>JARHVA010005712.1:707500-857500 GCA_037957365.1 Torreya grandis
TAGATCATTGACATCCTTGAGGGTGATACCCAACTTAATGGTATCCCTACATACCAGCTACCTAAATGTGTTATTTAGTTGCTCACATGTTTCTAATAACATGGGGACTAACTCCACACTAAGTAGAATCTATTGCATCTCCATAATACTACCAAAACCTAAGGTAATCAAATAATATCAATCTACCATAGATAATATCTCAATCATATATAAATTCTTTATTGCAACTACAAAATATCAAACAATAATTCATGTATCATATCTCCATCTTAAATAATAAAAAAAAAATCTCTAAAAACTAAAAAACATAATAAATTAAGTACTTTATTTTTTCTTTATCTCAAAAATATGTCATACAAATTATATACTAATTAGACCACACATTTATTCATATCCTACTAGATTGGTGACATATTATACTATGTTGGCTAATTAATATTTGCACTCGATTAATCAAGGCATATGCCATCGACCAACTTACTGCAACTAAACTAAATCATCCATTTTATACTAAGTTGGCCACATGATTTTATACATGGTTTTCCATATCCTATACCATTGACCACATAAATAAAAACCTAATACATCAACCACCTTATATATGAGGTCAACCACCCTTTCATTCAACTAAGTCGCCCATTACATACACCAATGTACACTTTAGAACATATAATTGGATCAACCACATTAAATGTGGTTGACCACTATAATATTATACTAGATCAACCACTTAGACCACCTAATCTAAAAAACCCAAACCAACTAAATAGGTGATGTAGATCCCATTAAAATGTCAAGGTGATTTTTAACTATCTTTTCATGAATTTTCTAAACCCAAATTTTCAATTTTTTTACTCCTACCAATTAAACCCCATAATTATTACTCCATCCCTAATTTTTTTAGATAATTTTTTTACACAAATTTATCTTGACAGTTAATTTTAATGATCTACTTCATTTTAATCCCACATTGCTAGAAAATTGAATCAAATTCATCTCATACTTAGATTATCTATGGAAAAATTGAAATATGTCCTTCAACACATCCACCTCTTTGAGTTCATATGATAATATATGTACTCAACCAGGATACTCATAACTCTAATAATCAATAATAATAAATGCACAAATCCATTATAATCTATATATTTTATAGTAAAATTTATAAAATTTAAAAGATCTAACTATTTTTCTAATAAATTTGTTTCTATAAACTCTTTTGACAAAATAAAATAAAGATTGTATTATTGAAAATGTAGAGAATTTTCTAGTATTAAACACTTATTTCTACAAAAAAATTGACATTCATCTCATTTTTTAGTTTCCTCACTTGTTTTGCACAATGGATTCCTCTTACATTTTATTCTCATGTAGATCATATTTAACAATGACAAGATAATTGAAGGTGCGTGTCTATAAATTATTTACTTTCATTTCTTTTATGATTTAGACTACAATTTTTTAGCTCAACATTGTGTGATGTTATGTTATTTATAGAAGCACCATCTTTTGTTACATCTCTAGGACACATGATGAAATTCACATGGGGCATATGTATACAAAAAATATTTTTAAACTTTATCATTTACTCACACTTCTCTCTTGTAATAACCTATCAAGTTTTGATCTCTCAAAGTGATCAACTTAAAGGGTAGATTGGGAAAGAGGTGGGTAGACCATTTATACTTTAAAATATCATTGGTCAACTCTATAATTACATAAAACCATTACAAATCATGTTTATCCCTCTCCCCAAGAAATCCAAACCCTATTTATACATTTCCCTAAGCATTTCTTCTTTCAAATAGCCCCTAAGGAAGAAAGTACCCCATTTTATAGTAATTCAGCTAGGTTAATCTTATTTGAGTTCATTAATTACATGTTGATGTACTATGGAATATAGTCATCATGGCCAACTTAGTTCAAGGCATAATAGTAACTTCTTATAACTAACTCAATCAATATATCCAATTTTGTCAGCTAGAATTATGGAAGAGTTAATGTTTATCCATTGCTATAAATACAAGAATAATTTCAATCCAATAGAGGGTAACATTCATTTTCACATCATTAAAGTTCAAAATTTTGATAAATATGCATTTAAAGGAGCCATTACTTAGGGTTTTCCTTCAAGATAATATTACTTATCTTGTGTCAAGTCTTGGATGTAATCTAAAACCTAGATCTTATTTCTATAGTCTAATCCTTACAAATACACCACCTCTTAAAAATCACAGCTAGTCAAGGGAGATATTGAGACTCAAATTTTTTTCCGAAGGTATGTATTACTAACTCTTCCTATTTAATTTTATAGATATATATTATATAATTAATATGTGTTATGAATTTATAACTCCTTTATTAGATAACCTTTATGCTTATAATTAGTATAAATATATAGCTTTATTTATAGTTCATCTTCATTTTAAGTGATCTAGGCCCTGATTTTCCTACCATGATCCCTTTTTTTATTTGTGTTTAGTCATCCCCATTTATGCCAAAATATTTGGTGATCACTATATTAACTTTATTCTATGCACTTATACCTAGATAGGGTTATTTCATAGTGCCATTAGCCTAGAGGATTTGGAAACCTACCACTTGGTGTTATGTTGTAAGATATACCTTGATTAGGTTTAGTGGATTCAACTTGATCATGATCCCAATATAAAATGTATTTAAATGGATGTTAGTTTATTAACTGATCCAATCTTGCAGTTACTAAGTCATAAAATTTATATAAATATCTTAATTTGTTACACACAAAATGAATCTGAATATGTTGAATAATTTATTATAGTGGTAGTCAAGGTGTTAAAGGATAAAATTCATATTCATTAATACTATACTAATATAAAATACTCTGTATTGTCACCACCCTACTTCCATGTATATGCTTAAAATATCTATGTACTAAATATGGTATCCATCATTCTTGTATATCCAAGGGTTTTATAAAAACATGTCAAATAGCCTTGTAATCAATAATAGTAAGAATAAATTATAAAATTATAAAAGTCATACCTTTATTTATGTAATAATCTACCCAAGAGGGTTATATTCCTTGCCATAAAATCCTTTGACTATCCTTATTGTATCCATCAAATCCTAAGGTTTATATCTAGAAGTATGAATTATTTTTTTTGTAAAAATGTGTTCACTTGAACCATAATTTATCATGACACTATTTAAACTTATAAAATAAATATACACTCATATAAATAATTATTTATAAGTATAATCATCATCAACAATCCCCTTATCATCAAATGTAATTATAGTTCATTATTAAATGTTATTTTAAGTGTACTAGTAATATAATCCAATTGCTGATCATATATTAAAGAATGTATATGTTCATTACATTTTATATCCACCTAAAATTATCCATGGTTTCTATTATCACATGACTTTGAAATGGTTTGGATTTTTTTTCAACTTTAAATTCCCATTTAGTTATGGTCACGAATCATTTGTAGCTGTGTTAGTCTAAATAATTTTATCATCATTGAGGTTATAAATATTATGTCTTATTATAAATAATATATTTTTAGAATGCCTTGTGAATCCATGTTGTTAAAATTACATGTTATTTTTAATTACATTTAGTATAGGATGAATCATATCAAAATATTTAGGTGGAGGGAGAGATATAAGGTTATACTCACATAACTTCTAAATAATTTTTTGAATAGGCTTAGGTAATTTTTAAAAATGCCTCCTTTGTTGATTAGTTAATAAATATGATTAGTAGGATATGATACTACATTAACCATTATTTTACCCTCATTATTAGTTTCATTTGATTAAAAATTTTAACTATTTTTTATTTTAAACTTTGTAGTTGAATTAGTTTTAACATTAGGAATATATTTGATCTTATTCAAAGCTATGATATTAACTTCTAAATATCTAATTTTGTGGTATAACTCATAAAATGATTTTAATCTCTTGAAAATAATAAACTCATGAAGAGGGGAAATAATTTTTATTTTAATAAATATTGTAAATAATTGTCAGTCATATGATTTTTCATCATATAAATCATGATATTATTATTAATTACATAATCACTATTTAGTTCATTAGATCATTGACTAAGGTTTCTAATTTTATCAAAAATAATTTTCAAAAAATCTTTATAAATTGACCATATAATATAATTAATTAATTAAATATATATAATGGTAAGTCATGTAACAAATGTAAAGCTTATTCCTTAAGGATTAATGGAAATAAATTATTCAACAACTTTTTGTTGGAGGTATAATCTAATAATGTTTCATGGAATAGTCTTAAGTGTTTCTCTAGATCAAGTTCACCATCACATAATGTATTATTAGGATATACTAAACACATAGGAAATGAATTTTTTTAAATATATAGGGATAATGGATTATAGACTAAATTATAAGAATCAGTGTAATGAATTTATATAAATTTGATTGGCTCAAAATGCAACACCTTATCTTACATAGATATAAAAATATACTCCAAGGATAATGTAATAGGAAAGGATGATGTTGTAACAAAATTATAAATTTTAAGATGTACATAGATCGTATATGTAGGGATAGGAATAGATATTTGATTGAGATCTTATTTTCCCCCACACCATGGAATTAAATCACGTATGTATCTAAATGTGTAGACATGGGAGTAGTAAAAAATTAGTAATTTGATCACCACTTTTAGAATCAATAAATATAATATATATTAGTATTAAATAACATTTCATGTTGTTTCTTAAATGTGACAATTTTAACAATCCTTTCTTGGTCATCTATGGTTAAAAATAAAAATGCATAATGTATTTTTTATTTAATTTTGAGATATTGACTTAAATTCCTTTGTTTTATGTCATCAAATCTATCATGAAGCTAAACACATTAATTTAATTTATTATAATCCATAGTAATTTTTTGTTACATCATGATTATGATATAAATTCATAGCTTTGTTGTAAAAATAATATTTTAAACAAAAATATAAAACCCTAGGATAAATGATGGAATGTTAAGGAAAACATAGGGTTTCTCTATGTTGTAAAAAAAATTATGTTTACTAGTATGTTTCACCTTATTTTTTATTTATTGTATCTAATCACATATAAAAATTTAAAATATTTAGATTGCATAAATTACAACAATAATAAACAAATCTAAATGTAAAAGGAATGATGTTATTTTAAATATAATAGTTACTTTAAATAGAAATCACCTAAAGTATTTATATAGTTAGTGTGTTATTATCATGTGCATGTTTTATATTGAATTCAAATTAATAAAGGGTTAAAAGTAGACTTTGAGTTGTTCATATCAATAATTAGGTGTCAAAAACTGCTAGGATAAACCCATCAGTATATAGGAACCCACACAAAATTATAATAATTTTCCTCTTCCAAATTCATATATGTAGATTGTGCCTCTTTTTTTGGTACATGAATTTTCACCTATTTGTAATATGCATTTTTGTGAAACATTATGGGATAGTTGTGTATAGAATATCTATAAACCTATATCCTTATCTTTGAAACCATATACCCACATTCAACATTAGGTTTTTCACTATAAAAGGGGAAAGATGTGGATTGAGATGAACTCAACCATTTAAAAGTCAATGGTTAATTTATACCTATGTATTTTATAATTTTATGAGGTATTTTGTTATGACTAACAAGCCCTATTTTCAAATTTTCAAATGAGGATCTACTTTGAGCTTAAATGTCATGTTTAGGTCTTATTTTGAAATGAATTAATCCAATTATAACCAAGAATTCATTAAATTAAGTCTGAGTTTCTATTTTTAAATGAGTTATTAGTTTTATTATGAATTTATTGAGTGTTCCCATAACTAATATAGTAATTTGATTGATACATGAGTCAAAAATTCGAAATGGACACATTTATTAAAGTTATTTTATGTATATGTTTAGATTTTAGTGTTATGACATTCATAGAATTAATATTTCATATAAATTCTAACTAAGCTAACTTTATTTTTTCCCAAGATTGTTTTTTATTCACTAGATTATTCTAGCTTTATAGAATAACCTTGAAAAAAATTACTTGATCCAGTTCAAAAAGATCCATTTTGGTATGAACGAATTTTCATATTTAGTAATTTTATTGGAGTTTAATTGCATATGAATTCACCACATGTCTCTTTTTTTACCTAAATAAACTATCAAATTTAAGAATTTATAGGCCCATGTGGTTCAAATTCTAACATCTAAGTCCCTATAGTTAAAAATCTAGTGGCTAGACCCTGACCTTTGTGATCATTCTATGTGTTGGTACTTACATTCATCATAAAGAATTTTTGAACTGATTACATATTTTTATTCAAAAAATATATAGGTTCATGGGAATGCATGTCTTCATCTCACTTATTCACATCCTTTTATGGAATGGTTCTTGATGCATTTCACCTAAGCACTTGAGTAACTAAGCTTGTGCCATATGTACGCATGTCAGTTAATTACAATTTAGACTCAAATGACTAAGGAAAATAACATATGAGAATATTGATTAATGATATCATTACACATGTTTCCATCTCATTCCTCTAGAGTAAAATAGTGAATCAACCAAGTCATGGACATCTAGATATGTGAGATCATTCCACATGGCATGGTCCTACTCATCTATGACTAAAAAAAGTGGGAACATAATTTAATGATAGCATACTCTCTAGATAAGTAATATTTCACCACATGAAATGATCCTAATCACATAAAACTTGTCATGATGACTAAAAACTAGTCTCATAGTCAAATATTGAAGACCCTCCAGAAAAGTGAGGGCCATCTATATGGTAACATATCACTCATACTGAGCTTATAAGAGTAGGCACATATTCCAAAGACATATGATCATCTAGACAAGAGAGGCATCGATGTGGTAGCATGTCATTAACTCATGAAATATAGATAGAGAAAAGGAGAAAATAGAGCCCCCAAGAACCTAGATTAACAAGATTATGCCATATATCAACATCTCAATGAACCACCATCAAAGTTTTAGAAGTACATACTCTAAATATTAACAATTGAAATAGAAAGATAATTACATGTGTTTCCATATCACTCACTCAATACTAAATAGGGGCCTATGGTACAAATTTTTAAATTCAATCCCAACTGAAGAATGAGGATAGGCCAAGTGTCATGTTGTCAGTAAAGTGTACATGGGATAAAATGAATTCAATAAATGAAGATGGGTCCAAAGATCACTATAAAGTTTTGTGTGTGTGTGTGTGTGTGTGTGTGTGTGTGTGTGTGTGTGTGTGTGTGTGTGTGTGTGTGTGTGTGTGTGTGTGTGTGTGTGTGTGTGTGTGTGTGTGTGTGTGTGTGTGTGTGTGTGTGTGTGTGTGTGTGTGTGTGTGTGTGTGTGTGTGTGTGTGTGTGTGTGTGTGTGTGTGTGTTTGTGTGTGTGTGTGTGTGTGTGTGTAATATGACTTGGGATCCAAACCAATTTTAGTCTATAAACTAATTAACATTTTCATAGATGTCTTAATTAAGTACCAAATTGACAAGTGTTCCAATCCTAATAAGCTCAACTTAGACACCTATTTGGGATTTAAAACATAACTAAAATACATGAAAGAGGGAACCAAAAGTGTTATATCAATATAGATTTGATTTTTTAAATTACTGAGTAGTCAAAAATAGTGTCAAAGCACCATATGGCTTGTGCCTCAATCATTCATAATGAACTAGAGGAAAAAGAGGTGTGTGCTACCCACACTTATTTCACATAGTAAATATTGAAAATATGCTCCTCCATTAGTTTTTTTTCAAATTTTAAAGATTTTACCTCATCAAATAATAATTAGAAGTTCACCAGAGCCTTTCCAAACCATTAAGGTGTATTCCACATTATACCTCTCATTAGTGACCCTTAGTGGGATAAGGAATTGCCTTCTGTCTTATCTATTATGGAATGAGGAATATTATAACATAATTTTTAAATAATTTTAGTCCACTATGTTCAAGAGTAGGATCTCATGCTTTTTGGAGTTAAAACACATATCTCCCTTTTATATATATTACTACCTAGTATTTTATAAGGGTCGAATAATTAAAAATAAGAATTGTTACAATAGTGTAAAATTGATGTTCTATGTAAATGCATATGATTTAAATGAATTCCTTCCAATTTATTTTTGACATAATAAATTTACACTAATAGCAAAGACTATAATTTGTGATTTTATATAGAGTTTATGCAATAACTAGGATGTGTTTTTGATAATTTAGTTATGTTATTTGATTTATTTAAATTCTATAAGGACATGTGTATTGTTAGATACAAACATTTTTGAAGTTAATTCATTAAAAGTGTCCTAAAATTAATATTTTTCATTACTCCTTAGACTCTCTTCTTATGTGACTAATGATTGAACCATCATGAAACTTAGCATACAATGGTGCAACTATATATAGGAACATTCTGGTTTTGGAAGCATTTGTATTATCCCTTTAATTAGAATTATTTATTTCTAACTTACACTTCCTCTTTGATGCTTATTTATGAACAAGTTACCTTTCCATTTATTTATAAATATTGAAGTGAAGTAAAGTAGAGCTTTGAAAATCAATATATTGTAATTTGTCTATATATAAGTATATAATTTTTATGAGTTAGTGAGAAAACAAGTATTAGACCTCTGATGGTTGTAGTGCATATCTTGGAGATATTATCCATGTAGGATATGTAATTAACCCCCATACCTATAACTTGTGCACTGGATTGTCTCAAATATAGTCATAAAAAAAGGACATAAATCCCCTATTTGTTCCCTAACTCACTTAGTGAATATAATCTAATATGTACAGTTGAGTTGAATATATTAGATTGAACAACATATGAGACTAAAATGAGGGCCTTCAATCAAATATTATTTACCATCCTCTACACTTTCCTAGGATATTGCATGCTTAAACATGGAAAATAGATGGCTGTAAAAGGAGGGAACCCCTTCTTGTTTTTTATTAAAGTGTTACAATACTATCCTGCCTATGAGTAACTTTGAGCCTTTTATGTGGATTATTAGATCCCAACCTGGTCTTGAATGACTAATAATATACCCATTGTAACTCCATAAAATAATTATAACTTTTATAGGGAGATAAAGACTTGTGGTTACACCTATTAGCTCATCTTCTCAAAATTTCCCTAATAAATCTCTACTTATAGTTACACCTATGGCATGGTTGGTTAGGTCTACTATTAACATTACTAATTTTATCTATGATTTACCTAGGCCCCAAAAATGTCCATTCCATGATTCACACTAGGTGTGAGGTATATCAGTGAGGAACATGTAACCTCATAAAAAACTACTCTCAAGATTTCAAATTTCAGACATGGGGACGTTTATTACAATATTTTCCTATTTAATATAATGGGTGTGACATATGATTTGTTCTCAAACTTTCACAAAGGCTCTATCACAAGTTGGGAATAATTTAGTAATATGTACCTCACCTAGTTTGTGCAAGTCATTGATGCAAGTGCATTATAAAAATAATTCACTTGATTAAAAATGGAAACCAATGAACCCATAAGTAATATCAATGCTAAGTTTTAAAAGATGTATAGATGAATCATTGTGATCTATAAACAAGAGGCCCAACTTGTTAAGGAATAGTTAGTTCTCATAGTAATTTGTGTCTTAATATGAATAATTATGGAAGTAAGAATTCATTATTATGAATAGTTAGTAAGTTATTTATATTTGGGTAGTAATTAGTAATGTAATATTGTTACAACAATATTATGATAATAAGATAGTTATTATATATTAATATTCTTGTAATAGATTAAGATATTTGGGTGAGATATTGGTGGAGTTATGATCTCCCCAATTATAGGTAATGTTTTCCTATGTAATTTTAAATTCCCATATGGAATAATAATCATAGTATTTTTAATAATTTTGAGATTGTCTATGTTTGGATCTTTGGTTTATTTTGCTAAAATCTAAACTAGTTTGAATATCTAGTATTAGAGCAGGAGATCCCTATCATGGATCATTAAATTTTTTTGTATGGTTAGCCACTATATTTTTCTCATCCCCACCTTATGTATTTATATTTTGAGTACCATGTAGCAATTCAATTAGTTTCTATTTTTTTGAAAGTTAGATCTAAAATTTCGTATGAGAGAATCATGGGAAGAATAGTTTGAATTTACCTCAAACCTAGAAATCTATGCCTAAGTTGTGTTGACTTTGTATCTGATAAATTCTATGTAGTGAATGCATCATGGGCTTGATGTCATTTCTAGTTAGATTCATGTAAATGATTATGCCATATTTGATCTTTAAATGCAGAGATAGACCTTAATAGTGCTTGATATATTTTCACTACTTTTGTGTTGTGTTCAGTATTAAAGTTATAAGATATAGTTTTGAAAACAAATTTTATACCATCTAATCTTGTCCTCCTTGGTTCATTTTATTTCCTTGACCATTTATCTACCAAGATTTGATATTTTGATTTTTAAGGAGTAGATAAAGGAGAATGATGTGTAAGTTTGTTTGGCATTTAGTTACACTCTTCCTTGTGGATCTATGAGATTCTACATAATGTTTTATGAGCCTAGTTTTGATTAAAAAATTATCCTATTCTATTACAAATTCACCTTGTAGATCATGTAGTATGGATAGTCTATCATCAATCTTATGCATTTGGAAAAGGTTTAAATTCCATTGTGAGATTTTATTCCTATGAGCTTATTGTGTTTCGACACTATTATTACGTGAGAAAGGCATGTTTAGTGGATGAGAGAATTTGGATCAATTTTGATAGCATATAATTATTTCCTTAGTTTATATCCAACTCAAATCCAAGGATGAGCACAACATAAGTATAAACCTATTGGAATCATCTCATTCGATGTCAGAATTGGTAGATTCCATTTCATATCTACAAATTCTATTAGTTCTTATTCTCAGTGATAGATATAACACCACATTTCCATCTTGGCTTCCAAGTTATTTTTTGGGTACTTATTAATTCTTAGTCAGTGGTCTTATAGTGTTTAAGGTTTTGGTTTAGGATTATATGTCATCAAAAGTAATATTTTTGTTCATTGGTTAAAACCTATGGTATGAGGGTAGTTTAGGTTTCTTTAATTTTGGTCAATAATATAGATGGTATGTGTGTTATATATGTCATTTTTGGTAGTGGCCAAAATTTGAGTCATTTGGATTATATTATTTAATTTATTTATTTATGTTAGTGTTTAGAGTTTGAGTTTTTTTAATTTTAGCATTTATATAATATTTTATTTAAATGTTAGTCTTGAGTTTAATATTATGTCTGGTCAAAAATTCAAAGTGTCAATTTCATGGGTCTATTGTCAAAATTAAAATGAGTTGAGAGTTAAAAGTCAAGTGTCATTTTTTCAAGAGTCATTTTATGTCTAAATAATCAAAAATATCATTTTATGTATGGATGCAATATCGAGCGACCATGACGTCTTTATTTTAAATAAGTTAGTCTTATGGGGAGGTTGTATTATCAAAAACAACAAAATGAGCTTCATGAATTCATTAGTTGAGTAAGCAACTTTACTCATGGAATGATGGAGGACACTATAGGATGGAGGTTTTCTATACCTCTCATTAGCCACTAATGAAGGGATGCTTCTTGCAATAGTGCCATGTGTGTGTGTGTGTGTGTGTGTGTGTGTGTGTGAGTGTGTAAATTTTTTAGCATTTATTTGTGTGAAAAATAAGAGGTGAATTTCCTTATTTTTCTCACATAAGGCACTACATTAAAAAAGTGTTTATAAGAAATAAGAATGTGGTAACAGTTAGGAGAGTAGCTACTATAGAGATCTAATGACTACCTTACTTATTTATGGAGATGACCCCCAATGACATGTCCATTACAGTCATATAAATTAAATGTGGGATGCATTCCTATGCATGATAGTGGCTATGTACAATAAGACTGCATCATTAGTATGCAAACCTAAGAGTATATGATGGCATATAGTTATGTTCATGCCAATTCTTGGAGGTAGGAGTAAAAGTTAAATAGATGGTGTTCCTAAGATGGTTACCACACTACTAGGTTCATGTGATCCCTTAGTGAATAGTTTATGGTAGATGTTCCTGTTTGAAGTTACCACACTGATTTGATTGATGTGTTCTTGATAGTAAATGGTAGATAAGAAGTTGACGTGTTCCTTCATTACTTTCATTAAGTCCTGTGAAACACAATTTATCATGTAAGGCCTAAGGGGGGAATGTTCAGGAATAGTTACTCTTCATATTAATTTGTATGTCATAATATGAATTATTACTTAAGTAATAATTCATTATTATAGATAGCTAGTAAGTTAGTTATATGTGGGTAGTAACTAGTAGTGTAATATTATTACAACAATATTATGATAATAAGATCATTTTTATATATTAATATTCATATAGGAAATTGAGATATTTGGGTGAGATATTAGTGGAGATATGATCTCTCCAATTATAGGAAAAGTTTTCCTATATAATTATAAACTCCCTATACAATAATAATCATAGTATTTTTAATAATTTTGAGATTGTCTGTGTTTCAATCTTTGGTTTATTGTGCTTAGATATAAACTAGTTTCAATACAAATAGCCCTTGAAATGTACAATAATTTACTAGATCCTTAGATTTATATGTCCCTACATAGAGATCCTTTAGTGGTAGACTTACCTTTAACTTATGTATACTTTCTTGATATTGCTACCAGTGTTAGGATTAGTTTTCACATTGTGTAAATTTGAGTATTTATTGAGAGGTAAATAGCATATTTGTGAGTTTGTTAGTATTTGGTTAGTAATTAGTTATCAGAATAGTGTTATATAATAATATTACAATAATAGACTAGTATATGTTATTTGTTTAGATATATTGTTAAAAGTTATAATAATATATCATATATAGAAGATTGAGAGATTTTAGATTGAGAGAAATTAATGGAGAAAATATAGGAATGATGTTCTTATAAATATGTAACCTCTCATATTTTTTTATTATCAAAGTGAATGAAATAATATTATCAGTGTTATTAATTATTCTCTATGTATTTGGCTTATGGATTATAAGGAACTTTATGTGCATGAAATAAGCTCTAGTAAGCTCCTGATCCTAACAGTGGTATCAGAGCAAGTCATTTAAGGTCTTTTCAAAATTATAACATAAGAATCATCAGTGGGAAGTCTCATGTCTATGTTATCCTGATCAATGGAGTGGATTAATTATGAATGTTCTTTGTATTTCTAGTTATATTACAAAAGTTTGTAGTTTAAAAGAAGAAATAATGTGGAGTAGAATGAAGTACAACCATTAGATATGTAGATTTGAATTCTAATTACATCCATAGTCTATCCATCTCTATCAACAAATTATAAATTAGACTCTTGGTGTTTTTGGTGAATTTTTTCATCCCAATATGTCTTATCAAAAGCATTAGATTTTGATCCATGTGGTATCTTATTCCATAGAGAATTAAATTGGTAGAATGGTAGAATGTGCCTAGACATGTGCACCATTTAAATATTTGTTCCAAGTTGTTATTGATTCTCATAATTTTTTTTATTGATCTAATAGGATTAAAATATGCATGGTGACAAGCCTTTTTGGTAGTGGTCATGACAATGTATGATTTAACAAAGTGTGACAAATGCACTCTAATGGGCAAAACTTTTGTATCATGTTTCCTACATATTCAATGTCACTTCTTCAACCAGATCCACAACATATTTTCCATCCACTTTATCCCTTTTTTATTCCTACATATTCTTAGTGGCATTTATGTGTTCTTGGTCGTTTGAAATCCTACATATTTTGAGAAATCTCTACCAAATCTAGTGATCTTCCATGGATCGACCACTTCCTCAAAACTTGGTTGTGTGTAATCTACTCTATGAGTTTTTAAGTCTGAGGTGACTTATTAAATTTTGTTTTAATAATTATTCTCATGTATTAACTTCTATTAATTCATCATTCTTATTATTTTTAGTCACACTAGGATTAGAACTAGTTTTTGGTATTAATTTTGGTTTCAGTGAGAGTTATTGTTAAATTTCCTCTAAATTTTTATTAAAGTTATTTAAGGAGTTTAATTAATATTTTTAATTTAAATTCCTTTAGGATCAGTTTATTAGCTTTAGTTAATATTAATAGATATTAAATTCATTTAGGTTGATGATGAGATATATTGCATTTGGAACTATTTTTATTGTCATAGTAATCCTTGAGTTGGTTTTAAAATAAGTTAAAGTGTCAAAAAATTTGTAAAGGATGCACTATAACTTGTATGTGATGTCCTATGTCAAATTTAAAATGTATCAATCTTGTGGGGGGGACCCCATTCCATTTAAAGTTATATGTAATTGAGTTTCATGAACTTCATCGAGATATCAACTGAGTGAAGAAGCTTGTCTAATTAGAGGCTACATGATACATGGAAGAAAGAGGTATTTTATAAAACTCTCATTAGTCACCAATGGTAAGGCCTCATAAATTATTTGGTGAAATTTTGTGTGGTGTTTTATTTTTAGTTATTTGGATTTTAATTTTTCATCATGTGTAAAAAATAAGAACAGTTGTACCTATTCCCTTGTGAGTAATATTCCCGTGTAACCCATTTTGTATATTTACATTGGAGAATATTAATCTAAAAATAATTTTAGCAATCATGATGAAAGGTTAGTGGTAAACCTATGAAAACTATGTTGTAAGGTTAGTGGTAAACTTAATAAAACCATTTTATAAGGTTAGTGGTGAACCTGAAAAACTATTTTGTAAGGTTATTGGCGAACTTGTGAAAACCATTTTATAAGATTATTATTGAACCTATAAAACCAATTGTAGATGAGCGTGAAATAATATATGTGCAATGGCACATGTATGTAGAGAATATAATGAGCACACTAATATGGCATGCTATAATTAGAAAATGAGATATATTGTACCATGTAAAAACTATTAGGTGGGGAATGTTAGGATTAATTTTCACATTGTGTAAATTTGGGTATTTACCAAGAGGTAAATAGAATATTTATGAGTTAGTTAGTATTTATTTAGTAATTAGTTATCATAATATTATTATATATTAATATTATGATAATAGACTAGTATATGTTATTTGTTTAGATACATTTTAATAAGTTATAACAATATATCATATATAGAAGATTGAGACATTTTGGGTGAGAGAAATTAATGGAGAGAATATAGGAATGATTTTCCTATAAATATGTAACCTCCCATATTATTTTATTATTAGAGTGAATGAAATAATATTATTAGTGTTATTAATTATTATCTATGTATTCCACCTATGGATTATACATATCTTTGTGTGTATGAAATAAAGCTCTGGTAAGCTCCTAGTCCTAATAGCTAATTATTATTGATTTGAACCCCCATTTAACACTAGACAAAATATATCCAAACCACATTTTGTTACAATGACTAATTAGATTACTTTTAGACACTATGATCTTAATCAACCCCTATGATTTATTATCCCAATCAATAATGAATTGGAGCCTCAATCTCAAAATGTAAAACTAGTCCTCGATATGAACAACATCTAAATTGTGCCTTATGATTCCACTAATAATGAATTGAATGTTATAAAATGTATGGTACATAAAATCAATGACTTTTTGGGCCTTAAGAGATAGGTATGAAATAATGGTGGTGAGTGTAGACACTATTTATGAATTATGTATAGTGTTTGTATTGTAAACTTGGAAAACACATATCATGGATATACCTTCAAATTTTAGACATTTACATTTTTTAAAGGCTAGGATACACAATCTCTTTGTGCCTATTGCTTATCTCTTAGTCTAAATTATTATATGTTGATGAATCATACCTTATATCATGCTCAAAATATTATAAACTTGTTTAAATTCCTTTTTCTTAAGTTTTAAGCATGTGCATGTTTTCAATCTACCCATACACTTTCATCTAACTTGAACACGTACATTGATGCATGTGTCCTATCCTGATACACATTTTTAATGCCCTAAATTCATCCAATTCAAAAATTAAATGTATTTTTATGGTCGACATAATTGCTTTAATGTGAGACATTATCCAAAGGGATTGGTATAAATATAGGATCAACCCTTAATAATTATTCACATAGCAAATTATTACCTCACAAGAAAACTTATTGAAAGTATTCAATCAAGCACTCAAGTGAGTAGAGATTCTTATTTTATCCTATTTCCATATTAGTTTTAGGGATAACATATCTATGAGTTTTAATTATTGAAGGATCATCCCATGAGATAATTTTGTTGAGTTACAAGCCATGTCACTCTATGTACTTGCTTATCACACATTTCATGACACACAACTAATCCAACATGTAGCGAAGAGCTAAATAAGTATGAGTCTCTCTTTGGAGTATTTGCTATGTAGGAATTTCTCATTGATATATGGTTCTTTGGGAAATATTAACACCATGTTCCCACTAACCCATTTTTACTACAACCACTATGAAGAAGAAGAAATATGATTTTACTATTTGATAAGGAGAGATAGTCTATGAGACAAATTTAAGAACACTAGAGTGAAGGTGACATAGAAACAAAAATATTATAGGTGGTCACATACAAATCCATTATGTACCTTATATAATACACATTCATCAAGTATATAAAAAAAAATTGATGTAACCATTTGAGGTTTATCTAAGTATTTGAGGTAACATAAGTGCGTAATCTAGAACATAGTGACTGATCTAGAATCAACTTCTAGTCTATTTATTTCCCATTCAAGAACTAGATTTGTATTAGCATTAAGAGTAACTAAATATTATATTTTCATTATCATTCTAATACTCAACATAGTTTTAGTTTATATTTTTATCATATATCATCATAATAAATTATATATATGTTTATCAAAGTTTGAAAATTAATTGGAATATTATAGAGATAGTCTACCATCCTTTCACCCTAGGATATCACTGCCCATTTAACCATATATTCCCCAATCTATATTTAGAGTTTAAAATGTGGAAAAATTAGTCTATATGAATGTAAAATATTATGAGGTGTTTTAAAAACTTACTAATTTTTCAAATTTATAATTGGATAATTTAAAAAAAAATAGTTTGTTTTCAAAATATAAAAAATACATCACCAGAATTAATTTCTTCCTACATTTTATGTGTATCTCCTATCGTATCCTCATTATTTTATTTACAACATTTCAAATAGATAAAGTGGAGTGTATTCCATTTTCTAACCCTAAGGAGAGTGATATATACCATCCCTCTGTTCTAGTCCATGTTATCACCTCTTCAAGGGGTAAATTATCCCATCATATAATTCTTAGATATGGTAATTATTAAATCCTTCCTAAATCCATAGATACTATATGTATGTATATTCAATCAGAAACATATAGGGTTTGTTCTTGTATATCTATAAAAGATCAAATTACCATTATAAGTAGGTTGATAGAAACATTAAAAAATCTAAACAAATATGTGGAATTAAAGCATGAATCATTGTAAAATCTTTTTTTTAATAAAAATATCAAAATGTGTTAATAACACATTTTCATCTTCTACTAACAAATATTCATTTAAAAAACTAGCATTCAAAGACAAGACAATTACTATAATTGATTTACCCAATATACAAAATGATAGTAAAATTCAAAGGGAGATTCTAAGGTTACTTCTTTGACACAAATAGATCATGTTACCACCTTTACAACATCTCAATAGAATACAATAATATTTTCCAATGTCATAAAATGTAGGGGCATCATAAAATACATTACTTATCTTGAAATAAGAGGATACATTGCATAGTTGATGGTGAAAATCTTACACTCAATACATTTCACTTGAGGACATAAAACGTCTCTAAACTATTCTAAGAAAACATAAACAAAATAGATTAAAAAAACTTAAAAACTATAATTTGTTTTCACCATTTACATGTTTTATTAGCTAGTTGGCATATATTTTATTATTTCCATATTACTAGATAGAATATCATTTATTTATATATAAACATGTGTTTCACACATCTTTTGAGTGGGATTCAGGCATACATAGATATATGATCTATGTAACTTCAAATGTTGGGACTTCTCTCTAATGATTTCATGTGGACATTAGGGTCACTCACTTCTATGATCATGATACACCTAGTTTATATCATTTTATGTTAATTTTCCATTACCATGTTTGATCTTATGTACTTACACATGCCTTTATCCATGCTTATATATTTTATAGTGTACTTCGCATGATATTATAATTAAATGTTTTTTGTAACACATATTATCCATGTGTTATTATTATATGTTTATGTTGGTTTCTCATGCTTTTCCTTTAAGAAATTCGTTGAGTGTCTTATCTTGTTTGTTGAGAATTTGAATATGTTCCACTATTTTTAGCCCCTGTACCTTTGTTTGCTTATTTGACATTAAAAATTTTCATGTTTTATTTTATGTTGAAATTTGAATACGTCATTTATTGATTTGTGTATATTTTACAAAGTCATGTCCCTTTTATTGTGTGGAATTTGAACATGCCCCTAGTTTAAAGTCTCCTTAGACCATTATCTTTTTGTTTTCTTTTAAGTGATCTTGTGGGTGTGCTTGATTATTTATTGATATTTTATTTTTACTATCTATATGTTGCCATAATTAGCATAAAGAAGCTTAGGACTTGATGTGATCACATTATTCATGCTTCAATGATATATCTACATATACATTTTTATTCTATATGCTACATGATTTTATTTAACCCAAAATTTGGATAAGTATCTTATGGTGTTAGGGTTGATAAATAGAAATGAATAAGCAAATGGGTGATAAAACTATCTACAATAGGTCAATTAGTTTTAAAACTTAAATAAAACACATACTAAATTTACTATGGTGAGATATGTTAAAAATGGAAAGTGTAGCTATGTTAGATATTACAATGATAATGAAAATAAGATAGTTGGTTCTAATGATAATATAGATCTAGATCTAAAAAAGGTATAAAGTAGACTAGATCTATATTCTAGACTAGTCAACTAATTTTGTAAATTATACCTCTAGAGATATAGACACTTACATCAAACTGGGATGGTTACATCAACACTTATATTAATATTAGATGCATGTGTCCAATAAGAGTACCTACTGAAACTAGATGTGATCACCTAGATGTTTTTGGGTTATGTGTCACTTTTCATCTAGTGCATTCAAATTTGGGTCATGGATTTTCACTCCTTATCAAAAAAAAAATCTTAGTTATTCATCTTCATATTAGTTTTGGAAAAAATGGGTTAGTGGGCACACAGTGTCAATCTACCCCAAACACCCCTATTCAACAAACATTGCCTACAATGCCAATAATCCACAGAGGGGCTTAGACTTATGTATTTCTCCCCTACATTTTATCTTGTGTGTGTATCATGTAATGTGTGAGAAGCAAGTACATAAAGTGACCTAGATTGTAACTAGTAAAATGTGGCTCATTGGATTTTCTTTAAGTACTTTATATATATATATATATATATATATATATATATATATATATATATCTGTGTGGGTGGGTGTGTGTGGTTTTACTATGACTAATATGAAAATTAGAGAAAATAGGGAAGCTTTTTTCACTTGAGTACTTGATTAAATGCCTTTTATAAATTTCATTAATAGTTGATAAGAAGTTTCTAGGTGTATTTTAGGTGTGGAATGAATGAGGGTTGACCATAGGAATACATTTCATCTGTAAATTGGATGACATTAGGGAACTATACAATTATGCTGGAATAGGACACTTACATTAATGTAAGCGCTTGACTAGGAAGAAGAAAAGGAGGTACAAGTATATATCTTGTGGATATAGATGATAAGTATGTTTATAAATTTTTGAGAGTGATATAAGGTAGAAGTTATTAAAATAAAATTATTATTACTAAGACATAAGTAATGATCACATAGAGATAGCATATGTGATACTTTTGGTATACAGAAAGGTCTATAACTAAATTTAATAGCCAAACTTTGTATTTTCCAAGTTTAAAATATGAAGGTGATATATAATTCATAAATTGTGTTTAATTTTTTTTATGATTTAATCTAATAATGAAATTACTAGTTTAAAGGAAAATAAATTCATACTTGGATGTGTACAACACACCTTGCCTTTACTTGAGTCCAACTTGAGTGATTTACTGGTGGCTGACCTGCAATCAATAACATGTTATATTATATAATTATTTCATATAATATGAAATTGAAAGCATTGAAATTATTGAAATTAGAATAAAACAAGGTTTAGTAATAAACTTGTGTATTGAATAAACCACCTTGGATTTTGTCAGTTTGATTTGAAAAGACATATCATTATGAATCATTAGAGATCTGATTAGGATAAATATAAAAATATGTAATGTTTATATATCTAGAGAGATAGATATAAATTATAGGAAACATGGCCCAAAATTTTTAAAAAGGTGATTTTCCACCCAATAATTGAGCTTATCTCAACTATGCAATTTAATCATAATTATAACCTAGTGAGTGTGAGTGAACCAAGTCAAATCATAATATACAACTCATGAGATTAGATGATGTCATAAAGTCTAGCCTATAAACATGGAAATATTGAGGGATTTAATAACCTAAACCATACCAAAATGAACCAATTATTGTAGTAGATTGGCTCAATATAGTCCATATAAGTCTAACTTAGTGGGTGATGATAATCCATAGAAATTTTTGAAATATGAAGCTAATATTATTTTGTAATATTAGGTGCATATTTCCTAGCATATGCACCTTATATATGTTTTTATTGAAATTGTCTATAATAATGTTACTAATGTATAAAATTTAGCCACAAATGTGTATTTGAATCATATAATTGTGTAATTTGGTCGATTTAAAACTCTATAAGTGTGGAGAACATGTTTTTGAAACATACCCCCACTATAATATGAAACTAAAAAAATATCTCATGTGTGGAGAACATGTTTCTATAACATGCCTCCATTGTATATTTGAATCTAGTGAACTATGAAAAATGTGAAGCCATTCCTCTATGGCATGCCCCCGCTAATATGCCCTTCTTTTAGTGTGAGGGGAAATAGAAAATGGTAGTCAAATTACTAAAAAGAATAATAGAATTTTATAATCTCTGTATAAACCATGTACCATATAAAAAGATCATGTATAGGTAGATATATCATTGAATCATGAAGAAAATGATCACATAGAGTCTAAAGATGCATGATGTTGATCATGGAAACATCTAGATAGTAAAAATACAAGCCCAATAATAGATCAAGCACACACATAAAAGCACTCAAAATAAAATGAAAATATAATGGTCCAAGGAGACCTGAAACAAGGGGCATGTTCAAATTTGACATAATCTAAGGGACATGACTTAGTCAAATGTCCGTAAGGCAAGGAATAACATATTAAAATGTCCATACAATAATAAATGACATATTCAAATGTCAAAGAAGCAAATAAAGGCATGATCACCATAAAAATTTGAGAATATTCAAATTCTCAAATAATAAAGATAATATAAAGGAAAGACACTCAAGTCAATGCATAAAATAAATAATAATAAACAAGCATAAACATAAAATGCTAGTCCATGGATCATACGTGTTAGAAAAAATGATAAGTACATAACATATAAAGTACACTAAAAATAGATATAATCATGGATAAAGTAATGTGTAATTACATAAACTCAAGCATGATAATGGACAATGTATATATAATGACATAACCTTTATGTATCATGATCAAAATATTAGATTCCCCTAATGTCAACATGACATTATATGGAAGGCCTATTATCTAAAAGTGTATAGATAATGTTTCTATGTATGCCTAAATCACAATCAAATTATATGGGAAACATCTGTATATATAAAATATTGATATTACATCTACAATCATAGAAACAATAATATATATGACAAGGAGCTAATAAGACATGTAGATGTTGAACATATTTTTCCATTTTCTATGTTTTTTTAATTTTTTTGGTATTTTTGAAATGTGTGATAATTTAAAACATTAATTTAGACTCTTTACATTATTTTAATCATGGTTGGATAATTTTAAATGGTTAATAACATGCTCCTCCTCATGTTTTACATGTGCAGGAGAAGAAGCAATGCTATCATTTAAAATATGGACTAGTTTTCCTTCATGAGAAAAAGAAATACATTGATGATTTTGGTTATATTTTTGTTCCATTTGATATAACCAAAGAGTACCCAATATAAATGCATAAGGATATTTTTTTGGCATAACCAAAACTTATATTTTAATCATTTTAGGACCATAATTAATTAGTAGTGTTATGTTTCCCAAGGAGTCTATCAAACATCCTCTTTTTAAATTATTTTAGATCAAAGCCAAGATGATGAAAATGTCTTATATTGAAAGTAGTTTTTGTGTGTGTAGCAAAAACATGGTTATGCCAAAATTAAGAATGATGCATGAATAATGTGATTGTTAAATCTTGTTGGCATAGATATTTTTTTAGGTTGTTTCACTAGGGGTGTTTGAATAGGATGTGGGATTTGGATTGGTCTCATATTGAGTAAAATTTTTAAATCTCCCATATAAATATTAAGAGCACCATATTTATTTTCATAATGTTCATTTGGTAATTCTTCTCCCTCTTTTTTTTGAGGAATAAAACTTTAGTATTTAGAAAGGGATATGTTAAGATCCTTTAGATGACTAACTATAAATGAAACATATATATGCACATCCATATATAAATGGGTAAATGACTCATATTTTTTGTGTAATGCACTTTATTTACATAAATAAATAAGACCTATACCAAAAATGAATTGTAACTTCAAATCATAAGGTCTAAATGGTATCCCATATGATGTATTTTTTAATTTGAATAGTATAATCTGAAATGGATTCATAATCACATTGTTTCAAATTATGAAATTAAACTAAAGTATGTTTTGGCACCTTATGGATATTGAAAACCTTGAAGGATGCATCTTATAATTGTGAAAAAGTGGTTAAGGAATATTTTGGTAGGATATAGAACCAATTATGAACCTCATTAGAAATGTTCATATGGAATACCTTTAGAAATAGATTTTCATATTTCACCCATTGACCAGAATAATGCACATAATTTATCATGTGGTCAATGGGTCTTTATGACTCAAAAAGAGAGGTAAATATGGCAGTTCAAAATCTTGTGGATAAGGATATTTAATTATACATTATAAAAGAGGATTATTATTAAATGAGGTAGAATTTGCATTAGTATTGTGGAAAGTCCTTCACATTTTAAGTATAGAGAACTATTTTTTTAGATCCCCAATAGTAATAATCATAGAAATTAGATACTCCATGGAAATGGTGTTACTTGGAATAAATGTTATCATTTATTCTAATCCACCACCTATCTTTAATCTAGGCATATGAGTATCATGATCCTCATGGATAGAAAGTGAATGTTTTGAATCACTAGATTTAGGATAATTTTATAATGGTATTGGATCTTTGATTGAGGTAGATTTTTTTGTATGAATCATTCATAACATTAGGATGTTTTTTCACCTTAGGTTTGTAATATTTATTTCTTATTTCTTCCTTAATTTTAATTGGTAAGGATACCATGATTTCTTGGTTAACCTTTCTAAAAAATTTAATGTCAAATGAATGTAAAAAAGAATAATCACCCTTATTAAGGGGGATTCTATTTGGAAATGTTGTAATTATGGGTGTTTGAATTAAATTATTTAAAGGAATATCCCCCTTATAAGTAATTTGTAAATCAGACATAATGTCCTTTTTTGTGTGTTATAACTTTTGAGGATCATATGAAGGAACATCTTTATAATATACATTAGTTTTGTTGGTAGAAGGTGCATGAAGGGAATGATTAGATGAGTTGCCTTTTTGGTGTCAAATAACATGGACTAAAGAATCCCATATAAACTATTAGTGAATAGTGGTTGTGAGATGATATCTAAAAGTACCTTGAATACATTTATAAAGTTTAGGCATCACATATGCCAACTTGTCCTCATATGGTATTTTTTGATATCTTTGGTTGTTAAGGGAGACAACTTGAGAAATATACATTTGTTATATTTCAAATACATCCCTTGGTTTGGTAAATTTGGCCATGAAGAATTTTTTAAGTTTATTTTTGAAAAAAAAGGAAATAGATAAATTAAGAATAAAATAATAAACCCTAAGAAACAACATCATAGAATATTTTGCATTTATATAGATCAAGTTCTCCAAATGTTTAACCTTAAATTTGGATGAGAATCCAAATGGGTTAGGGTTAAGAATATAGAAATCAATAAGTAAAAGGGTGACAAACATATCTATAGTAGGCCAATTAATTATAAAACTTAAATAAAATAAATACTAAATTTATTATGTTAACATATGATAAAAATATAATGTTTAGTTATGATAGATATTACAATGATAATAAAAATAAGATACTTAACTAGTCCTAATGCTAATACATATATAGATCTAGAATAGGCATAAAGTAGATTGGATTTGGATTTTAGTTCAGTCACTTGATTCTAGAAATTATACCTCTAGAGCCATAGAGTCTTCTATCAACTTGGAATGATTGCATTAATGCTTATGTTTAGATTGGACATAAGTTTATAGTATAGAATACCTAATAAAATTAGATGCAACCACATAGATTATTCTTGTTTGTATTTCCTTCACTCTGGTTCATTTAGATCTAGGAAATGGAATATTGATCCTTATTAAATAGCAAAGTCTAAGTTATTCATATTCACATTCGCTATAGGAAATGGCTTAGCTGACACATGGTATCGAGCTTCCCCAAACACCCATGTGTCAATGAGTTTTACCTACATATAGAATACTACCAAGAGGAAATTAGACTTATGTATTTATCCCCTACATGTTGGCTTATGCATGTATCATGCAAAGTGTGATAAGCAAGTACATAGAATGACCTAGCTTGTAACTTTGGAAGTTTATCTCATGGGATGATCATTCAATACTTCAAAATTTTATGTGTTTTCTCTATGACTGATATGTAAATATGATAAAATATGAAAGCTTTACTCAGTTTAATATTTGAATGAATGCCTTTGGTAAATTTATTTGTGAGCTAATAATAAGTTTATAGGTTTGTCCTATGTGTGAAATCAATGAGGGTTGATCTTTTATTTATACTAATACTTTGGAGAATGTCTCACACTAAATCACTTGGGCTAATTATAAGAATTCATTTCATTTGGAAATTGGTTGACTTTATGACACTAGACACTTGTGTTGAATAGGATACTTACATGAACATTGACATCTGATTAGGATATAAGTGTCTAATAAATGTAAAAGTAGTTAGAGGTCCATAACATGTAGAGATACATGATAAGTAGCTTTACACATTTTGCGTATGATAGAAGCTCTAAATCATAAAATTTGATAGAAGCTCTGAATCATAAAATTAATATTGATCATACTAAGAGATAATCAGTGATCATAAAGAGATAGTGTATGTGAGCCTTTCAGTAGTGGGAAAGGTCTAAAATTGAGAGGAATATTCAAGGTATTTATTTTCTAAGTTTACAAGACTAAATTTCTATATAATTTGTAAATAATGTTGATAAGGTCAAACATAGATTATATAGTTATATTATCCTTTTGGGGTAAGATGACTAATAGTTTTTACTTCCATTCACCTTAAAAGGTGGCCTAATAGTGGAGGCATGATATAGAGGAATGGATTACATATTTCACACTACTTTCATTTTTAGATATATAGTGTGGGCATGTCATGG
The DNA here is from genome assembly GCA_037957365.1 of Torreya grandis. Lineage (NCBI taxonomy): Eukaryota > Viridiplantae > Streptophyta > Pinopsida > Cupressales > Taxaceae > Torreya > Torreya grandis. The sequence goes on from JARHVA010005712.1 coordinate 733,346, forward strand.
AAACATGTACTCCAAACTTACAATGTTTACAAATTGGCAAAAAAATCATAGTTATATGATTCATATACATAATTATAGTAAAATTATCTACATAGGTACCATTTTTATACCTATTTTTTAGAATGATACATACATAAGGTTCATATGCTATGAAAAAAATCACCTAAAATTACAAAATCAAATCAGTTTTCAAATTTCAAACATCTCTATAGAATTTAGCTCACCAAGTTGGACTATTATAGACTAGATTGAGCCAATCTACAGGTAGTAGTTTGTTCACTTAGTTTGGTATGATTGAGATGATTACATTACTCAATATTACCAATTTCATATTTTTAACTTTATTACATCATCCAATATCACCATATTTATAGTTTTAGTTGACTTGGTCCACTTATGCTCCCAAGTTATAAGTATGATTGAGTTGCATTATTTAGATAATCTGAACTATCAATTGGAAACTCACCTTCTATCCATGGTTGGGGGAATGTGTCCTTAGATATTTCTATATTTATGTACTTTATAGATTTATATTTTTCTTAATATTAGTTTCAATGATTCATAGTGATACAACTTTTTCAAATCAAATTGTCAAAAAGGTAAGGTGGTTTCATCAAGACACATGTATACTCCTAAACCTTACATTATTTAAATTTAAATTATTTGAATTTTATATTATATGAGGTAGTTATATAATGTAACATGATATTTTTTTTATTTCAGTCACTAGTAAATAACTCAACTTAAACTCACACAAAGCTAAGTTATGTTACACACACTTTGGTATGCATTTATTTTCCTTTAAACTAGTAATTTAATTACTAGATTAAGTGGGGGTAAATTCAAACACTATTTCTAAATTATATGTCACCTTTATCTAATAAACTTAATAAATACATATAATAGATTTATCTTTAACTTATATACCTTACTACTATCAAAAGGCTTGGATACACTATCTCTTTGTGCCTATGCTTATATTTTAGTTTGACCAATGCTATGATGATGACTCAGACCTTATATCATGATCATAATATTATAAATTTACTTATATTTCATTTCTTCAAGTTTTGGACCTGGACCAATTTTCCAATGTCAACACTTCATCCCAATCAAATGCTTATATCGATGCAAGTGTTTAATGACCTAAATTCATCCAATTTATAAATAAAATGTATTCCTATAGTTATACTAAGTGTTTTAATGATATATATTCTAAAAAGGGATTAGTATAAATACATGATCAACTCTAATTCATTCCTCAACTATCAAATTCTACCTTTCACAAGGAAACATACCAAAAGAATTTAATCAAGTACTCAAGAGAGAAAAGATTCCCTATTTTATCCTATTTTTATATTAGTTATAGGGATACTACATATATATTTCTTAATTATTGAAGAATTATCCCATGAGAAACATTTTCAAATTTACAAGATAAGTCACTCTATGTAATTACTTATCACACATTTCATGACACACATATGGGATAACTACATAAATATGAGGTTGTCTTCAATGTAGTGAACATGTAGGCAGTGGTAATTAACAATGGGTTATTTGGTGAAAATCAAAATTGTGTTCCCACTAAATTTTTTTTATCATATCCAATATGAAGATGAATAATTAGGGTTTTTATATTTGAAAAAAATTGATATTCCATGAACCAGATCTAAGAACACATGAGTGAAGGTAACATAATATCCAAAAAATTTAGGTGGTTGCATCCAAATCTAATAGGTATTCTATATAGGAAAAATTTATCCAATTTATATATAAGTGTCAATGTAAGTGTCTAAGGTATTTTAAATTCTTAATATATAATATGTTGATTGATCCATAATCAACTTCTTATCTTTTCTTTCCTATTTTAGATCCATATCTGTATTAGCATAAAAACCATCTAAGTATCTTATTTTCATTATCATTTTAGTATATATCATATTTGTACTTTATATTTTTATCATATCCAATCAAAATAAATTTTATATATGTTTATCTAATTTTGAAAATTAATTGGACTACTATATATATAGTCTAGCATCCTTTTGCCCTAAACTCTCTCAACCCATTTAACCTTATATCCCCCAATCTAGATTTTAAGGTTAAATAGTGAGAGTTTAAATAGGAACTTCACCTAAAATAGGTAAAATCATACACATAACCACTCTAATAACCAACCATATTTATTTTTTAATAATCTCCACGAGATCAACATCTACTAGTTGGCCTTGCCTAGCTAGTGTCATGTGCATAATATAACCTAACATGGTGAATTAGATGACATTAAATTATTCAATAAATTCAAAATTATCTATAATAAGATGGAATATTATGTTTTCTTCCAAATCCACCCCAATAATACCAATAAAAATGATATAAATTTTCTCCAATATCCATGAGCGCTACCACTATACTAGAGAATTTGGATTTTCCCAGCCATGAAGATAACGAACTAGAATATGCCCCCATTGAGGTGAATTATTTCTAAAAATCCCAAAGGAGTAACTAAAGTTTTAAAAATTGGAAATAATATCATCCCCTTACCTTTTCAAACCCTATATAACATGGTTCCACTCCAAATACAAGAGCAAGGAATCAACCTTCACCCCTAAAGTTAAATAATCCTAAGTGACCTGAAGAAATCCAACCTATCACTAGTAAGACTAGGTTTAACATAATAGTGTACATGAATAAGTTTGAGGAAAAAATAACTTTACATGACCTTTAATAAATAACTAAGTAAATATATATCCTTTTAAAGTCTCACAAATAAATGGGTTCAACCCAAACCCAAGCCTGCACACACTATCATGTTGATACATAAGAATAAGGCTAATATTTCACATTTCCTCCTTAAGGTTAATCTATTTGGGAAGATATTAATAACTTTATATTTGACTTAGGAGCCTCTAAAAAATATCAAGTATCTTAAATTTTTAAAAAAATTGGGACTAACACCTATTATATTATAAAAATTAGTGGTTTAGTTTGATAAGTCTAAATTTAAGGTCATGGGAGAGATCTTAAATGCCCATATGCAATTATAATTTGATCCTAGGGTCAAATAGTTTATAGATATTCAATTATTAAATATCCCAAATTCTTATGGTATGTTTCTTATTAGAGAGTGATTTATGCTTAGTAGAGTGGTTTAAAACCTTGAATGGATACATTGTTATAGACTTCTCTCATATGTGGTTGCCTTGGAGAAGTGTTGCCAATAATATCTATGTTGATAGAGAACCCAAAATAAAAAACATGATAATGGAATATAAACAAAAAAAAAGAGTGAAATTACTATCCTCTGACATAGGTGTTAATAGTTTGTCTAAACAAGCTAATGAAAATCAAGTTGATAAAGATCCCAAATTTTAATGTCTATAGTCCTTGTAATTTAAAGGGGTCTATTCCAAGTAAGGTTTTGGAGTAGGAATTATTATAATTGACCCATTATGGAGACAACACTTAGATACCTATAGACTCTACATCCCTTGCACCAACAAACTAGAAAAATATAAAGCCTTGAGCTTAGGACTATAGTTTTTGTTGAAACATAGGGTCAAATAATTGAGAGTATTTTAAGATTTTGAACTAGTAATGAACTAAGTCAGGAAGAAGCTAATATGTAAGTTATATTATTTGAGGAATTATAAACATAGGGTATGGGATTTGATATAAATTTTCAATGCTTTTAATTTCATCACCACTCCTAGAAAAGAAAACTATGTGGGTGATTCATTGTAAAATGTTGTTGCAAACTTGACATCCCTAAATGAATCAGTGTTACAAAAAACTTTAGTAGAGTTCATCCCATGTCCCTTAGTACCAGATAATATGAATAAATTATATGTGTTTTAATAAAATCACCACATTTTTGAATTCTTTAATAACTCATGGGTATTTGAGACCCAAGTTATAGATGAGGTGTAAAGAGGCAACCTTATAAATGAAGAATGTGATAATATAAAATTATGAAATTTAAATTAAATTGAGTCCCAAAATAAATGATCTTAATTAGGAGATTTTGAGGCCAATATACCACTATTTTTGAAAATTGGGACCCTTGATAAACCCTAAAGATTAAATATTAAAATATGGCATGTTAAGATCATTTTTAGAATTTGAAGACCATCCACTTTATGAAAAGAAAGCTTAATTAGTTATATTTTGATTTAATTTTATCTAAAAATTCTAATAAATGGTCTTTATGTCTTTTATTTATAGATTCCATGATATTTTCTCTTGAGAAATTCATTTTCCAAACCCTAGTAAAACCCTCAGTTTAAATTTGAATACTAGTAAGAACCAATTGGTGAGAACCTTTTAAAAGTCCATTTTGGGTGTAAGTATAATGTTCATGTTTTAAGATTAGTCATGTTTTTAACATGAATAAAAATTAGCCTAAAATGTTTGGTTCCCTTTTTTATTTACCCCTTTAATGTTCCTTGTGTGCCTAGCTAATATTCATTCTACAAGGTCTTTTTAATATTTCCTAGCTTAGCCTAATGTTTTAATCCTAAGGCCCCAATGTATTTAGTTTATATAATCAAGACCTTAGTCTTAACACCTTAGCCTAAGTCTTTTATATCACCATGGTCCTAACATAACTTCCTTGTGTCTTTTAGGATCCAATGATCCTCACATTATCATGATATTAGATATAATGATGTGAGAAAGGCCCAAGTATAGACTTCAAAGACATGTAACTCAGATGATAAAATGGGTTTCACTTCTTCACAACCTTTCAATTAGATGGCATGAGGAAATACCAACATAATCTTGCACATAACCCCTTAGACCAATCACATTCAAGCTCTTAGATCACAATCAATGGTTCACACTTCATCACAAGGACCTAATCAGATAGACTAAGGCACATTTGAAAAATCAAAGGATTATGGAAGGTCCAAATTATCAACATGTGGCACCATTACATTCTATGATCAAAAGCAAAGGGGTCTATTTGACAAAAATAGCCAATCATGAGCAAGCTACCAGATCACAATCCCATAGCTCTCACTTCATCATAGATATTGATCCAATGGAGTACATTAGGTCTAAGATCTTGGGAAGCCCTACATAAGTTCCAAGTGGCTTTCTTTCATTAGGTCATAAGAACTTAACAAGATCAAATTTGATACTCACAAAACTATCATTTGACATCCATGAGGATGTATTTAATGATCACATGACCATCAACTTTAAGCCCATTAAATTAAAATTTTCACTATCTTAAAATTGATGATTACATGACTATAGTTTTACATCTATAAAGACATATTTTACATCCATGAGACCATCAAATGTAAACTAATGAATTATCTACCTCATGATCAAAATACACTACAAAAATGTTGCTAGAAAGCTCATAAATTACCATATGGACTAATAGAAGCCCTCAAAAGATACTCAAACATGTGAAACCTTAAATATAAAAATATTGAGATGGTCTTATGGTCTAAATATATGTAAAAATTAGCCTAGTCTAAGTCTATACTGTAATGTCCCCATTACAATTTTCACAATGAACCTTAAACTACTGACTTATACCAAGTCTTATTTTTAAAAAATAGTCTTTATAACATTGAATTTAGACCAAATACTTCTAACCAAAGGTTTTTATTAATGTAATAAAACTCTATTTAATGTTAGACCATTATATCATGTTGATCCCATTGAGAATATTTTATAAGGCATCGCCATACATATTTTAGACCAATGCATACATTATTTTTATTAAACACAACATAAACATCAGTTTATAACATTTAGCCATGGTCTCTTTTATATAATTTATAAAACTTAGACAAAAATACCTTAGCCTAAGCTATTCTTTGTGCTTAATAAATACGTAATAAACCTTAGCCTAAGTAATTTAATCCTAAGTCCCATTTTAAAAATGTGTATACTTAAAGCTTGGGCATCTTTGTAGATCAATGGCTCACACTTTATCACCAAAGGATGATCTAATGGCATGAGCACCATAAAGACTTTTCAAAGGAACTCAAAAGCCCCACAAAGATGCCAAGTGGTGTAACCATAGGGCATTGGTTCCAAAGATCCAATTAAAAGGCAAGAGCCTAGATCACAATCAATGGCTCACACTAGTCTAATATTTCAATATAATGGAGTGAAATAAAATGTGTCATTTTTAAATACCAATGGCTAGTGCTCAAAGGCATTTATGAAAAATGTCACAAAAGGTCTAGATCAATGACACATAGGTACCTGCAAGAGAAAAAGGAAAAAATAAGAGATCTTTTGGGTTCAAAAACATGAAGGTGTAAAGGGAGAGGTCTAAATCAAATCCAAAGCATGTATGATCTAAATTCTAGATATAGACTACCATTAAAGATCTAAAACCATAAACCCTACACAAAAGTGACCCAAAATAACTCAATTGGTTACAATTCTATCCAAAGAAAGTCTAATTGTGTTTTTGAATGAAAAACAACTACCATAAAGACCAATTTACAATCTAATGTGAGTAATGTTTAGAAATAGAGACCATGGCATCTCATAGGTAGCATTTGAAGGAGGATACCAAAATCTACCTATTGACAAATAGTTAAGGGAAAATCTTTAAAAACACTGAATTAGACATTGTGGCCCTGAATTACCCAAGCATTAGGAAATGGTCTAATCTCTTATTCATGGTGGAGGAGTTGAAACCCATCACAAAATAGGAGTAGATAATTTCCACAACGAGCTAGAGGAATTATGACTTTCTCATTATCTAGATGATCTACCTTCACCATGTTGTTACAAACCCTAAAGTACTACATTGAATAGACATCATTGATCCTATCTTTCTTAATTTTAGGGAATATAATGATTGGATCATTAGGGAGGGTAATTCTAAGGGGATAGCTTATATTTATTTTATGGCTTTTAAAAAATACTATAATCTCCCAATCACCCTTATAGACTTGTCTAAAATCAAATAATGGACCTCAAAACATGACTTGAAAACCATCATTAAACTCAATTGCACTAAGGACCCCATATCCTCAGGGAATTTGAGGGTAAGATCTTAATAGTCCAATTATGGGAAGGCATTAGAGTAAAAATGACCCTTTTATACTAAACATTGGGAGTCCCCTCAACCACCTATGTAAACAAATTTTTTGTTCCCTATGTGTATTACATGGTGGAAGAGAATCTTACCCCTCCATTTGGAGATTTGATTAGTGTCTTCTTGACCAGGTAGTTCACTACCATCAAATGTAAAAATACCAAATAATTATATATGATGTCATATTTTATTAGATTCCATTCTTTCCTCTATAAACTTATCTAGCATAAACAATTGGTCTCCTAAAGGTTGAACTACCATTTCGCACCATTACTCCAAATTGCAAATCTTTAAGTATAAGAACAATATGCAATTTATTTGAGACTATGTCTACCTAGCCATACTAGAGGATATTATGGGTATTCATGTGCCTATAATATATCCACTAATCAATAAGTATGTATAAATGATGGGTGACATCTGGTTTTGCCCTGATTATATAGTTATCAGGATTGAGGGGATCATGTCCCATCCTTACAAATTACCATTGTATGTTTCTCACTAGCTGGTTGAGTAAGAAATTGCCTCCTAGCTCATTCACGGCATTGATGGAATTTTTAGAGAAAATAAGAAGGGTATTCTCCATCCCTTCCCTCTAATCATTGGAAGGACTATACTAAAAGATATGTAATAGGTTACTACTATGTCCAAACATAGGGACTCATTTGGGTTTCAACTTGGTGAAATCAAAATGTTGGACCCAAAAAGCATAGTAAGTAACCATTTGAAGTAGAAGAAGCTGATCAAGCCTAAGTATGTACATAAAGTTAGTGTTCATGACACCATTTACATTAAGCCCAAGAATTATGAAGAGGTGTTGGCTAGGATCAAAGGGCACAACATCAAACTTGAGCATAGATTGACAAAATATGACAAGCCATCTAGAGAGCCATGCTATATATATCCTCTTTAACATCACTTTTTACCTATACCATTTGTGACATCCGATGAATATCCCCAAGTAGAGCATCCATAGCCTCAAGGGCATGATGAACAAGGCCATGATAAGGAGAAATTAGAATAGGTGAAATTGGAAGAAAGACCTATAGAGGGGACCTCATTTTTAACACTAACCCAAATGTCATCTTCCCTAGTTGAACACATAGATATGATTTCCTTAGATCTAGATGAGATACTTGAGGGTCCCCTCAAAGAACATACAGAGACATATGACATTGACAAGGAAGAATAATAGTTTAAATAGGCCCAAGTCCAAATATGAGAGCCTAAAGAAGAGAAAGGGAAAGAGATTGATCTTATAATAGTCCCAATACATCCTAAGGAAAAGAGGAAGGCAAAAATATCACTGGTCCTTGTTAGGCCCAAAATACCAAGGTAGAATCTCACACACCAAACTAGTGAGGTCAACCTATTTACTGGTGAATTCCCCATTCATGGACTAATCATCCCTGACTAGTTTATTTATGGTAAATTTTAAAATATTCCTTATTTATCTCACTCATGGGAACTCATAAAGGTTGCCAATATTGAAGTGCAAAATGACATGAAGCCATGGATCAAGGCTATGGTAAAAGAAAAGGAAAAAAGAAGAATTATGGTCATCCTAGGACCAGAGAAAAAGAAAATGGATATTCTAGGAGCATTAGGTAGCATAGGTGTAGAGGTCATAGAGGCTCTAAAATTCACAAGGTCATCCACTACCATGCAATTTAATCTAGAAACAATTGGATTGGAAAGGATCATCACTATGAAAGCTATAGTTGGAGCTGAGGAATTCACCTTTAAGAAGGTGGAGCCCTTTGAGGGTTTATATTTAGTGGGAGGTCAACAATTTTTTGAGGCTTTTATGCATGAAGAGTATGTTAAGAGCTTGATCAAGACTCAATAAACTCAAACAAAGGTTGGGGTCCAAGGGATGAAATAGAGGATTCAAAACATGGAAAGAGAGAAGGAAAATATATAAACCCAAGCCATTTTGTTTGTCCTTAACACCATGATGGACATGTTTGAGGCCTCATTCTTTAATATGTTCAATTATTTGAGTTTAATAAAGCTAAGGTAAGATTCCCTAAGCCAATAAGGTGAAGTAGCCAAAATGTTAATAACATAATGGGAAAAGGTAGATACTCTAATTAAGGATCTCATTAACATTATGATTAGGAATAAGATTCCTAAGTTCATGACTATCAGCTTAGCACACTTGAAAAATATACTAGGAATAATAGTAGATAAGGTACAAGGTCTAAGTATATGGACAAAGAATTTAAATAGTATTTTAATAGATGATATAGGATTGATCATTAGATTTGAGCAACTCCTAAGAACCATGTTGGTAAATCCTACTAAGACCACTATAATTGGACTCATTGATGATACTAAATTCAAACACAGGGTCACTTTGGTCATGTATTCATATAGGATCAAGATCCAAGGCCAATATAGAAGGGAAAAAAAAGAATTTTGGACATGATTTTCATAGCCAAAGAGAAAATTGTAGAGACAAAGAACATAAAGGAAGCCATGGCCTGGGATGACAAAGACGTGGATGACCTAGCTGATTAGTAAGATGTCTACCTAATAAAGCCAGCTATAGACATGGATCTCATCAAGGACCAACACCAAAAGGTAATGGAACTTTTATAAAATCAATAAGGGGACCCTTTAATAATGGGCCCACCTAGTAACTAATATTCTTTTTGTTAAATGCATTGTAATATCTGTGATAGGAATATTATTTTCTAAGGCATATCCTAGTCTATTATCATATTTCCTTTAGGTCAGTCTAATTTTAAAGAATGAGTGTTTTTTAGGACTTGTAAGGATAACTATCCTTATCTTTTATACACCTATTTATTGTAGTTGATTGATGTAATGTGTTGTCTTTCTATAAAAGGCATGTATCACTATCTTGTAAAGGAAAGATAATTTTTGAGAAAATTTTGTACACTTGAAGCAATTAATATAACTAAGGAGTTTTAGAAAGATTGTCCACATTTGATATGTCCATTGATAATATAGATTTTCTCTTGATTTCTAGTTTTGTCTTGAATTTTAATAGTTTCTTTGAATTCTAGGTTGCATTTTCTAATCACAAGGTTTATAATTTATGCATATGTTAGATTAGTTGCAGGATCTTAGGTTTTTATTCATTTTATTTTTCTCTTTATTCAGATGTGCAAATGCCATTTGATTATAGTAGAAAATATTTAATAGTATACCTGGTTCTTACTTATGATTATTTACATTATCCTTTGCAATTTTCTTGGTATATATTGAAATTTGAGCTTAGGTTATTTTTCATTATATATTGATTGGAATGCATACTTGATTGCAATTGATGATGTTTCATCATATTTAAGACAAAAATTGGTAATCACTCACTCTCTTTTCTAACTTACTCTTCTCTTTGATCCATTTTCACACCATATGACTTTAGTTTAAGATCCATTATAAATATCCACTTATATGAGTTTGTAGCTTAAGTTTATGTCATAATTCACTAAGCATTAACATATATTTTCTACAATTCACAAATAATGAACTATGATGGATCCCAACCATCACTCGTTATAAATTTGTGGAACACCAATACATATCTCTATCACTATTTCACCATAGGTGACATCAAGTTGCCATAACCTACTACTCATGATTTGAATTCCTTGAATTATAAAATGACAAGTGTTCTTTGAACACTAAAAAACCATGTGGTACTCTTAGAGGCATCATCAAGGCATTTTCACTGGTGCTTTAAGGGGATCCTTCTTTTGGTGACTTCTTTAAATCTTAGTTATGTTTTAGTGTGTTTTATCTAAATATTGATGATAACTTTTCACCTTTCAATAATTATTTGTTTAAAAGTGTAAAGATCATTGATATTTATGGTTTGTAACATATCATTATGCTTCCTTTGGAAAAGATCAAAGTTATTTGAGGTTTGATGCTTGGTTTTGGTAAATTTAACTTAAATTTTGAAAATCCATAGAATTTAAGGGTAGGACAACTTTTTTTTATTAAGGATTGGCATATATTTCATAGATATAAGTTCATTTGAGCTTGAACTTATAAAGATAGATCATACTAGCATAACTGGATACATTTTGGGTAAAGATCAATTTCTTTTACTATCATTTAAACAATCTTTGCAAAATGAGCTTAATGTACATGTTTAATTCTTATTCCTTATAAAGATTAGACTGATACATCATATTTTAAATAAGGTATTCAATTTTCAAGCTATAGTTGCCAAGGATTCAAACCAGATCACACTCAGAGACAAGGGAACTATTGCTTAAACTTGAAGTCCATAAAAAATCTAGATATGATTAAGGTAGATGCAGGAGATCCAAATATTTTATAGATTCACCTCTTTAAGGTACCTTTTCCTTTAACCTTCATCTATGTATCGCTTGGTTAAGAGAATATTCAATTAATGTACCAAGTGTGGTACATGACCTCCCATGTAACCTTAAGAAGTATTTGCCTATGATGAGTTGTACTAGTATTACAACTATTGAAGAGCACATTAATTCTTTTAAATTGACTTTAAGGTTCCTAAATGTTGTGCATGAGGGTGTGGTTTATAGGTTATTCCCCTTTACCTTAAATTATGTTTCCTATGAATGGTTTTTGAACTTTCCTAATAATTACATCACCAACTGGGATGGTTTTACTAATGTTTTTATAGATCAATTTGGTAAGATTATTAATCTTTGTGTTATTTACCATCAATTCACCATTGGAAAAGATGCGAGTGAGCCTATTAGGTACTTTATTTCTCTATTTTAGAAACTTTATAGCAAGACCATAAAACCTTATAAGCTTGATGATCTCTTAGCTTTAAAAATTTACAAGGATGTATTAGATCTCATGACCTTTGTATTCTTGAAGAGATCCATGCCAGCTATAACTTCATTAGCTAGGACCTATTTTGAGGTAATGACCATTAATGATCAGATGCAACCTCAAGGTAAAATGGCATAATCTATGCAAAACATCAACCCACATATGCCTATGATGAACTTATTTCCCAATAATAACTAAAATATCCCAACATTAAACCAACTCCCAAACTTAAATCTATTTCCATTGAGTCATGTTGCTCTTAATCAAAACTTAGGATTCTTAAGTCATCCTACTAATGGCTTTAGTATAGATGATCAAATAGATTAGGTACCATTTTATAGTGCTAACAATAACCAGCAACATAATTCTAAAACTCATAAAAATTAGAATGAATCTATTTTAAAAATGGTCTAAGACGTGATCACTAATTTATTTTAGATGCAAAAGCAAGTTAGAAATACTACTAAAAGCTCAAGTAGGAACTTCTCATTTCAAAGGTATAATAGGACAAAAAATATATTTCATAATGATAGTTTTATTAATAATAAGAATAATGATCCATCCTCTAGAAAAATACTATGGACATTAACCTCTTTGATATTTCATTACATGATTATTATAGAGTGCATTGCATAGCCAAAAATGGTGAAATTTGTTGTATTGAATTTTGAAAAGTTTTTGAGGCTTTCCAAGAATAATGGGATACATTTGAAGTAGTCCCTAACCAAGAAATTTGTGCAAGTGCTTCTATATCTAAGTCATCAAATCAAGCTTTCATGGTGGATACTTTTGATTTCCCCTTTTAAGAGGATAATGAACCTAATGAGATCCCTAAGGAGATCCAAGCCTTTCAATAGTTCTTGAAGAAGAAATATCCCTTTAAAAATAGAGATTAAAGGTATCCCTAGACTACCTCAACACCTCCAAATAATTTTGGAACTCCTCCATACACTTCTTCAAGTAATAACCTAAATCCAACTAAAGGGATTACTTCTAAACCCAATATTGAGATTCCTAGTTCTTCTAATAAAACTAGATATAACATAGTCAAGGATATGAAGAAGATTAAAGCTAATATTACATTGCATGAACTAACATAGATTATATATCAAATGGACATTTTATTAGATTCATTGTCAAATAAGTCCAATAATCCACCTAAGGCTGATCATAATATTGTAACTATGCACAAGGCTAAGGCATAATCTCTTCCTTTCATGCTCGTTACTAGGATGTTTGGTAAGAACTTACATAATTACTTAGTAGATTCTGGTGCTTCTACCAACATCATGTCTAGGTATATGCAAACAAATTGGCTTGACTGCTATCAAGTCTAATAGAGTTGTAACTCAGTTGGACAAATCTAGAGTTAAGGTAATTGGGGAAATTTTAAATGTTCACATACAGCTAGCTTCTAAGCCTAGGGTGAAATAATTCATTGATATGTAAGTTGTTGATATACCAAATGTTTATTAAATCCTATTGAGTATGGAGTGGACCAAGGCTTTGAATGGTTACATGTCCATAGATTGCTCACATTTGTGGCTACCTTGGAAGGGAGTCTTTAATCAAATCAAGGTTGAGAGAGAGCCAAGGATGAAACACATGATAAATGAGTACAATGCAATGAATGAGATGGTTAACATAATTGACTTAGACTTCAAGGATTTCACCCTAGAGATTGATAAGGTATGTGATCCTGAAAGTGTTCATGTTGTTCTTGGGCTATGGAAATTGTATTTTGATGGTGTTAGGCATAAATCTAGATCTATATTAAGCATTGTCCTTACGAATGTTATGGGTAAGAAATGCCATGATTCATATAGACTCTAATTCCTATACACTAATAATATTTATAAATATAAAGCCCTTATCTTAGGTTTTCAAAATTCTATAAAGAATAAGGTCAAAGGACTACTAATTTATGGGGATTCAAAACTAGTGGTCAACTAGGTAAGAAGCAAATACCAATACAAGCTCTCATTTATTAAGAGATATAAGTTCAAGGTTTAGGATTTTATTGAGTCCTTTGATGATTTTATCATTAGTTCCATCCCAAGAGAGGAGAACCAAGATGTTGATGAGTTGGCATTTGCTATAGCCAACCTCTTACCCAACCAAGATTCTCCAAATTTTAGCATTGAGTTGATTCCTTATCCTTTAGTTCTTGATAATGTTAACCATTTTCAAGTTTTCAATGATTATCAATAGATATTAGATTTCATAACCAATTTTGGGGCATTTGATACCCATATTATTGATGAGACTAATGAAAATGCATCTAAGATAAATAATTTTGATGGAAAACTCATTTAGTTGAATGATAACAAGATCCCTAAGTAGATGATTACTTTAGAGAGACTATTTGATCAGGATAAATTGGATGAGGTTTTGAATATTCACAAGGTATGTGGGAAATATTATAATGTTATTGATCTTAGCCTCCAAGATCAACCTCAACTAGTAAATATTAGAAAATCTTGCACAAATATTGAGAATAAGAAATCCAAAGAGATCCTTACCCAATAAAAGGATGCCATATCATGGTCTTATGATGACTTAAATATATTTGATCCTAGGGTCATCACCCACATATCCCCTTAAAAGATAACTATCAACCCTTCAGGAAGAGGTAGAGGCCTATAAACCCTATCTTTGAACCCATGATGTTCAAAGAGGTCAAAATATTACTAGATTTTATGATAATATTCCCCATCATGCATTCTACTTGGGTGGCTAACTTGGTGCTAATCAGGAAGAAGAATGATGAGATTAGACTTTGTATTGATTTTAGAAATTTAATGAAATCATCAAAAAAAGACAAATATCCCCTTCCCTCTCTAGACCAAGTGATTCAAGTTATTTTAGGTTCATCTATGATGTCTTTTCTTGATGGGTTTTTAGGTTACAACCATGTATTGGTTGATAAAGAGGACATGATGAAAATAGTTTTCATAATAAAATGGGAAACCTTTGCTTACAAGAGGATGCCCTTTGAGCTAATCAATGTAGGAACTACCTTTCAAAGAGTTATTAATCATGCCTTCTAAGGCTGATCGATAAGTGTATTATAATATATATGGATGATATAATAGTTTTTTCTAAAAATATGGAAGATCACTTCATGCACTTACAACAAGTCTTTGAGAAATGCAAGAGGTATGGAATCTATTTAAAACCTAAATAGAGTATATTTTGTGTTATAGAGGGAAAATTATTGGGTCATGTTATAAAAAAAGATGGGATCTCTATATATCCTCAAAGGGTTGAGGATATATCCAAAATAGAGCCTCTAAATAGTAAAAAGGAGATAAAGTCATTATTTTCTAAGATAAATTTTGTAAGAAAGTTTATTTTTAGCTTTATAGAGATTGTCAAGCCACTAAATGATAGATAAAGATGGATGCCAAAGTCACATGGAATGAAGAATCCAAAAAGACATTCAATGATATCAAGGAGGCCATTAGCCAAGCTCTAGCACTTATAAGTCCTAACTTCTCAAGGGACTTCTACCTCTATTCATTTGCATCTTACCACACTATGGATATAATCTTAACTCATAAGATTGATGGGTGTGATCACCTAATAACTTTTATGAGCACTAATTTTAAGAATTCTAAGTTAAATTTTTAATTTATTGATAAGTAGACATATGAATTAGCTAAGGTAGTTTATAAATTTAGGCATTATATCCTTATAAATAAGGTGCATGCTATCTTACTTTGCCCTACCACTAAACTTATATTAAGTCAAAATGAGCTGGGAGAATGTAGAGGTAAGTGGTTGTTAGTTTTGTAGGAGTATGACTTGGAGATGAAAACAAAAAAATTAGTAAGATTCCAAGGTTTGATCTAGATGATTACTAATGCTAACCCTAGGCTAAGTATTATGCAAGTGGACCAAAAAACCTTTCAAGCTAGTGAGTGGTATGATTCAATCATACATTTGCTAATTAATGGTACTTATCCTATAGTATTATCCAAGGAACAAAAGAGGACCCTAATATTGAAAGCATGCCATTACCTAACCAAATATGGGGTCTTGTATAGAATAAATATTTAAGGGGTTTACTCGAGGTTTGTCTCATAAGAAGAGGCCACCCAAATCATAAGAACTTTTTATGAAAATCTAGGTACTAGACATCCATTTGAAAGGAACAAAACCCATAAAATTCTTAGAGATGGATATTATTAGCCATCTATTTTTAAGTATGATCATAAACATGTGAGGGAATGTCACTCATATCAAATCTTTAGCACCAAGGAACCAAAGGCAATAATGCCTTTACAACCAATCATGTTTGATAAACCCTTTGCTCAATGGGGGTTAGAATTTATTAGGGTAATCAGCCCTAATTCATTTGAAGGTCATAAGTATGTCTTGACTACCATAGACTATTGTACAAGGTGGACTGAAGCTACAACCACTAAATAATTCAAGATTAAATAAGTGATCAACTTCTTAGAAGAAAGCATATATACTAGGTTTGGAACTCTAGTCTCTCTAGTGTGTGACAATGGGTATACATTTATATAGAGAGAGATGATTGAATGGGATTATGATAATGGAATTACTCTCAAGTTTTCATCCAATCCTATCCATAAGGAAATTTAGTCTCTGAGTATACAAAAAAAACCTAATGAAAGCAATCAAAATGTCTATTGAAGACAAGCCAAGGACATGGCATAAGATCCTTAAGTTTTCACTATGCACTGATAGGATAAGAATAAAGAAAGCCATAATAGCCTCACCATTTCTATTGGTATATGGACAATATCCTATCTTTCCTATCACTCTCAAGTTACCCACATACATATTTATGCAAGAATACTTGCAAAAAAGCTAAGAACTTTCCAACTCTAGATTGTTGGACATCATTCATATGGAAGATGCAAGGGATAAAGGCTTTGATGATTTTAGTAGACATCAGACCATAGTGAAGAGATGGTTTGATAAAATATCAAAGATTAAGGTGTTTAGATAGGGGGACCTAGTTCTCCTTTGGGACAAAACATCTTAGCCTAAGGGTAAACATGGAAAATTCACACCTTTATAGATTGGCCCATACTAGATTGTAGAAACATTATGAAATAACACCTTAAATATTATAGATCTATAAGGAGTAGAGTTCACATTTCCAACCAATGAATAGTATCTCAAGCACTACTTTTTTCTTGCTCCACTAGAGGTCTTCATGGAGTAAAGTTTAAGATGGTAGATTTAATGTTGATAGCATAGTTAGTTTTTTTATAGTTATCTTTTCTTCATATCCCTTATTTTTATATAATTATCTATATATTTATTTGATTTCCTTTACTTTATTTCTTTCATGCTTTCTATTGTGTGTTTCTTCCTTTTCACTTGGTTCCTTGTTTTGTAATTTATCTTCTTAGACAATATTGAGCTCAAAATTTTGAAGTTTGCTAAAAATTCACAAAATTTAGAAATGAAGGTATGTACCATATGCATATAATGACCATGGTCCTGAAATGTAAGCATAATGTTGTAATTTATAGAAACTAGTAAAGACCAATAAAATAAGTTAATCATTTCATGAGAACTTGGCCATCGTCTTGACCCTAAATTGGTTTTAAGAAGACTTACACTTGTAAGGTGAGGAATCAAACTATCATGATATAGACATACTAACACTTAATCCAAATCCTTGCCTAGGATAATGGTTAAAACCATAGGTGTTTCTCTAAAAATTAAACATTTGACCAAATCCTTAAACCTGGCTATTCTAGTTCCAAACCTTGCTAAAACCATTAAAGACTAAAAAAATACAAAAATAAAGGATACAATGTAAAATCAAAAGCTTTTAGTCATAGGTGATTATGGTAATCTCCATTAGAGCTATAGATGTATGGATGGCAGTGGAGAAAGGCCTTGAGAGGATCCAAAGGCATCTTTGTTGAGACTATGGATGCCTAGCTGGCAATATAGTAATGCCCAAGCCTTCCCTAAGATAAAATCATGGTTCCTAATGGATTTTTAAGCATGATCCAAGTCAAGTTTTAGTGATTAAGTACATTAAACTTGGAAGTTATTTTTTGAACCCCATGGTAAATAGTAAGTGGAATCAAAGCACACACATAATATGGCTATGTCTAACCCTAAGTCTACAAGTGTAAGGTCTGTTTTAACAAAGATCTGATCTAGATGATAGTATTGATCAAATGCATTGAATGTCTTAACTATTTATCTAAATTAGAGTCTCTAAGTTCTAACATATTTTATTTTCCCCCATGAGTCACCATTTTTTGAGGCCAACATACCCTTATTTTTGAAAATTGGGACCCTTGAGAAACCTAGAAGATTAAACATGAAAATATGACATGTTAGGATCATTTTTAGAATTTGAAGATCATCCACTTTATGAAAAGTAAGCTTACTAAATTATATTTTACTTAATTTGTCTAACAATTCTAATAAATGGTCTTTATGGACTTTAGTTGTAGATTCCATGATTTTTTCTCTTGAGAAATTCATATTCCAAAACCCTTGTAAAACCATTAGTTGAAATTTGAATACTGATAAGAAATAATTGGCAATAACCTCTTAAAAATCCATTTTTAAACTAAGTATAAAGTTCATGTTTTAAGATTAGTCATGTTTTTTAACATGACTAAAACTTAGACTGCAATGTTTGGTCCCCTTTGTTATTTACCCATTTATAGTTCCTTGTGTGCTTAACTAATATTCATTCTACAGGGTCCTTTTAATATATCCTATCTTAGCCTAAGGTTTTAATCCTAAGGCCCCAATATATTTATTGATATAATTGAGACCTTAATCTTAAACCTTAGTGTATGTGTTTTATATTACTACTGTCCTAGCTTAACGTCCTTGCATCTTGTAGGATCTAAACCCTCACTTTACCATGATATTCAATATAACAGAGCAAGAAAGGTCTAAACATAGACTTAAAAGACTTGCAACTTATATTATCTAATGATTTGTGCTTCCTTGCATCCTTTTGATTAGATGGAATGAAGAAATCCTAACATAATCCTGCACATAGCCCCTTGGACCAATCATGTTCAAGCTCTCAAATCATGATCAATGGTTCTCACTTCAATGTGAGGACCTAATTAGATAGAGTGAGGCATAGTTGAAAATTCAAAGGATAAAATATGGTCTAAAAGATCAACATGTGACACTCTTACATTTGATGATCAAAACCAAAGGGGCCCATATGATAGAAACAACCAATCATGAGCAAGCTCCTAGATCATGATCCTATAACTCTCACTTCATCATGGATCTTCATCCAATGGATTACATTATTTTTAACATCCTTAGAATCCCCATGAAGGTATCAAGTGGGATTCTCACATTAGGTTTTAATAACTTAGTGAGCTTAAATTTGACACTCTCATGACGATCATTTGATGTCCACGAGGATGTATTTGACATACACACGACCGTCAACTTAGTCCCACTAAATTAAAAGTTGATAGGACCAAAACACCCCAAAGCACAACTTGTCAGATTTAAGAGCACACATGATTACCATTGTATAAGCAATTAAACATGCAGAAATACCAGAAGAATAAATAACTATCAATGAGAAAACACATAGAATATGAGAGGCAACACATAATTGTATTCAACTCATTACAAAGGAAATTAAAATAAAGAGATCACACTCTTCTTCCACCTTTGTGAGGCTTCCTCCTCAAGGGCTCCAAGTAATCTTCCCACCTGAGTAATCTTCTCTCATAGGTCACAACACACAGCTAACACAAGCTGTTGTTCATCTCATTGTACATCCAATACAACCGAGTATGATCCGGTACTCCAAGTAGATCTCTCCATGATCCTGTTGATGTATTGCTATCACCTTGGACCCTGGCCAACTGCCGATCTCTATCTGACCCTCGCATACACACATCCTTGTATATCAAACCTGATCTTACTTATACATACATGGGGAATCCTACTTGATTCCACCATGGGAAGAACTCTCCAAGCTTCACATAGCTCTCCTACAAATTCTTCACTTAACAATACAACCCATGAGTCTATTATATAGATCTCATGCATACACAGATTAGACTTGCAGCTCAAGACTTCGAACAAGTCTTTAACATGCAAACTCCACGTTCACTTAACTGACTATTCATCAACAGTAGTTCAGACCGCCATAGGCGACCAACGTCAGTCCCTGCCATCTTGGAGGTGACTGATGCCAGTCGATATTTTGCTGATGTCAGTTTCCCTTCTGCATCCCCTGATCGATGTCGATTTGGCCTACTGACACCGGCGACTGCATACGCTAGAAACCCTCCTGTTTGCCTTACGGTGTAGCTTTTAGCTCCACACCCTAACAATCTCCCACTTGGAGATAAAGAGCTTCACCTGTACTCAAAACCAGTACTCTATCCAATCTACATCTTGGTTTGTATTCCTCTTCAAGCTCCCACTTGAAGACAACCCACCACACTCCTTGTGGTGTTAAACCTGTGCCTGCTTTTCTTCACTCTCATTATACCATCTTCCGCCTTGCTATACTCCCACTCAAACAACAACCCCTATGAGTAACCTGTAATCAACAAACACTTAACAGATCTGGGCCATTTGTTAGTCAAACTCGCTCTGAGAATGTCCAACCTCGCTCTGATACCAATTGATAGGACCGAAACACCCCAAAGCTCTGACACAACTTGTCAGATTTAAGAGCACACATGATTACCATTGTATAAGCAATTAAACATGTAGAAATACCAGAAGAACAAATAACTATCAATGAGAAAACACACAAAATATGAGAGGCAACACATAATTGTATTCAACTCATTACAAAGGAAATTACAATAAAGAGATCACACTCTTCTTCCACCTATGTGAGGCTTCCTCCTCAAGGGCTCCAAGTAATCTTCCCACCTGAGTAATCTTCTCTCATAGGTCACAACACACAGCTACCACAAGCTATTGTTCACCTCATTGTACATCTAATACAACTGAGTACGAACCAGTACTCCAAGTAGATCTCTCCATGATCTTGCTAATGTATTGTTGTCACCTTAGACCCTGGCCAACTGCTGATCTATGTCTGACCCTCGCATACACACATCCCTGCATATCAAACCTGATCTTACTTATACATACATGGGGAATCCTACTTGATTCCACCATGGGAAGAACTCTCCAAGCTTCACATAGCTCTCTTGCAAATTCTTCACTTAACAATATAGCCAATGAGTCTATTATATAGATCTAATGCATACACAGATTAGAATTGCGGCTCAAGACTTCAAACAAGTCTTTAACATGCAAACTCTGCATTCACTTAACTGACTGTTCGTCAACAGTAGTTCAGAATGCCATAGGCGACCAACATCAGTCCCTGCCATCTTGGAGGTGACCAATGTCGGTGGATATTCTACCAATGCTAGTTTCCCTTCTGCATCACCTGACTGATGTCGGTTTGGCCTGTCGATGTCAGCAATTGCATATGCTAGAAACCCTCCTATTTGCCTTAAGGTGTAGCTTTTAGCTCCACACCCTAACAATACCACTTGTTGGGGATCAACCAACAATAGATTACACTTGTGAAAGCAATAAACATGGAAATAAATCAAATAGACAAGTAACTAGAATGATAAATAACAAGAACAAGAGATACAAGAAACCACCCTAAAAACTTGTATTAACAAACTCTTTACAAAATGAATACAATTGAATAAACTTCTTTCTTCCACACCTCTCCTAGATGTATAGATCTCTCACTAGATCTCTATTCCTCAAGAGCTCTCTCTCTCAAGAACAATCAACTCCAACAAAACCTGGATTGATTCAATTCTGTACTATTCTTCAACATACCAATTCTACAATAATTCACATAAAGCTAAGAAGATCTAATTCTACATATAGAATTAGGAAACTTGAGCATGCACTTGCAACAAAATAGTTAAGCCTCTTAAACAAGGGCTCTAAAAATAATATTACTAATAATAGAGATGCGAGCTTAAGACTACAACTTAAACTCATCATGCAAACACTTGCTTCTATTCTCGAAAATAGCTTTTTGGATGCATAGGTAACTGATGCCAGTTCCTACTGCTTGCTTGTGACCACCATCGGCCGACCCACTGCTGATGCCAGCACCTCTACAATTTCACCTGACCAACGTTGGTCACTCCTGACTGACGCCAGTGTCTGTGTAGACCTAAAACTATCAAAGTGTGCTCCTTGGTGAAGCTTTTAGCTCCACACCCTAACAATCTCCCACTTGGAGATAAACAGCTGCACCAATACCTATACAGCAACATCTTCTAGCTCCTCTATCTTTAGCTCAATCATGAAGACCAACAGAAGTTGAATGAAGATTTAACTTCTCCTTTGTAACCAGCTTGCTTAACATATCAGCAGGATTCCTATCCGTATGGATCTTCTCCAGCTTCAACTCACCATCTTCCAATACCTATCATATGAAATGGTACCTTAGCTGTATGTGCTTTGTTCTTGAATGAAAGGCTGAATTCTTAGCCAAATGGATTGCACTTTGACTGTCACTATACAATCTATAACTCTCATGCTCCCTACCAAGCTCATCCATGAACCGTGTCATCCATATCATCTCTTTGCTAGCCTCTGTGGCTGCAATATACTCTGCTTCTATAGTTGACAAGGCAACAACCTTCTGCAACTTAGATATCCAACTAACCACCATTCCACCTACAGTGAAAACATAACTTGTAGTGCTCCTCCTACCATCCAAATCACCTGCCATATTTGAATCTACATAACCATGTAGAGAAGTATCTGAACCTCCATAGCACAAGTGCCTACTGCTGGTTCCTCTCAGATATCTAAGGATCCACTGAACTACTTTCCAATGTTCCTTACCTGGATTGGCCATATACTTACTTACTACTCCCACTGCTTGGGCAATGTCCGGTCTAGTACACACCATTGCATACATCAAACTCCCTACTGTGGAAGAATATGGAACCTTACTCATGTACTCTACCTCTTCATATGAGTTAGGACATTGTTCTTTACTCAACTTAAAATGTCTAACCAAAGGTGTGCTTACCAGTTTAGCATCCTGCATATTGAACCGTTTCAACACCTTGTCCACATAATCTTCTTGAGACAATATCAACCTGTGATTTTTCCTATCTCTCTTAATGCTCATGCCAAGGATTTTCTTTGCTGCTCCCAAATCCTTCATGGCAAACATTTGAGCTAATTTCACTTTAAGCTCAGAGATATCCTACATGTGAGATCCTGCAACTAGCATATCATCTACATAAAACAATAGAATAATATATCTACCATTATCAAATCTCTTGAAATACATGCAATGGTCAGATTGACACCTACTGTAGTCATGCTCAGTCATAAACCTGTCAAATTTTAAGTACCATTGCCTAGGAGCTTGCTTGAGGCCATACAAGCTTTTCTTCAATCTGCACACAAACTTCTCCTTACCTTTGACCTCAAATCCTTCTGGTTATTCCATATAAATTTCCTCATCCAAATCTCCATGAAGAAAGGTTGTCTTAACATCTAGCTGCTCAAGATGCAAACCCTCAAAAGCAACCAAAGACAATACAACCCTTATAGAAGTCATTTTAACAACAGGAGAAAAAATCTCACCAAAGTCAATACTTGGCTTTTGTGCAAATCCTTTTACCACCAATCTGGCCTTATATCTCATCTGTCCATTCTCACCTTCTTTCAACCTGTAGGTCCATATGTCCACGAGGATGTATTTGACATACACACGACCGTCAACTTAGTCCCACTAAATTAAAAGTTTCATTAGATTAAAATTAATGTTCACATGACCATTTTTTTTTCAAAGACATATTTGACATCCACAAGACTGTCAAATTTAAGCTAATGAATTATCTATCTCATGATCAAAATGCACTCCAAAAATGTTTCTAGAAAGCTCATGAATTACTATATGGACTAATGGAATCCCTCAGAAGATACTCAAAAATGGTAAACCATAATTATGGAAATATGGAGATGGTATTATGGTCTAAATATATATAAAAATTAACCTAGCTAAGCCTATACATTAAGGTCCTCATTACATTTTTGCACAATGAACCTTAAACTATAGACTTATACCAATTCTTATTTTAAACAAAGAGTCTTTATAACATATAATTTAGACCAAATTCTTCTAACCAAAGGTTTTTATTAATGAAATAAAACTCTATTTAACATTAGACCACTATATCATGTTGATCCCTTTGAGCATATTTTATAAGGCCTTGGCATAAATATTTTAGACCAACATACATTGTGTTTATTAAACACAACATAAACATTGGATTAAAACATTTAGCCATGGTCTCCTTTATATAATTTGAAAACTCAGATAGAAATACCTTAGCCTAAGGTCTAATTTGTGTTTAATAAAAATTAAATAAATAGTAGCCTAAGGAATTTAAGCCTAAGTACCACTTTAATAATGCATAGACTTAAAGCTTGTGCATCTTTATAGATTGACAACTCATGCTTCATCACTAGAGGTTGATCTAACAATGTAAGGACCCAAATACTTTTCAAAGGAGCTCAAAATCCCTATAGATATGTTAAGTGGTGTAACTCGAGGACACTAGTGCCAAAGAGACGATTAAAATGAAATATCTTGGATTATAATCAATGACTCATGTTAATATAGTATTTTGGTCCAATGGAGAAAAATAAAAGGGGGCATTTTTAAATACCAATGGCTAGTGATCAAAGGCATTTATAAAAAATGTTGCAAAAGGTCTATATCAATGCCACATATGCACCACACAAGCAAAAAAGGACAGAACAAAAGATCTTGTGGGCTTGAAAACATGAAGGTATAAATGTAAAGGTCCAAATAAAATCCAAAGCACGTATGAGCTAGACTCTACATATATACTACCATTAAAGCTCTAAAAACATAAACCCTACACAAAAGTGACGCAAGAAAACTCAATTAGTTATAATTCAATCCAATTAAATACTAATTTTGTTTTTGAATGCAAAAGTGCTAACATAGAGACCAATTTGTAATCCAATGTGAGCAATTTGTAGAAATAGAGACCATGCCAACTCACAAGTAGTAATTGAAGGAGGAGACCAAACTCTACCTATCAACAAATAATGAAGGGAGAATTTTTAAAGGCACTAAATTGGATGTTATGGCCATGAATTCCTCAAGCATTAGGAATTGGTCTAAACTCTTATTCATGGTGGAGGAGTTAAATCTCATCACAAAGGAAGAACAAAGAATTACCACAATGAGCCAGATGAATTATGACTTGGTCATTATCTAGATGACTGACCTTCACCATATTGTTACAAAAACTGAGGTACTACATTGTATAAACATCATTGATCCTATATTTGTTAATTTTAGGGTATATAATGAATGGATCATTAGGGATGGGAATTCATAGGGGATTGCTTATATTTCCCCTATGGCTTTTGAAAAATAATATAAGCTCCCAATCACCTATATAGACTTGTCCAACATCAAATAATGTACCTCAAAACATGACTTGGAAACCATCCTTAAACCTTAGTTACACCAAGGACCCCATATCCTTAGGGACTTTGAGGATAAGATCCTAATAGTCTGATTTAGTGAAGGTATTAAAGTAATAATGACCCTTTTAAAATAATTAATGGGAACCCCATCAACCACCTTTCCCTATGTGTATTACATAGTGGAAGAGAAACTTACCCCTCTATTTGAGGATTTGATTAGTTTCTTCTTGGCTAGGCAATTCACTAACATCAAAAGGAAAATTGCCAAATAGTTCTATATGTCATATTTATTGGATGCACTTCTTTCCTTTATCAACTTCTTTGGCATAAATAATTGGTCTCCTAAAGGTTTAATAACCATTTCCCACCATTTTTCTAAATTTTACATCTTTAAGTACAAGAACCATTTACAATTTTTTTGTGACTATGTTTACCTAGCCATAGTGGAGGATATTATGGATATTCCTATGCCTAGAATCCATCCACTAATCAAAATGTATGTAGAAATGATGGGTGACATCTAGTTATACCCTAAGTTTTTAGTTATAAAGTTTGATGGGATCATGTCCTAGCCTTATATATTGTTAGTGTATGTTCCTATCAAGATGGACAAGTAAGAAACTGCCTCCCAACTCATCCATGATATTGATGGAATTTGTAAAGAAAAGAGGAAGGGTCTTCTCCATCCATTCCCTCTAATCATTAGAAGGACTATACTACAAGATTGGAAATAGGTTGATACCATGTCCAACCATAGAGACTCATTTTGATTTCATCTTGAACTCAAAATATGGGACCCAAAAAGCATAGTAAGTAATCATTTAAAAGGGAAGAAGCTATCAAATCCTGAGTATGTGCATCAACTTAATGTTCATGACACCATTTACATTAAGAATAAGAGTTATGAAGAGGTGTTGGCTAAGATAAAATGGCAAAAAATCAAAGTTGAGCATAGATTGACAAAAGATGACAAGCCATTTGGAGAGGCATGGTAGGTGTATCCTCTCTAGTATCACTTATTTCTTTGACCGTTTGAGACATCCCATGAATAGACAAAAGTAAAACAACCACAACTTCAAGGGTAGGATGAACAATTCCATGGTAAGGATAAATTAAAAGAGGTGAAATTAGAAGAAAGACTTGGTCAATGGCCCTCATCTTTAGTAATACCCTAAAATCCACCTTCCTTAGTTAAACAAATAGATGTGATTGCCATAGATCTAGATGATACACTTGAGGGTGCCTTTAAAGAACCTGTAAAGGCATATGACACTAATAGGGAAGAAGAATAGTTTGAAGAGGCCTAAGTCCAAATAGGGGATCCTAAGGAAGAGAAAGGGAAAGAGATTGCTCTTGGAACTATCCTAATAGCTCCTAAGGAAAATAGGAAGGTAAAAATGGCAATGGTCCTTGTTGGGACCAAAAGACCAACATTGACTCTCACACAACCAACTAGTGAGATCAACCTATTTAGTGATGAATTCCCCATTCATGTGCTAGTCATCCCTAACTAGTTTATTTATGGTAAATTACAAAAGATTCATTCTCTCTCTCACTCATGGGCACTCATATAGGTTTCCAATATTGAATTACATCTGACATAAAGCCATGGATTAGGGCTATCGTAATTGAATATGAAGAAAGAAGAATTGTGGTCACCCTAGGACCATATAAAAAGAAAATGGTTACTCTAAGAGCATCAATCATCATAGGTGTAGAGGTCCCACAACCTCTAATATTAATAGGGTCATACACCACCATGTAGCTTAATCCAAAAATAGCTAGATTAGAAAGGGTCACCACTAGGAAACCTATGGTGGGAGCTGAGGAGTTCACCTTCCAAAAGTTGGAGCCCTTTGTGGGTTTAACCTTGATGGGAGGTTAATAACTCATTGAGGCTAATATAAATGAAGATGATGTTGAGATCTTGATCAAAGCTCAATCAACTCAAAAAAAGCCTAGGGTCCAAAGGATGAAATAAAGGATTCAAAACATGGAAAGAGAGAAGGAAAGTATATAAACCCATGCCATTTTGTCAGTGCTTGACATCATGGTGGACATGTTTGAGGCCTCATTTTTTGATAAGTTCAATTATTTGAGTTAAATAAGGCTAAGGTAGGATTCCCTAAGCTAGTAGGGTGAAGTAGCTAAGGAGTTAATAATAGAATAGTAAATGGTAGAGACTTAGGTTACGGATCACATTGACATTATGATTAGGAATAAGATTCCTAAGTTCAAGACTATCATCTTAGCACATTTGAACAACATATTGGGAATAATAGTATACAAGGTCCAAGGTATAAATACTTGGATAAAGAATTTAAATAGGACTTTGGTAGATGATAAAGGATTGATCATTATAATTGAGCATTTCCTAGGAACCATGTTGGAAAATCCTACTAAGACCACTATAATTAGAATCATTGATGATATTGAATTCAAACATAGGGTCACTTTGGTCTTGTAATCAGTTAGGAACAAGGCCCAAGGCTAGTTTAGAAGGGACAATAGAATAATTTTAGACATAATTTTCATAGCCAAAGAGAAAATTGCAAGGAAAGGAACATAAAGGAAGCCATGTCTTGGGATGATAGAGACTTAGATGACCTGAATGATTAGGAACAAGTCTTCCAAATGAAGCTAGTTGTGGACATGGAGCTCATCAAATACCAACACCAAAAGGAAATGAAATTTGTACAAAATCAATAAGGGGACCCTTCATCAATGGGCCCACTTAGTAGATAATTTTTCTTTTTTTAAAGGCATTGTAATATCCAGGATAGGAATATTCTTTTATAAGGCATATGTTATTCTATTATCATATTGCCTTTAGTTTAGTCTAATTGTGAAGAAGTGTATTTTAGGAATTTTAAGGAGAACCATCGTTATCATTTTTACATCTATATATTGTAACTGACTGATGCACTGCCTTATATTTCTATAAAAGGAATGTATCACCATCTTGTAAAGAAAAGAAAAATTTTGAGTAAATTTTGTACACTTGAAATAATTAATATAACCAAATATTTTTACAAATATTATCCACATTCGATATGTAAATTGTTAATATGGCTTTTCTCTCAATTTTTAGTTTTATGTCTTGAATTTGAATAGTTTCTTTGAATTTTGGGATACATTTTGTAATCATAGTGTCTCTAGTTTGTGCATATGCTAGATTAGTTAGAGGATATTAGGTTTTGATTCATTTAATTTTTCTCTATATTCAGATGTGCAAATTTTATTTGATAAGATTAGTAAATCTTTAAAAGTAGACCTAGTCCTTACTTTTGATTCTTTACATTATCCTTTGAAGTTTGCCTAGTATATATTGAAATCTAAACTTAGGCTATTTTCCATTATATATTAGTTTGAATGCATACTCAGTTGCAATTGATGTTTTTTCATGATATTTAAGATTAAAATTGGTAATCACTTGCTCTCTTTTCTACCCTACTCTTCTCTTTGCTCCTTTTTTTACCCCATATCACTTTAGTTTAACCTCCACTATAAATGTCCACTTATATCGGTGTGTAGCTTAAGTCTGGGTCATAATTCACTAAGCATTAACATAGATTTTCTATAATTCACAAAGAACAAACCATGATGGCTCCCAATCATCACTCATTATAAATTTGTGGAACACTAATACATATCTCTACCACTATTTCACCATAGGTGACATCAAGTTACCATAACCTACTACTCATGCTCTAAATTCTAAAAAAAGAAGTGTTCCTTGAACACTAACAAACATTGTGGCACACTTAAGGGAATGAATGGGAGTGTGTTTGACTTTGATAAGCCCACACATAGACTTAAGAGGAAAATACACTTAGATTAAAAATATAGAATGATTAATATGGGATAACCATATCAACCCCAAGATGTTCATATTGGTTTAAATTTTACTCATGTAAAAGTTTAACAACTCATAAAACTATTATTGAAATATAAAGACATTATTACTTGGGCCTTGTTGATGCCCAAATGTGTACCATATGTGTCTAGAGTGTTGAGAAACATTTCTCATTTATAAATTCCTAAGAATCTAATGCATGAGTTTTAGGTTGTGTTAAACCTATTACCTATAGGTGGAATAGAGGAAGAACATGTGACTATTTCATAATATTTATATTAGTTAGTTGTCAGGAGCCACCATAACCAAACAATAGATCTATGTATAATATGTAGTAACTATGAAAATAATAGTGAACTATGATCAAGAAATAAATTAAGAATTAATTTAGAATGAAAATTTAAAATGACAAGATAAACTAAGGTGATCTAGGTCAAAAAGAGTAAAAGGAAGGGTAGGGTGAAAAAAGATATTGCTGATCTTAATTCCAAACATCCTGATAAAGCTCAAATTCCATCCAAGTATGCACTTAAAACCAACATGTGAAGTGAAACATATTAACCCAAATCACATCACACATCAGGTAGACTTCTAAGGAAGGTATGAAAAGATGTAGATAAGAACCAGACACACTTCAAATATTTAATCCTTCAAGCAAAAAACATTGGCCCAAATGCAAGAAGAGGAAGAAAATGAAATAAACTTAAGAAATTATAGTCAATCTAGCATTGAAACAAATTAACAATTATACAATCAAAGGCAAACACCAAGAATCCATAATAACCATTAAAATATGGAAATCAAAATAGGCAAATGAGAGAGAAATCATGATAGTAAAAAAATACTATAAAATCATTTCAAAATTCCCTTCTTGTATTGCTTGATCCAAGTTTACAAAGTAATGTTGGCTCTAAGAACTCCCTCCCCTTTACAAAATGGTATTACTACCTTTTGTAAAAGGATAAGGTAGTATACTAGCTAGTTTGTAAGATATACATGTAAAAGATGTAAAGAAAGCTATCATTTTTCTATCAAGTTCTAGAATACACTTTATTTTCCAAAATAAACTAACCTAGAGGAAAATATGATTGCAAAATAGCATATGCATATACAAAATAATATTCCAATTTCAAAATATTACAAATATTTTGTAAAATTGAATATTAATTAGATGGTTGGTGGGCCTTGTATCTAAGAACTTTCTTTATATTGATGGAGGATGCTCACAGCCCTCTGGTGTTGTTCATTAACCAGCTATAAGTCCATAACTGGTTTCAAGAGACAATCTTCCTATTTGTCAGTAAGCTCATTCAATTCCTTATCATTTTTAATCAAAGCTTCTTTGATGCTCTTGGCCTAAGTTATCCTTTCACCTACATTAAATGTCATTTCTAGGATCTTACTATTGTCTACCCAATACTGGCTTTATCTTTTAATTTTATGTCTTGGTCCTTAGCCCTCTTGAAAACTATCCTTTAGAATTTAGACTTGGTTAACCTCACTGTATAAAGATATTTCAAAGAAAGTGTGTAGGACAATTTGGCAATAAAATTCCATTTAAAACCTTGAAGTGGAAAATTTCCTCAAGAAACATACCCTTCAGGGAATTATTTGGGACATTCTTCTTACAAAATTCCCCATCAAGATTTTTGTTTTGGGATAATTTCTCTAAAAGATATCCCTTTGAACTTTGAAAAAGGCCCTTTCTTGTGGAAGAATTCTTTTGGGAAAATTATTTGAATAATTTTCATAAAAGATATTTGTGTTACTTTATGCCTTAGATATCTTTTTTGAGGAATTAGTCCTTTGACTTTGGAAAAGTGCACCTAAAAAATCTTGAAAAGTTTACTTTAGAAAGAAAAGACCCCTTCAGGGAAATTATTTCAGATAAAAAGTCTAGAACAATTCCCCAATACATAAATAAAAGTTCAATGAAAAGATACTTAGCCAAAATATCAAAGAAATATCTATTTTGAGGAAATGGCCCCAACAAATGACTCGCCTAAGGATGGTGTCTATATCATTGCTTTATTTTTTGATCTTTGGTTATGATAATTGGTGCCTTTGTGGGCCTTTTTGACTTTTTATTCTATGTAGTGAAGATGTTCTCACCATGCATCAATCCCACAAGCATCCTAGGCTTTATTGAAAAGTCTTTGGTAGTTATGTTCTATTCCATCCATCTCCATAATGAAGAATAGGCCATTTATCCTATGAAAGAGTGACGAATTTAATCAGTGTCATGATGAAGGAAGGGAGTTAGGCTCAAATACTTTATGCTAAGGTTTATTTTATGCTTAATAAGCATGTTATAAACTTTAGGCTAAAATATTTTAGCCTAAGTTTTTAGAATATATATCAAGGGGACCTAAGATAAATCTATTAGGTTAAGGTTAATGTTGCATTAATAGACACAACATAGACTTTAGGCTAATATATTTATACTAAGTTCTTAGTACATGTCTGAAGGGGCCAAATGATAAAAGAACCAACTGTTAGGTTTTAACCTAAGATTTCATCATATTATAAACATAATAAAACATTTGGATAAAAGTGTTTGGTCTAAGTTTTATTTCACAAGCACCCTTTTAATATAAGACTTAGTATAAGTCTCTAGCTTAGTGTTAAAACATTAGGTTAAAGTTTTTATCAAAGGGAATCATGTTTAAAATAAAAGGATACTACTAGCACAACATTAGACCACATTATAAATATAATAAATAAAAGGGGAAAATAAAAGGGGACTAAGCATAATTTTTTAGTATAATATTTGGTCATGTTAAAAAACATGACCAAGTCCTAACATAAAATTTGGGCTTAAATCAAAAATAAATTTAAAATGTTCCTACCAAATGCTCTCACCAAATGCAAATTTTAACTAAGGGTTTATGCTAGGGTTTTTTGGAAGGAGCTTTTATAATATGAATCTAGATTTGAATTTTAACAAACCCAAGGCTAGTGAAAACTTCAATAGAGTCACTCTATAAATTCCAAGCATGATCCCTTAAATAGGGCTCCATAAAACCTTAAACTTATAAGACATGAAGATTAATTATTAGAAACATTAGCTAAGAACAAAGAAAAACCATAAATGAGTAAGCCAACTTTATAAAAGTGGATGATCTTCAAATTCTAATAATGTTCAAAACAAGCCATGATTTCAATGTGAAAATTCAAAGTGTCTGAAGGGTCCCAATTTTTAGAAATGGGGGTATTTTAACCTCAAAAAATGGTGAATTATAGGGTAAACATAGAAATATGTAAGAATTCAAAGGCTCTAGTTTGGACAATTGACTAGGTTACCTATTTTACTTAATCTATGTCATCACCAAGATCAGGTCATGGCTAAAACAAGCTTTGCACATGAAAAATTATGGTAAAAATTTAGGACATTGCCATCTTATGTGTGTGATTTCATTCCATTTACTATTTTCCATGGGATTTAGGTGATAAATTCCAAGTTCTATGCCTTTAATCATTAGAATTAACTTAGAGCATATTTAGATATCCATTAAGGACTATGCTTTTAGTTTAAGTAAGGTTTTAGCATTGCTATGGTACCAGCCAAATGTTTATAGCCCTGATAGAAATGCCTTTGGTTCTACTCATGGCCTTTTTCCACTACCAACCAAGCATCCATATCCTTGATGGATATTACAAGAATCACTTATGCCTTAAAATCTTTTAATTTTTCATTGAACTTATATTTTTGCTTTTTTAGATATTTTATGATTTCAACAAGGTTGGGAACTAGGGTAGCCAGGTTAAAGGATTTGGTCAAGTGTTTGATCTTCAAGTAATCACCTATGGCTATGACCTTTATCCTAAGATAGGATGTTTATTAAGTGCAAGCATGAATGTGTCCTATTAGATCAAGATTTCATTTGGCATGTGCAACTCCTCTAAAAACCAAGTTTAGATCAAAATAATGTTTTAGTTGTCATAAAATAGTTAGTTTATTCATCAATATTTACTATTTCCTCTCAATTATAACATCAAGATCATATTTCAATTCCATGGTCAACATGTGCATGAGGTGCATACCTACATTCCTAAACTATGAAGCTTTTAAGTAGCCTAGATGAAACTCAAGCTAAGGGTTGTCCAAAAAGAATTATTAGAAGCAAGGAATAAAGTAAAAAAGGAAAAAAAATATGCATAGGAGTTATATATAAACAAGGGACAAGAAGGAAAAAAACAAGAAAGAAAGATTAAGAAAGAAACTAATCTAAGCCTTATACTAATTTCATAAAATATTTACCTCCAAGATTAAATGGAAAATTATTTCATCTACTACAAAACCTTGAAACCTAAATGTTTTTTGATGGCATCTTATTAATAGTAGAGGCATTTATATACCTAGGTATTTTAAACAGTGTGACTTGGGCTCCCATATCCATTCCTAAGCACATAGATCGAAGATATGAGTCTAAAATACAACCGTATTCCTCTAAAATCCTTTTACTTTGTAATAGGAGTGTCAATTCTACTTTGTCCATAGATAGGTATTGGATCATATCATCTTCACTAAATAATGGTAGCTTAACTTGCATTCTCAAACTAATGTCTTCATTATTTTCTTTCTGAGGTGGACAAAGACTACCAATATTTGTACAAAATATTCCAAGTCATCCCAAAAGAATTCTTCATCCTGATCAATTGTATTATGCTCATCTCAAATCCCATCATCAAAAACATGTTGGTCCCATACCAATGACCTCTCGATGAAGTCACATGATAATTATTAATATGATTCATTCACTCCATATTTATCCTTAATTAAGGGAGGTAATTCTTATATCTAATTAGGCTCCCTCTTATCTTGTTTTTGGGCCTCCAAAATAATATCATCTCCTGGGAAATCTAGACTATTTGTGAAATATTTAGATGAATCATCCATGTGTTTTCCTATTCTATAATATACCATCTCTACCTCTTTGATTCCATTTAAGAATCATGGAGTGACCTCTACCAGTGATCATCTTATTCAAGGGTATTCTCTATTTATTAAATAGTTATCTGTGGGTTGTCTTTATGGATACCTTCTAAAGAAAGATCATCATGTACTTGATCCATATCTACTTCCAATAAATATTCCTCTCCATATATAGGTATACCAATGATGACATCTTATTGATCTTGAATTATAATGTCTTCATCTTCATTTTGAAATGATAAATCAAAGGCCTATTTAAAACCTTGAGATGATCCTACAAAGCTAGATGTCCCTACAAAAAAATCTTGATTAGGCACAATTTTAGATGTTTCAAAATATTACAATAATCAGCCACAATGATATCATATAAACTCAAGTGTAGTTCCTTAGATGATATGTTATTACTAATATTAATAACCTTGTTTCGAGGCTTATTGAATCTTTGAGATGATTGGTTTGTATTAGAACCTTCCCTAGTATTTCCTACTTGTTTTTGCAACTAAATAAAGTTAGTGCTTAGTTTTATAACCATTTCTAATATCAACTCATTCAATTTTTTTGGTTTTTCAAGATCATGAATTAGAGTATTGCTACTAGCTATGGGTAATAAAGTTCTATGATTTTGTGGATGAAATCCATTAGTAGTGATATTTAGGTCCTCTAGGTTTTGGTTAGAATATGTATGACTTAAGGAAAAAAGGTTTTAAACTGGTGTTAAAGTAAGCATACTAAGAATGACACTCTATATGGGTCTATTTTAATTCACATCAGTCATGAAATACACCATCTAACCTTGGGGATGCATTTAGTCATTAATGATTACATATTTAGAATAAGCCTAGGTTAATGTGTTTATGACTGGAAGAAATATTTTTAAGAACATAAAGGTTAAGGGATCAATATCATCCTTATATATCTCTAAGGCTAAATCCTCATTGGATTTCTAAGGGGTTGTAGTTTTATTAAACATTTTTTTTGTAACCAAGTGTTAAAGGCCCTGATGGTTTCATTAACATCCCTTTTAATTATGGTAAACTAATGATACAAGACACATGGACTAATTATTTTTACAAATTGATCAATGAAGATATTGTTGAAATCATTCCATATAGTAATGAAATCCTTTAGAAGGTTAAGAAACCATTCATAGGAATCATCTTTAAAATTAAATGGAAATAACCTATAGGCTACATCTTCATGATTCACATTCAAAAATCTCAAAGTAGTTTTGAAACTTTTAACATGCTCTTTAGCTATGACAACATTATTAAAAGTATATGAAGGCAAATATATTTCAATATTATGAGGAATATCATGTATTATACCTAGCAACTTGATTAAAGAACCACCTATCCAAGCCATACCTTGAACACATGAGTATCTTGAACTAGTGAAGTGTTTGAGACTTTGGGAAGGTTTTTCACCTAAGCCTTGATTTGCGTAATTCTAGTTTGTGACCTTGAAACCTATTTGAAATAAGATGTGTCAAATCAATATTTACAAATCATAATGATTATATTTTCACATTAGGTAAATTTTGTAAAGATTCATATAAAGAATAATAAATAAAAACACTCTTTAGCTAAGTTGTCTTAAAGAAGTGTCCAAATACGCTAGTAGGAATGATATTTACATGTTCAACTCCAAAAAAACTCGTATTTTCAAAGTATTTATGAATATTTGATCAAAAAATCTATTACTAACCTCAAAATTGTTGGATTTATAAATCTAAAGCTATGTTTACCATGACTAAACATATGTATTCAAATAATGTCAATCTTTGTCTAAATAAGCCCAAATACTAGTCTTAAACCATGAAGATCACCAACCTTTACATAGTTATGCTAAAATAAAAACAAATATGTAAAAAATAGAGTTATCTTTGATCAAAATATATCAAAACCAACAAAGATCCTATAGATTCACAAATATTTTAGTGAGGACCCTCATTTTAGCACTAATGAAGCTCATTATTGATACCCAAATGTGTACCATAGGTGCCTAGAGTGTTGATAAATACTTTTCATTTTTGAATTCCTAAGAATATAATGCATGAGTTATAGGTTATGGTAATCATGTTACCTATTGGTGGAAAAGAGGCAGAATAAGTGATTATTTCACAATATTTATATTAGTTGGTCATTGGGAGCCACCATGGCCAAACAATAGATCTATGTAGAATATGCAGAAACTATGAAAATAATAGTGAATTATGATTAAGAACTAAATTAAGAATTAATTTAGGATGGATATTTACAATGACAAGCTAAACTAAGGCGATCTAGGTTAAAAAGAGCAAAAGGAATGGTAGGGCAGAAAGATATATTACTGATATTCATTCCAAAAATCTTGACAAACTTCAAATTTAATCTAAGCATGTACTTAAAAATAACATGTGAAGTGAAACATCTTAGCCCAAATCACATCACACATGAGTCAAAATTCTTAGGAATGTATGAAAAGCTATAGATAAGAACTAGACACACTTTAAATATTAACTCCTATGAGAAAAAAACATTGGCCCAAATGCAAGAAGAGCAAGAAAATAAAATAAACCCAATAAATTTTAGCCAACCTAGCATTGACATAAGATAATAAATGTATAATTAGATGTGCACACAAATAATCCATAATAACCATTCAAATTTATAAATTAGAATAGGCAAATAAGAGAGAGGCCATGATAGCAAACAAATACTAGACAATCTTTTTAGAATTCCTTGCTTGTATTGCTTGCTCCAAGTTTACAAAGTAATGTTGGTTGTAAGAACTCCCTCCAATTTGAAAATTTGTAGTACTACCTTTTATATAAGGATAATTAAATATAAAGGTCAATTTGCAAGATACAAATGTACAAGAAGTAAGGACAACTATCATTTTTCTATCAAGTTCTAGAGTACACTTGATTTTCAAAAATAAACTTACTTAGAGGAAAATATGTTAAAAAACTAGCTTATGCCTATACAAAAGAATATTCCATTTTAAAAATGTTACAAAGCTTTTGTAAAATGGAATACTAATTAGCTGGTTGGTAGGCCCTATACCTTAGAACTTTCTTGTTGTTGCTAGAGGATGTTCATAACCCTTTGGTGTTATTCATTAACTAGCTCTAAGTCCATATCTAGTTTCAATAGAAATGATTCCTCTTTGTCAGCAAGCTCATTTACTTCCCTATCATTTCTAGCCATAGCTTCATTGATGCTCTTGGCCTTAGTTATCCTTTTACCTACATTTAAGAATATGGATGGGATCATGCTATTGCCTACCCTAAACTGGCCTTGAATTTTATTTTTATGTCTTTTCCTTATCCCTCTTGAAAAGTGTCCTTCATAATTTATACTTGGTCTACCTCGCTATAGAAATATCCTTTAGACAAAGTGTGTAGGACACTTTGCTATGAAAATGCCCTTTAAAACCTTTGAAGTGGACTATTTCCGTGAGAAACATACCATTTAAGGAATTGTTTGGGACATTTTACTTGGA
Source organism: Torreya grandis (assembly GCA_037957365.1). Lineage (NCBI taxonomy): Eukaryota > Viridiplantae > Streptophyta > Pinopsida > Cupressales > Taxaceae > Torreya > Torreya grandis. The sequence continues at coordinate 770,999 of JARHVA010005712.1, forward strand.
AAAATGCCCTTTGGGATTTCTATTTTGGGATAAATTCTTTGAAATATATCCCTTATAAATTTGAAAGAGGCCCTTTCTTGTAGAATAATTATTTTTGAGAAATTGAATATCTTTGTGTTTCTTTCTACCTTGAACATTTTTTTGAATAAATTAGTCATCTGATTTTGGAAAAGTGCTCCTTAGAAATCCTAAAAAGTGTACTTTAGAAAGAAAAACCCCCTTTGGGGAAATTTTTTCAAATAAGAAGTCCAAAACAATTCCCTGACACTTATAAAAAAGTTTGAAGAAGAGACACTTAGCTAAAAGACTGAATAAATAACCATCTAGAGGAAATGGCCTTGACAAATGACTAGCATAAGGATGGTTTATAGATCATTAATTTATGTTGAGCTTTATGTTTGTTAAACTTAGCACCTTTATGGACCTTATGGGATTTTTGGTATATCCAATGAATGCATGCTTACCACACATCAATCTCATAGGCATCCTTGGTTTCATTGAAAAGTCTTTGGTATTTATGCTCTATTTGATCCATGTCCATGATGAAGCATAGGACATTGATCCTAAAAAATAGTGAGGACTTTAATCAATGTCATGATAGAGGAAGGGACTTAGGCTCAAATACTTTAGGCTAAGGTTTATTTCATGTTTAATAAACACATTATAAAATTTAGGCTAAAGTATTTTACCCTAAGCTTTTATGATATATATCAAGGGGACCTATGCTAAATATATTAGGCTAAGTTTTATGTTGTGTTAATAGATACAACATAAATTTTAGGCTAAGATATTTATACTAAGTTCTTAGGACATGTCTAAAGGGGCCGAATGATAAAAGGACAAACTATTAGGTTTTGACCTATGATTTCATCATATTAATAAACATGATAAAAGCTTTTGTTAAAAGTGTTTGGGATAAGTTTTATGTCACAAGGACCCTTTTAAAATAAAATTTAGTATAAGTCTTTAGCCTAAGGTTCATGACATTTAAATGAATGCGATAGTGATCTTAGGATATAGACTTAGACTAGATTTATCTCTACATATATTTAGACTATGAGATCATTTCATTATTTCTAGTTCAAAGGTTTCAATTTTTTGAACTTCCTCATAATTCATGAATGTAGATAGATATAACTCTGTCTCTTCCCTGTATTTTTGCCTCTAAGTTACCATGGATTTCAAGTTTGAAAATTTCTTACTATTATGGTGTAAATGGTCTCTAAGTTAATTTTTCTTACTGAAATCACAATTAAACTCTTTTTAGCTTGATTATGATCAACCAGAGCTTGAATTAGGTCATTTTATGCATTAAGACTCATGGTTGTGCCACTTGGCACCTTCATGGGATTTTTGAGATTTATCCTTTACACCAGTCATTTATTGAATTAGAATTCACCATGTGTTGAGCCTATGGGATCTCGAAGCTCAGTTGAAAATTCATTATCAATTTCATTCCATTGGATCAAGAGTCACAAGGAAGTGTGGACCATTAGATCGGGTAAGATGCCTGAGCTGTAATAAGTGAATAGATATATAAATTACTTAGGTTAAAATGGTTTTAGATTAATTTATTTCATATTAATAAATATGAAAAGACTTAGGTTAAAGCATTTTATACTAAGTTTTTAGAGCATAATATCAAAGTGGCCCTTTCAAATCATAAAAGCACATGCTCCTTTTGTCTAATTAAAATGTTCAAAGGGATTGAGTTTCATGGCCTCATAGACATCAAAGATGGCCTCATGAACATAAAATTACATTCATGAGAACATCAAATTTAAGCTTATGAAGTTCTTAGTTTTGGTAGGCTTAAAGGTGATGGTCACGTAGATGTCAATGATGGCCTCATGGATGTAAAATGATGGTCACATGAACATAAAATTTAAGTTCATCAAGTTCTTGTATGCGAGTGTGCCATGTGGTGGTTCCATAGGTTTCTTGGGCCTTTTAACATTTCATTGTTACATTTGCTCCATTTAATCATTGGTCTTTCTAAAGCATAGACTGTCAATCATGATTTGGAAACTTGGACATGATTGGTTCCTTTGAATATGCGAGACCTTTTTATATCAAACTTTGAATGTGGGAGTGTCATGTGGTGACTCTATTTATCTTCATGATCCTTTGACTTTTCAAAGGTGGCTTCACTCCATCTAATTAAAAGCTGTGATGAATCATGGATAATTGTATCTACAAAAGATCAAGGTTTTTAAGTGAGGACCCAAGATGAAATAAGACTTAAGATAAATTTTTAAGACTAAGGTCTCATTAATATTAATAAAAATGAATGGGTCCTTAACATTAAGGCTTTAAGCTAAATAGGTAATGATAAAGGGGACCATGATAGAAAATTAAAAGGATCCTACCAATGATGAACGCTAGACTCAGGTAGATAGAAACGTAGGTAAAGCTTTGAGACTAAGGTCTCATTTGAATTAATAAATGTGAATGGGGCCTTAAGGTCAAAACATTAGGTTAAATTTTTTAGTAAAGAGGATCGTGCTTAAAATAAAAGGATCCTACTAGCATAACATTGGACCACGTTATAAATATAAGGAATAAAAAGTGAAAATAAAAGGGGACCAAGAATAATTTTTAGGCTATGGTTTGGTTGTGTTAAAAAACATGACTAATCCCTAACATAAAAATTGGGATTAAATCTAAAACAAATTAAAAAATTTCCTACCAAATGCTCCCACCAAATACAAATTTGAACCAAGGGTTTATTCTAGGGTTTTCTAAAGGAGCTTTCAAAATATGAATCCATATTTAAATTTTCACAAACCCAAGGCTAATGAAAACTTGAATAGAGTCACTCTACAAATTACAAGCATTATCCCTTCAATAGGGCTCCATGAAACTTAACATATAAAACATGAAGACCAATTATTAGAAACATTAGGCAAACTCAAAGAAAAACCATAAATAGGTAAGACAACTTTATAAAAGTGGATGATATTCAACTTCTAATAATGTTCAAAACAAGCCATGATTTTAGTATTAAATTTCAAAGTGTCTCAAGGGTCCCAATTTTTAAAAATTGGGTTTTTTTGACCTCAATAGACCTATGAAAACCTTAAATTTTTTGACCCAAGCATAATAACTCATTTTATCCAAATCAGTTAAAACTAAGAGCCATTTAGAAAGATCTAGGAACCTATGAACCCAATCCTTAAACCTTATATTCATAATTAGGTCCATAAAATCCTCTAATTTTGGATAATATTCCCATTTCATCCCTTTATTTGTGTAGCCAACATTGTGTCAGACCATAAAAATAATGGAGAAATTTGACTATGTGGATTTCATAAATCTAAAATAAGCTTCTAATGAATATATATATCATTTTATTTCATTATATTAGTTAATATAAATGGTAATTGACCCCATATTATGTCCTTATTGGATAAATTCAAAATATATAATTAAGTTTTGGTAAGCCAAAAAAATAGATCATGGACTACATTTACAACCATGTGGGGTACCTTCACTTACAAATGAATTTCATTTGGCCCTACTAAGATCCATCATTCAAAGATATATGGACTTTTATTTATAGGGTCTAATAATTAAATTCATTTTTATTTACATGTATGACTTGATTATGTTTTCAAAACATGGGTATGATCATATTAGGCATCTTTAGAATATATTTGAAAGGTGCAAAAGGTATGGTATCTCACTTAACCTAGATAGAAATGTATTTAGTTTTACTTGAGGTAATATTATTGGTCACATCATCATTAATTAAGATATTTATATTGACCATAAGAATTTTGATGTGATTTATAAGATACCTTTGCCTAGCAGTAAAAGGAATTAAATTTATTCTTTGGTAATATTAAATTTGTAAGTAAATTCACATCTAGTTTTGCTTAAATTATTAAACCTTTAAATGAATGTTTAAATAGTTTTCAGAGGTGGAATGGAATCTTAAATCTAGATAACCCTTACAATAGATCAAGGAATCCATCATTAAAGTACTAGTATTAATTATCCCATAATACATGAATGACTTCTACCTTTATTCCTTCACATCTTAGAACACCATAGTTGTAGTGCTCACCATAAAGTTGGACTAATATGAGAACCCAATTAATTTCATGAACACAAAATTGAAGTATGAATATTTGAAGTATTCCACCTTGGACAAGCATACCTATTCTTTGATCAATGATGTGAATAAATTTAAGCACTAAATTCTCAAAAATAAGGTATAAGACATCATCCCAAACCTAGTCGTAAAGATAATGTTGGGGCAAAATGAGATAAGAGAATGCATAAGTTTATGGATGGCCAAGATGTAAGATTATAATCTCAAGATAAAAATTGTGAAGCTAGTCTGAGGCTAATGTCTTAATTTATCTTTTAAATTTAAATAAGGATCATGATAGTGCAATATGACTAGTTTGAAATGGTCCATCAAGAATGGTATGATCTAGTTGCCTATTACCTTCTTTATGGAAATGCTCCTCTATGACTAAATCTCACTCAAATAATATCTCTCAATATGAAATTATCCCACTACATGATAAAAAGCTGAGTTTTATATATAAATAAATATGAAACAATCTACCTCAAATGTATATCTAAAGAATAAGTTAAGGAATTCATGACTATCTTCCATGATAAATTAGGTAGTAGCTATCCTTTAAATACTACAACTACACACAACATCTTTTAATAATGGTACTATTGGCCCACTATCTATATATATGTCCATTCCCATGTGCATTCATGTCATTAGTGCCAAACCTTTACCAATTAGGAATTTCAAAATGCAATATCTTTGTATCCTTTGATAGAAGAAAATCCTTTCACTCAATGGGGACATGACTTCATTGAATTCATAAATTGAAACACATAAATTCACATTTACAGCCATTGATTACTTTTTAAAAATGACAAAAGGAAGTTGAAACCAAGAACATCACAACCAAGGAAGTCATCAAGTTGTTTGAAGAAAACATAATAACATGATTTAACACAATAACATCTCTATTATATGAAAATTAACCTATATTTTCATCAATTAATATCACTAAATGGGCTTATGAAAATGGGATTATATTAAATTTGTCATATAAATATTAATTTTAAGGTAATGGTTTAGATGATTAAAATAACAAAAACCTAATAAATGTCATCAATAAGTCTATAGAAATGAATCCTAGAGATTGAAATTGACTATTAAAATATGATCTTTGGGTTGACCACACTAGATATAAGAAAGACCTCAAATCTCTCAATTTATACTAGTATATGGGTTTGATACCATCTTATCAATTAACCTTAAGTTAAAAACTTACAATTTGATGAAAGAGTACATGGAGATCACTAAGCAGGCAAACTCAAGGCTATTGTAAATTGTCTAATTATAGGATGCACAAGAAGAGGTTTTGTAGAACAACAATATATATATATATATATATATATATATATATATATAAATTGGTAGTTAGGAAATGGTTTGATAAAACTACAAATTTAAAATAATTTCACATATTAGAATTAATCTTTTTATGGTACAAAACATATCAAAATTAATGGAATCACTCTAAAATTGACCCACTTTAGATTGGCCCATAAAATATCTTTGAGTTGATGGGGTAAAATGAATTTCCATTAATAGACCTTGAAGGGAATGACCTCCTATTTCCTATTAATGGATGTTTATTGAAGTATTACTTCTATATTATCTCTTCCAATTATATTTTATAATAAACCCTGAGGTAAAGCATGGTGATGTAAATATTAGATTAGAGTTAGTTAAAATTTTTTAGTTGTATGTTTGATTCTATTTTTTCATGATTTTTCCTTCTTGTTCCTACTTTCTATTATTTTGGATATGTATTTTTTTGATTTGGGGATTATTCTAGTTTTACTTTTATTCACCTTTCCTAAAATTACATTGGTTGAACCTTTTTATGATGATTAAAATTGAGAATACTATAAGATAATTATGATAAGATAGAGTTCAATCTAAATTTTTGTCCCCATGCACCCGAGTTTAATCACTTCAAAGTTGACAAGGCACTGCAAACACAGTCCCATAATTGGAAGGTATAAGGTGAGCCCCCATTATTTAAAAATGTGATAAAAAAAAAAGAAACTTCTCTTGAGATACAAAAAGGATTAGGATTCACATATTTAGATCTAAGTAAGTGAATTGAGAAAAGCCCTATTTTTATAAAGGTCATCACAACACTTAAATTGAACACATCATTTATAGCCAAATCATTGAGAAAGTAAATGACCTTATTTGTAAAAATATTTCATTTAATCATTCCTAAACCTTTGATATATTATTACCCAACACTCCTAGATTAATAAAAAGAAATATAAAACTAAAATAATCTTGAATATCATGAAAATGAAAGTTTCTTCCTAAGAATGGGTGGTTTAGGGAACCTCTACTGTAATCTTCCTAGACTAGCTAGCAATAGAGTAAGGCCTTGAGCAGGACCAAAGTAATATATGTTATGGATATATATGCTTGGAAATCATCATAGTATACCCAAGCCTTCCTTTACTTAGTTACATTCTATAATTAAATTACCATTCAAAAAATATCTAAGTACCTAAGATATGTCTAACTTGCCTAGTGGATACAAAACGAGAAAATAATCACTCTATGAAAAAAATGAACCTGTGAAGGAATTAAGGCATAGTATGTTTTTTATTAAAGTATAATTGAGTATTCTCTTTTAATTTAAGTTCATCTAAAGGGAGATTTATTTTCTTATCTCAAAATTCAATAATGGAGACATGTATTCTAGATTTTAAACATTGAGGTAACATTTTACCCATAATAACCATTCTTAATGACTGAAATGCCCCATTTTTAAATGAAAACCTAGTTTGAGCTTAAACTCCATGTTCAAGTCTTGTGAAATGAATCAGTCCATGTCTAAGTTGGAATTCGTTACCTTATGTCTAATTTTTTTAATTTATAATTATGTCTTGATTTGATTCTAAACTAATTAGAGTTTCCATAATTACTTATTAATTTGATTAATACTCGAGTCTAAAGGTTGAAATGAAAACATTTATTGAAGCATTTAATGCATATATTTAGATTTTAGTGATATGACAATCATCGAATTTAGATTTTATATTTATAAACTAATTGAGCTAACTCAATTTTTGTCTAGTGTTGTTCTTTATTCTTAAGATTATCTTGGATTCACATACCAACCTTACAAAATCTTACCTAATCTATCTTTGATGTATCCCTTGTAGTCTAAATGAATTTTAATACTTAGTCATTTTACTGGAGTTTCCTTAAATAGACATTTTTATCAAATCTCTTTTTACCTAAAGTAATTATAAAATTTAAGAGTGGATAGGTACCTATAGTTCAAATTCCAATCACCAAGTCCTTATAGTTCAAACTCTAATGGTAAGGCCTTGAGCTCTAAAGACTGTTCCATGTGTCATCACCCAACTTCCTCAAGAAGGATTTTTTAAATGAGTGTTTTTTTAATAGACATTTATCTAGGTTCTTGGGACTGAGATGCATGTCTTCATCTCACTTCTACATGGATTATGAGGGAATGGTTATATTCATTTTCACCCAAGTACTCAAGAAATTAGCATTGTTCTATGTGTCCTCATCAAGTTAATCTCATATATAGACTCAAATGGCTAAGGTTAGGATTTTGTAAGCATATATATTAATGTGATTATTCCATGTGTATCCATATCATTATTTTATATCAAAATAATGATGTGGCCAAGTCTTGGCATTTAGATAAGTGTTATCATACCATGCATCATGATTATACTCATTCATAATTAAGAAAATTAGAAACATAATCTAAAGACATGTGACCTTTGGATAAGTGATATCATGCCATGTGGAATGATCCTACTTACCCATATATTTCAAGGTAGACAAATAATTAGTCCCACAATAAAATATTTAAGACCCTCAAAACAAGTTATGGACATCCACATGACAACATCCCACTCATCTATATCATAAAATCAAAGGCATATATTCCAAATATAGGTGATTATGTGAATAAGTGAGGGTATTCCATGTGGTAGGATACCATTAAATCATGTCCTACAAATTGATCAAAGGAAAAATATATTTTATAAGCTGCCATATTAATAATTTTATGCCATGTGTCAATATTGTGATGAACCATAAAAAAATCCCAAAGGCATATGCTCTTAATCTTAATGACTAAAAAAGATATAAATATCACGCCACGCGATGCCATCTCGCTCACTCACTACTAAAGGGGGCATATCATAAAAAATACTAAATTTAATCCTGATAGAAGAATGAGGATATAACATGTGTCATGATACAATTAAAGAGAACATTAGATGAAGTAGATTTGAGACATGACGATGGGTCCCAATAACACTATAAATATATATCTATTATTTTAAACATGACTCAACATCTATATCAATCATAATACATAGACTAAATTCAAGGTCCACATAGGTCCTGATCGAGTGGAAAATTAACAAGTGTCACAATATTAAAAATATTGAATTAAACACTTATTTTGGCTTCAAAACATAAGTGAAATACATTAAGGTGGGCCAAAATATCATTATATCAATACATATGTCATTTTTTAAATGACTGGGTAGTCAAATACATTAGAAAAGCACCATGTGACCTATCCCTCAATAATTCATAGTGCTACTAGGGAAAAATAAGTGTGTCCCACCCATACTTTCTACATATAATAGATATATAAAAGATACTCCTCCGTGATTATTTTATCAACTTTCATATGTTTAACCTCATTGACTAATCATTGGTAGCTTAATGCATCCTACTATAACTATTAGGATGCAAAACACATTAAATCTTTCCTTGGTGCTCCTTAGTGGGCCATGGAATTCCCTTCCATTTTATATATTACGTAACAAGGAATATTATGACATAATTTTGTTTTACCATTTTATGTCATGATGTCCAAAAATGGGATCTCATTCCTTATATAGGAAAGACCCATCTCTTCCTTAAATATATGTAGCTACATAATATATTATAAGGGTTGACTCTATTTAAAAAACAAATATTGTTGGAAGAATGCAAAAATTATTTTTTGTGTAAATGCATCTAGTTTCCTTAAATCTCTTATAATTTATTTCTAATTTAATGGATTAACACTAATTCCATCATACTACAATTTTTTATTTTACATAAAATTTATGCATTAATTAAGACATGTTTTCTCTATTTTAGCTAGGTTCTTTGATTCATTTCAATTTATTTGAAATTTGTAAGGATATGTGTGTAATTATCTATATACTTGTTTGTAATTCATTCATTAAAGGAGTCCAATAATTAATAATTTTACCTTATTCCTCATACTCTCTCCCTATGTGATTGAAGATCAAGAAATCATGAAACTTAGTATACAGTGGTGTAACTGTGGATAGGTATATTGTGGCCATTGAAGCAATTATATTTCCCCTTTATTTATAATACTTTCTTTCTACCCTACCTTCCCTCTCTTTGGTGTTTATTTTTGAACAATTTATCTTTAATTTTATTTACAATAGTGAAGTGAATCAAAGTAGATCTCTAAAATATAATATGTTGTAATTGGTCTAGATAGAAGTATAGATTTCTATGAGTTAGTGAGAAAACTAGTATAAGAGCTCTAGTGGTAGCACTACATATCTTAGACATATATTCCAAGAAGGATATTTAATGGATCCCCATACCTAAAAATCACACCTTGGATTTTCTAAGTTTCAATCCTAAAATAAGACACAAGTCCCATATTTTTTCTCAAGCTCAATGGGCGCATCTAATCTAATAGGTGTACTTATGACTGAGATATTAGATTAAATAATATAATTCAACCCAAACAAGGTTATCATCATTAGGTATATGTGCCCAATGGTGATACATTGATGAATGCAACCTATAAGCTAGCATTCATCATTCATATTATGGAAAACTTGTCTTGGTTTAGGTTCTTCAAACTTGGTCATGGCCTAATACTTATGACTCATTAATGAAATATAAGTTTATGGAAGTCTATTTAAACATTTGATTGTTATAATAGGTTTTATTTATTTTGTATGTGGTGTTATATAAAAAATAGGATAATAAATATTATGTATTTATATGGTACTCTGGTTATTTTATCATGCCACCAAAATGTGAATAGCATGGGCTAACCCATATGAGATAATTTAAATTTAAAAAATGCCTATTTGTTGGCATAGGACAAGGCTATTAGGATTTAATGCATTCAAAATTATAAAACCATCTAATTAATATAGGTTCATCTAAAATGTGGGATAATATTTCTAATGATCTTGATATCATCTAAGTAGGATGATGAATAGGCTAGGTGAAAACTATAGAATTATTATAACCAACCAATAAACAACCATGAAGGTTGTAAACACCCATGGAAAACATGTAGATGTTAAGTAATGGTGTGTAATATTTATATGCATATACACAAGTCATGTAAAGAGAAGGTAGGTCAATATTGACATTTCCAAGTTTTTAATACTATTTTTAGTGCCTACATATTAACATCATGGCTAAGATCATTTAAAAACTAAATATAACACACAAATTAGTGACTATTAAATTAGTGATAATATAAGATATTGAGACTAAAAATGCAATGCATCAATAAAAAATGATGACAATAGTATTTAATATGGACAAAGACAAAGATATAGACATACACATACACACGCAAGAAAACATTTACACACAATAATCAATGTAGCCATGTAACAATAACAATAAAAATAACCATGTGATAAATATAAGATATAGGTAATATCATGAGATGTAGTAAATAATGTAACCAAGATAAAAAGGAAAAAGGAAAAGCAAGGATATATATATATATATATATATATATATATATATATATATATATATATATATATATATCCTTGCTTTTCCTTTTTCCTTTTTATCTTGGTTACATTATTTACTATATCTCATGATATTACCTATAACCATACAAGATCTGATAATTGAAAATTCTACCAAGATAGGTCATGATAGTAATGAATATTCCCTATAAGAATCTGGGTTAATAGTATAAATTATAGTTTCATGTAACATGTGAACATTAGATAACACTCAATTGATAAATACTTTGAAAATCATGTGTAAATCATTGATATGAAATCCTCTAGCATAAGTATATATGTATCCATGTAAAAATAAATTTATTTTATTTTATAATTTTTAAATGTATTTTTATTTTTTAATTTTTCAAAATGATATCATACCACATTGATGATAAAAATATAAAATTATTTATATAGTATGTATGATGACATCATGTGATAAGATACAAAATTATGTGTAGGGAATCACAACCCATCAAATGTAATAGTGAAACTCACACACATAGAATAACCCCTAGTCATAAGATCACATAAAAGTATCATGAGCATATGACATAGTTTAGTATTTATAAAATCCCATATTTGAATATATCCTAATGTAATGATGATGACATACACAGGGAAGACCACATTTACCCATATGTCTAATAATTAATAAATTAAATATATGTAAATAGATTTACCATGAGTTATGACCTATCATGTGCCATAATAAGTGTAAGACCTATAATTTAAGTAAAAAATGTAGACCCATAAGTGAAATGGATGTAATAAAATTTATACACAATATATGTCAATAAGAAACATGTGTGAGTACTATTCTCCCATTATAAAATATTATATAATATATAAACCATGGGTACCATGTCACCATTGGGAAAAAAATATCTAACGTAGGAAATTATGGGTACCATTCCTCAATTTGGAAACTAATCGTATATAGATGTGATCACTTAGGATCAAGTTTAAGTATTAGTAGTCAAAATTGGCCACCATAATTGAGTAGCATTCAAAACTTTGGTCAAACATGATTCTTAACTTTGTTGATATCCATCATAAGGACTTTATCATGATAACATTGGTCTCAAAATGATAGAAATCATGTCGTTCCTAGTAGTTTTCATAGTTTCTTAAGATGTTCTAGTTGGAATTAATGTAAAAATAACTAGTTTTATCATTAAGTTAGTTAATGTGGTCACTCATAATATGTTTATCATAAGTTAAGGTCACTGTGACATGGTTAAGGTTTGAGTGGGAAGTTAATATCAATATTTAATCATGGTCATATATGAATAATAGTGACCCTTCAAGGAGGAATGTGTCCCAATATGAGAAAATAGACCAAAAAGTAGAACTAGTAAGTTAATAACATTGTAACTTTAAGCATTTTGGAGAAGTTAAGGTATGTTTGTATGTTTAAGGTTTCTATATTATGTCATGTATTACTTATTGTAAGGTGGTAATAGAACTCTTTGAGAGAAGATCAAATATGAGGATTTACATCATTGTATAAGGATTTTTTTTGTAATTTAGAACTTGTTAAATGTCATGGTACTTGTAATTAACTATATACCTTGTCCAAAGATGCCTTATAATTGCTTTTCAAACATTGTGACACTTTCATAACTACCCATCCATCTTTTATAATGTTAATATAAGTAATAATGAGAAATTATTTATCACATTGCTCCACCTCTATATAAGTCAAGGAAATTTTCATAATCACCTGGTTCATCATATCTAATAGTTTAAGAAGGCATTATATATAGTTTATTGAGAAAGTAAGCCTATGGAGTTCAATTTTCAAAGTTTTTATTATCAAGATCAATTTACAAGCCTCTCTAAGGATCCTCCCAAACCCTATAGACCCAAATTCATGTAAATGAATTTTTTAAAAAGGCAAACAATGCCAAAACCTAAACCATCTCTCCATCAAGCTTATAGGTCTACATGGAAAGCTTAGAAAGCTCACAAATTTGAGGATAGTTCATGGATGTGAGAGAAAGAGAGAGTTGGATAAAAATATATTGGGAAAATAAGGGGACCCTAATGAAATTTTATTTTGTGGCATTAGTTATCTGATAAATCCCCTTAGCTCTATAAATAATCATTGACAAAACCAGGTGTTCTAAACCATTGTAAAATTCCATAGGGCCAATTTTATATTTATAAATCATTATGGGATACAATAAATGCATGGTAATGTCTTAATTATGTCTCTTAGGAGTCTTATAGTCTCTAAAAATTCAAACTCATGGAAAATTCCATTAATCACACTTGTACCTACATCAAACCATATTATTTTGGATGATTCTTGGCCCAATAGGTAGGTTTTGTAGTTTGGATGTATTTGCACTTATGGATATGGTTTAATATAGTTATAACATATTTTTAGGGCCTTTTATATCTTCCTCATATCTCTATAAGATGTTTATAGGGCTATGATGGCCAAGAGGAGCCCCAAGGATGTACTTAGTAAGACTACGTCTATTGTTGGAACATGAAAAGAGATCTGTAAGCCCAAAAAATGATCAAGTACATGATTTAATTCATCATTGAGTCCTTAAGTAATATTTATATAAATTAAAAATACTTATACCAATCCTTTCAATCTAATTCTACTTCAATATATCTTCTTGTAATTTTTTTAAACACATAGGCTCCAACATGAGAAGTAATGTCTTGGAGGCATGTGACAACCATGTTGTAAGGGTCATAAACCTCAAGTGAAGTTTGGAGAATAATTTAAAGGTATATGAGTGAATTTTAAAACAACCAAAAAACTATAAACACTCATGGGCACCCTTGAGGAAGATTTATAGGTTGTAATTCTCAAGATTCTTAGTCTAGTTATTGAATCATGTATGAATAAGACCATGAAAAGCTTGAGTCAAGTAGTGATACTATTAAAATGTTTTAGAATTAATATAAAGATAATAATACTCATGAAACCCTCTTATAATCTTGTCAAGACCATTTATGGACAATATAGAACCATCAAGGATAGGAGCAGCAAACTCAAGACACCCTACTACTTAGTGCTATAGTTCACTTTCCATCACTATTGTCCACTTCTAGAGATATTGTCCTAGTGGTCTAAATTTTTTGGGTTCTATTCGGTAGGTCTGTGATACCCTAGTAGTGAAATATCAAAGATTTATTCTATGTGGATTTTTCTATGTATAATTAAATCTTCAAAACCCTTAGGAACTCCTAGTACTTAGACTTGAGTAAGAAACTTGGGAAAGAGATAAGGGATTAGTGTGTAAAGGATATGTTGGATGCACTTCACACCCCATGTGTGGGCACATTGCCTACATACCAATACTCCAAAGAGATATCAAGCTAATTTAGTTTTCCCAATTTAAGTACTTGGTGAAATTGTGTGATGTATGCAACTATAATGCAAAATGGAATGTACATTGGATTACTAAGGACTAATATGAGTGCTTGAATAGGATTGAATTGGTTTTGGAAGGTTGTATGCAGAGAATATAGAAGAGTTATTGAGTGTACTTTATTGTATTCTTGATTATTTCATAAAAATGAGTTCCAACTCTTCTAAATGGATGTTATATGGATTTTTATAGGGAAAATAATGATCATGGGTTAAATGAACTTGTATTAGGCCAACATGGGAAAAGATAAGGAATTAGTAAAATTTGATTATTAGAGATAAAAATGAACTTGGACAATAGTGCTAGAAATAAGACACATTTAAATTTTGGTGATCCTATCCAAATTGGGCACTATTATCCTAGGAGGATGAACTATGGGGGGATGGACCTAGGTCTAACAGTGTTACTTGGGTCTCAAAAAGCTAATAATGGGAAGCTACAGGTGATGGGGAATCAATTAGATTCTAGCTAAAAAGGGTTGAATGAGCAAGAAAGAAGACCTATAGTCATTCAATTTTTATTTTTATATTATTACATTTACCCCCCCTCCCCCCACTTTATTATAGTGATGTAACAAAGCAAACTACTAGGATAAAGGAAAAATAGAAAGCATACCTAAACTTGCCTGTAAGGGAAAAGCTCATAAAGTTGTGTGATGTTAGATGTGCATAGAGAGAGCACACTATGATGTGTGAATCTATAAATAAAAACATGAAATAGATTAGTTATTACTATATATTCTATATCTAAAATAAGAACATATAAAATCTAAGTAAAGGAAAAGAGAGGAATTAATACACCTCACTAGGTATGTGAACCAATATAAAACCAATTGTGATGCTAGATTATGTTGAATCAACAGTAATATCATGAATAGAGATGAGTTCCCAATTCTCCAAAATGTGGTTCAAGAATTAAAATTCTATCCCTTTGTCTCCATCATCACCAACTAAGTGAATTTAATGAATCATGTGTGTATTAATCTATGCCTAGATTATATGTCCAATCCCTCTAAATAAGTAGCTCAGGAATACAAAGGCTATCCCTTTAGCTTCATAATTTCCCTATGAATTTAGAATATTAATTGATAATATTATATAATATATTTAATATGATATGGCTCATAGATCCCATGAATGTGTTAAAAATCTAACATTGTGGTGTGGATAGCCGAATGTGAACCAAAAACTAGGACACTCTTGGCCATTTCAAAAGATGGAGATTAGGATTTTATGAAAGATGATTTGAAAATAATATATTAGGCTTATATTGAAGGCAAATAAATAACTTTGTTACTCAAAAAACTAAACTTATATTAAAGTTTAACTCAAATGTGATGCCAACCACCTATAGATAGAGTAAGGCATGCAACGGTTGAGATTGCCTGAAATAAACTGAACTTGGAAACAAAATAAAATAATTGTGCCATGCATATTTCCCCCAATTAAAAATAATTGGAACATGTATTCTAATATATAAGTTATACCAACTGCCTAATCTAAACTTAAAGTGAGAACCATCATGTTGTGCATGTAACCCCCTGTATCTAAGAAAACTATGTTCACTATTTTGAATGCTATTTTTTTTATTTATATGAGGTTTAATCTCTATGATAAAGCCCCTATTTGATGCCCCCTCTTATGATGGAAGGAATTATCAACCTAAAATGATTTCCCTTAGAATAAAAGAGTCCTACAAGTGTGTTAATTTTGAAAAGATATATGATATAGCATTTGATGTTTAACAATATGTTTCAAGATATAGCAATGACTATATTGAGATATTGTTATACCAATAAAGGTATGCCTAGATAGATATAATAATGTAAGATCATGCATAATATACTAAACTAGAATTTGAAATGTCAATTATTAGTTATTTGTTGTTAGTTATTAGTTGGAAGGATGGAGCATGTTGTCCATCATGGCATCCAAGAAAGCAAATAAAATGCATGATATGGATCATAACATTACACACATTTGACTATAAACAAGAAAACAAGAAAGAAGTAAGAAGCATACAAGGGTGGCCAAAAGGCCATGCAAATAAGGGAAATGGACACATGTCACTCAAACTAGAAGACAAACATACAAGGCATGTTCAAATGCCACATACACATGAAAGTGAACAAACAAAGTTGGCAAGAGGGCCATAATCACATGAAAAAATACATTGATAGATGTCTTAAGGTATACACATGAATATAATAAAAGGACATTGGTATATGTCTTAAGGCACAAATAAAAGATAAGTAAGAACTAGAAAGTTCAATCACATAAGCTATGCTAAGTAAGGAATGAAATCAAAAGTAAGAACTGGAAGATATAAACACATCTAACTAATTAAATAAAATGTGAAATTATGCAAAACATGTGTAGTACAATACTAGGTATATTCTAACAAATACACAAGTGTTAGGTACTAGTGAAATGTTGATATGTAATCTAGTAAGTAATGTGCATCAGTATGATAACTCAGAGTGTGTAATATAAGAATGGCATAACCTATATGGTGTAGTCATGTAGAAGATACCCCTCTTGGGTATGTATATCGATGTGTATCTCAAATGTATAAATAAAAATCCCCCCTCAATGGGTAGAGTGAAATACTCAAAGAGTTAGATGTCACTACACACACTCAAAAGAGATGAAGTGAAGCACGGTAATATATAAAATTAACATACAATATCATGAAACAACATATGTAATTTCTAGCATGATAGTAGTAATGTAAACATGGATGATGCATACAATCAAAAAATGTTTTTGGTGTTTTTTCAATTTTTTGAATATATTTGTATTTTGAAGTGTTATATTTTTTTTGTATTTTTGAAAATATTTAAACTATGTACAATTAAGTAAAAGATTTTATGTACAATCAATGCTAAATAAGAAATGATACTAACTAATGAGTCTTAGATGAAACCCCCTATAATGGTGATTTGTATCAAATAATAGAATTGTGTGTGATTTTGAAGCATGATTGAATGGCTAAGAATATGACTTTGTATATTTTGATTCATCAAGGGTATCTTGAAAATCATAATAACCTATATTGTTCCACTCATCATTGTCATCTTGATTTTGAACCAATGGAATGCTAGTGTTGATTGTTTTTGTATCTAGATATTTTTCTTTGATAAACTGTCTATGAATGATTTACCTTAGGATATTCATTAAATCCCAAACCTTGGTGATAAACATTATCATTTTCTAGAGTATAAGTAGTAATTCCTTAAGCGTGCTTGCCTAACCCTTGACCTTGATAATCAAAATATTGTAGATATCTTTAACCAAATCCATACTTATTTGAAATTTGAGCCTCATTTTGGAGAGGTAGATTTGCATATTTTTAATGCTTGACCTATGCTTGTGGTACTATTTAATCTGATTTTACTTGTTGATCCTTTTTTGTTTTGAGTTCTACTTTGGTAACCACTTTTATATGGTTTCTAAATTTGACCCTTTATGAATGTGTTCCTATGTTGTTGTGGATTACTTGATTGATATACCTTGTATAACGTCCTCATTAATAATTATATGTTGTATATTCTTTTTCAATATGAAACATGTACCTATGTGATGCCCATGCATTATATGATATGCATAATAATATCTAGGTATTCTTGCTGGATGTAGAGGAGGTAGTTTTATCAAGTTATATTTAATCATTTCCCTTAGTAGCTCACTTTAAATCTTATTTTATGTTTTAATTATCTATAAATCACTATTTTTATAGTTACTTTGTTGTGATTTGTTATTTGGATATGTAACATTGCTTGTGATGAATTGACTAGGTGAAGGTGCATATACATGATTGACACTAGGGTGTCTTTGAAGCATTTTTATTGTAATATGATTTTCAAATGTTATGATATTTTCATGTAATTTTTTATTCTATTTTTTTAAAAATAAAAATATCTTTCTCATGCTGGTGATTTGATTCCTTATAGTCTCACAAGTGCAAAACTTACTTGTTTCTAATTAGACATGTAAGCACTTATGCTGAAGAGGTTTTAAAAAAGTTTTAGGATGAATGTATGTATTAAGAATAATAGTAGTGCCTTCCTTACATTTTTTAGGTGTGATATCATATACTTTGTTAGATTTAAATTAGCTATCATCCTCTTGAGGGAGAGGAGGAGAAGGGATTTCTTTCCTCTGCATAAAATATGACATTGAAAGAAGAGTACCCAAAGAAGCATATACATCTAAGTAAAAACTATTAATATAGGCTAAAATTCATGTAAGTGGAATTATAAATTATATAAAAATATGATCATAGAGAAAATTCCACATGAAATATGGATAACAAGGGATAGAAAGAATGAATTTGTGCATGTATGCATAAGAAACTATGACATGCGCTATGAAATTTCTAATATGTTTAGCATGATAAAATTTTATATTTTTCCCTATGAGATATAGAGAGAAAATGGTAGAGAGAATGTATTTTTTAAATAATTAATAAATATATTTTACATGTATTATAATATTAATGATGTGTTTAGCATGATAAGCTTGAAATTTTTTCCATATGAGAGATAGAGGATATGCAAAAGAAATATTGAAATCTTGTACAAGTTTAGCAATGAATTTTGTAATATCATCCCTTATTATGAAACATAAGCATGAAATGAAATGGATGAAGCTTTATACTAACATATGATATGCTTCATCATTCATGTACATGATAGGGCCCATTATGGTTTCCTTGTTATTTGTAAGAAATGTAAGAAACGTTTGTAAATAAATGAGCATCATTTTTGCAATTTGACTATGGATGTAAGGTGAAAAATCAACAATAAAAAATGAGATATCATATGTAACTAGGTATTTTAAAAAATAGTATGAACTTTTGAATTTGAAATTCATTTTTTTAGTTAGGTTTTCAACTAAAAATGCTGAAAATGATTGGAAAAAACTTGAAAAAAAAAACTAGGAAGTAGTTGATGTAACTAGGGTTTGAAAAGATTTTTTTTCAAAATTAGTATAATAATTTGAGAAAAAAATTATGAATTTTTATAATTTATCTTGAAAAATTTAGGAAAAATCTATAAATATATCTAAAATTAGCAATATGTTTTTCTTAGTGGTTTGAAAGTATTTGTATGTAAATAGGATCTAGTATGTGCAAACTATGGCTTGAAAAGAATTTATTTTTAAATTAGTATAATAATTTTTAAATTTTTTTATGAATGTTTATAATTTATCTTGAAAATTTTAGGAAAAATCTAAAAATATTTCTAAAATTAGCAATATATTTTTCCTAGTGGTTTGAAAGTGTTTGTATGCAAATAAGACATAGTATGTGCAAACTAGGGTTTGAGTAAATTTATTGAAAATATTTAAATTAATTTTTAGTTTTTTAATTTATAAATTCATTAAAATATTTTTAAAAATCATAAATAATTATCCCTAGGGTTTCTAGGGTTTTTGTGCAAAAATTTGAAGTAAGTCAGGTTCACCAAATGTTTTATTATTTTGGGAATTAGGTGTTTAATTCTTAAGCAAATAAAGGTCTGAGTAAATATAAATAAGTAATTAATGTATAAAATTTAACCTAATAATTTTTGTAAAAAAATATGTATTTTTACTATTCCAAAAATAGTAAGAAGTGTAAATAAATAAAATTTAATTTATTTTGGGTTGAAATGGATGAGGTAGGATCTAGGAATTATTGTGTAGTGATGAAATACTATGGTAAATAGGACCTAGAACTCTATTTATAGATTGGATAGGAGTGCCAAACTTATGACACCTTAATACTTGGTGTTTTAGTTTACTTTATGGCACTATTTTCCACTTTTAGTGTTGTTGTCCACTTCTTGCATTATTATCCTAGTGGTCTAAATTTTTGGGGTTTTATTTGGTAGGTCTATGACAATCTAGTAGTAAAATATCAAAGCTTGATTTTATGTAGATATTTTTGTGTGTCTAGTTCAATATTAAAAACCCTTAATAACTCTTGGTACTTGAACTTGAGTATCAAACTTGGGAAAGATAGATGTAAAGGATATGTTAGATGCACTTCACACCCTATATGTGGGCATCATGCCTACATACCAATACTTTGAAGAGGGATCAAGATAATGTAGTTATCCCATTTGAAGTGTTTGGTGAAATTTTATGATGTATGCAACTATAATGTGAAACTATAATGTACTTTTGATGATTAGGGACTAGTATGAGTGCTTTAATTAGCATGGATTGGTTTTGGAAGGTTGTATGTAGAGAATAGGGAAGAGTGCTTAAGTGTACTTGCTTGTATTCTTGATTCTTTCCTATGAATGAGTGATAACCCTTATAAATGGAATTTAAATGGAATTTTATATGGAAAATAATTATTGTGTGTTAAATGAACTTATATTAGGTTGATATGGAAAAAGATAAGGAATCAAGAAAACCTTACCATTAGAAGTAAAAATGAACTTGTACAATGGTGCCAAAAGTAGGACACCCCTAAAGTTTGGTACTCCTATCCAAATGAATGAGCCTTGGGTGGATGAATTTAGGTCTTATATTATTTCTTAGGTCTCAAAAATATATGTTTTGGAAGCTAAAAGTGACTAGGAATCAATGAAAGTCTAGCCAAGAAGGGTTGAGTAACCAAGAAAGAAGACCTATAGGTTAGGTGTTATTAGTCATACTTAAGTAATCTAGTTTTGCATTTTATATGATTAATTTTTTTTATTCCTATAAATTATAATATTTTATGTAATAAACTCAAAATAATCTCACATAATCTATTTATATGCTTGTTTTAATAAGAATATACATACAATTATAGGTAGTCATCTACCTAAAAGAGCACCTACAGTCAAGGGGCAGTTTTGCATGAAGATGAGGAAAAAGTGCAACCTGAGGTTGTGATCATGAATATTTAAGATTTTTATAAGTTTTTTAAACATAAAATAATATATCCATAGTTTTCTATACCGTTGAAGAGAGAATAAACCACTCAAATGAGGCTATTATCAATCTTAGCAAGATATTAGGCCTAAATGAAGACCTACATATCTGCATTAAAAAAGGCATGGAAGATATACTTTTTTTTTTAGGTTTGGATTTTTATGGTTGTTTTTAATTTAAATTATCTCTAATAATGTGTCCAAATTGATTATATTTTTTTTCAAGTGATGAAAACATAAAAAATAGGCCATTAAGGTCAAATTATGAAATCTACTTATAAACCCTCATTCTAGGTTAGAATAGGTTTTAGACCTTTTGAAGGGCCAAAATTAAATTAAATGAGGTTGTAAAATTTCATGAAAGGTATTTTAGAGCTCTGGGAGGCATTTTCAAGCAAAACAAATCAATTAAATGCCTCTTTTTCTCAAAATCTTATCTTGACATCATCACATAGTTTGCACAAACTCAAGAAGGCCTAGTTTCTATTTGTGATTTTAGAGGAGTAGGTGTATGGGAACTTATGATTTTATGCGGTGTTGATATACCATATTCCATCTCAATTTGTGGCATTAGGTATAAATAAGAGGATATTTTATTTATGAGTAAACCTTGACAAGTAGAGACCCTAAAACATTACTAAAACCTCTCAAAGAGACCTGATGGAGCGTTTTGATCTTATAAGTGCATAAAATTGATTTGTATAGCCTATAAAATATTTGGATAGTCTATACATACCCATGGTAATTTTATAGAGCTATTAGTTGTCATGTGTGGAAGGAAATGTATGCAATAATGTCCTAAAAGACAATTTTCTTGAGTCTAATTGTAGGATTTTCAATAGGTCAAGCCTAATAATATATTGGGAGAGACTCTCCAAGATATTATAGAGATATTATAATATTTTAAAATTCATTTAGGAATCCGTCATAGTGATAACATAGGTTACAAGTTGACAACTAGGCCTAAATGAATAAATGTGACTAATATGGTCTGAAAAGGGTAAAGTTGAAGATTTGTTTCAAGAGATAAAAGGTCAAAAGGATATTAGAGAATCTTGAGGATAAATAACATCATTTTTATAGTATTTATAAGTTATGAAATAGTGATAATAACCCATCTTAAATCTTAGTGATACTTGACACTTATATAACAATGAAGATATCTTATTACTCTCTTAACAAGCAAGTGTGAAGACTCAGCTATAAGTTTATTTTAAATGTTCATACAAGGACTCCATGAACTACTACAATACCTATATGAAGTAACAAGCCATGGTGGAGGTTTCCAAAGCACACAAATATACTTTTCTTGAGTGATCAAATGCTAATAGAAAATAATACGGGATGAGAAGAAGTTTAAAGTTTAAGTCCATATGTCACATGAGAGAAAAGAACTGAAGGAGGTAAGGGTTGGAATAGACTATTATCAATTATGCCAAATGCTAATGGGAAAAATTGTAACTACCATAAAATAAACAAATGTGTAACTCCATGGAAAGGGAGTTAGATTCAAGAAGTATCAAGTCTACAAAGATGGCCTTCCATAACAGTCTTCATGAAGAGTCTCATTAACACTTAATATATAATTTTAAGAAACAAGATGACAACATACTCCTATTAGACATGGTGTCAATCCATTTCTATTTTGTAACTGATTTGATGATGAAAGATAGTTCATGAGTTCTCTTCTTGTCATATCCTTCCTTATTTATTCTTTGTTTCTATAAATGAAGATTTGAAAGGAATTGAATATAACTTCTAAATGGGTATGGAAAATCCGTACCAAATTTGATACTTGTTATTGCCTTTGAAATAAAATTCAAGTTAAGTTATACTTTCATGGTCTTTTAATTAGTTAATTTGAGATGAATTATTGATGAATGTTAGTGATAGTTGTACTACTTCCTTATATTTTTCCTTTAAATTAAATATTATAGGTGAGTTATTTATCTTTCCATAGGTCATATTAAGTGTATCAAATGGTTTTCTAAGTTAAAGTGTTAAAATGATATTAGTGTCTTCCTGTAGGAATCTTGATTGATCACCTTGGTTTTTTTACTTACCATAGAATTCATATTAAAACACTCATGTGGGAGGATCCATCTTGAATTTTACATCTCGAATTTTTCAAATTAGGTTGTAATCTTATAGTTTCATAGTGCAAACATTGGCAAGTAGAGGAAAATATATTTGGTTTACCACCTCCATGTTCTTTTTCTGATTTTCATCCTCTTCTATCCATTTTATTTACAATTTTAGTAGGTTATTTGTAGTTTTAGGTGAAGCCTAAAGGGAGTTAGTCTAATATAAATACTCAATTCATCTATTATGCCACCCATAGTCTAGAAGTGATTTCATGTCATCGTCTAGTTAAGAAGGCTTAAACAACCTTCCTAGGTCTGAAAATTAGATATATAATAGTTATGGCATACTCATTTGGACTAAATTTCAATAAGATTATCTAATATTGATGTTGGTTTTGACAAATTGATAATTGTAGTAGCCTCCTTCATGCAACATATAGTGACTCTAAAAATTTTTTGGTTCTTAGTTTTATACTATTAAGCTAATTTTAATGCCAAAGGTGACTACAAGGTCAAGGGCCAAAGGTTATCTTTTTGATTTTGTTGAATTACATTTATTTTTAGTCAATAGAAAGAGATTATTTTATTATGCCCCTTATACTAAGACTCTAGAAGGAAGCTCCATTTTCATTATACTCAAAACTCTCATAAAATTATTGATATGGATAAAAAACATCTCTTTGATGCTTTTAATTGTGTATCTCCTCCAAAAATTTCAAGATATGATGACATCTATGTGGTATCTCTTAAAAATGTCCCATACATTAGTGGAGAAAACACCATTACCCCTATTGAACACATTAGAAATGTCCAATTTCTATATTATTAAAAATATCACTCAAGAAAATCTATCCATTAGGTTGTTATCAATCTAATTTAATGGAAAACATTTTGAATGGTATAATACCTTGGCTCCAATTCTATTGATTCATGGGACCAATTGGGAGAGAAGTTGAGTAGGAGGTTTGAAGATAAGAGTGACCACTTGTCTCTAGATAAGAAATTAACCACCATAAAGAGAGCCCTAAAAGTGTTTATGTAGGATTTAAATTCTATATTCCAATTTTTTTTTGATAGGATACTAGCTCTTATGACACCTACTCTAAATTATGCCTTCCTCTACTATCTCAAAGCCTTGAACAGTGACATAGTTATTATGATATAATCTATGGGGGAATAGACATTACCAAAGGTTGATGATGTTTCCATCAAAGCTGATAATAACCTCATACAAGATGGAAATATATCCCCAATATACCATGCCATTGTTTCCTAATATACATCATCCTACACCAACTGTTACTCCTTTTCCCACTCTCACTGGTCATAAACAAGATACCCCTAGTCAATCAAATGAAATGTAAGATTTAACAATCCTAATAAAATATCAAATAAATAATTTATTGGCCCTTGATAGGTAGATATCTCAACCTCATATACCTTATCAAGCTCGATAACACTCTTATCATTCCAATTCCCAAATACAAGGGCAAGTTATCAATGCTAAACCATATAATAGTTACAATCCAAATGATACCTCCACTTCTAGAGTTATAGTACTTAATCAAAATAATTTTGTACAAGAGCATGATTAGTCTTCTCAATATGATCAGCCTCATAATCACCTTACATATCATAATGAGATGTTTAATCAATCTTTTAAGGCACAATATGGAACAATTCCTTCTATGACACAAGTTAAAGTTTGTCATATTGAAAGGACTAATAGAGAGAAAGTTTAATCTAATACTAAAATAGTAACTTGGAAAGAGGGAGGTGATGTGTAGTCAATTATCTAGGAAGTAGAATTAAAGTTGGTGATACTTCTATAGTAACCAATACAAGGTCCAAAAGGAGAGTAATTGATGATGCTAAAAAGATAAGTAAGGGTGTAGCCACTATGCCTTATATGTCTCAAGGGGAAAAAGTAAATATTGCAGATCCTAAGGCCAAGAAAATTAGATAAATCAAAATGTAAAAGGTGATTTTATACCTTAAACTATGTAAACTCAAATTATTATGACTATTCCTAAAGGGTATCAAAGGGTTGTTGGTCCTTGCATCAATATTGTGTACCAAATGAAGATGTTGAATGTGAGTATTCCTTTATGGGACACATTATATCTCCCTATACAAAAAGAGGTATTTCAAGAGGAGTTTTATAAATTTAACCTTCCAAAAACATGAACAAGAAGAGAAATTTTAGTTTTCACAAACACACCTACACCTACTAGTGGGTAGCCAAGAAAATATGGTGCAATACTTAATTTTTATGTTTATGTGATTATTAGTGATTTAATAGTACATAATTACATTATATATAGTGGGGAAAATATCTAGGTGATGCCTAAAAATATATCTATTAAGTTATGCCCAATGTATGATCCTAATACCAAAAATGTCTTGTAATTAGATGTTTCAGCTATCAAGACTATTTGCGTGATCAATGGTTTTAGTATTATTCTTCATTATTGTCCCAAAATTTATATTACTCAAGATGTTATGGTGGATTTTCTAACCTAACTTTCTCTATGTTTATGAAGAGACGTCACTACTAATATTAGTGGGTATCTGTCATCTGATTGGTCATATATGGATTTTAGAACTCAATATGGTTATACAGTTACAATAAGATCTAAACATATATATTTGTTTCATCTTGATCAATACAAGATAAACATTTAAAATGTGAATTTTATCATCATTTATAAGTGATATCATACCAATGATTAAGAACTACTATAGATAATAAAGGTATATAAGATCTTTTCCTTGATAAATGGGGAGCATAAAATCATGAGTATGATCGTTATAAAGGTATTAAATAATTTTGTCTACGTGTTTACTATTTGCATGAAAGTGAAGATAATGAAGGTCTATGTAAATTTTTCTTTGATGGTTCAAGAAGTAAGAATGGTACATGGGCAGGTGTAATATTAAATTTATCCTTCTAATTAAAATTACTATTATACAATCAAATTTCAATTTAGTTGTACTTGTAATACAACTATGTATGAGGCTCTTATAAAATGGATTCAATGGACAAGAAAGGAGTGAAGTAATTACAAGTTTTTAGAGATAGTGAGCTAATAGTCCATAAAGTGAAAGGTAAATGTGCTTATAAGAATCCACTATTGAAGTCTTACAAACATAGGTTATGTTATTATTACTATTCAAATTTTCACCCTTAGAAGAGGATTCTTTAGGCCATTTCCAACTTGAGAATAATTATAGGAACAACCCTAGGCTATGGGTCACCTATGGTAGGGTTGAACCTCTGGAGTAGGTCAGTTTCCTCTTTAATTTTAACCTAAACCTAATGCTAAACTAATGATGCATAGAGAAAAGGGTTAGAAAGGGAAAATGGCTCCTAATAAAGTTAATTAGGTGATGCACCAAATAAATATGGGGAACTCCCACAATATTTAACCCACAGTAGATATATAGAGGACAATAGTAGCTCACACAGTCTTAAGATCAAGCTGATTACACACGAATTTCATGGAAGAGGTTCAAGAAGAAATGAATGAAAATAAAGAGGAGTTATAAGACTCACTAAAAGATCATGTGAATGGAAGAAAGAACACTAATTCAGATCTACAAATAGCATTGAAAACTCCCTAAACAAGATTAGAAAGAAAGACTATGGATGAGGAAGATTATCCTTCACATAATGTCATAGTGCACAACTCACCAAACACATATTTAAGGAAAAATATAGGTAAATAAATTCATATATTTTTTCAAGAGGTAGTTCTTAAAAATGCTTGATAAGGTTGAGCCTAATCAAGATGAACATATTTTTTAATATCTCATAGAGTGTCCCTACTCCTCAAAATCAAGAGTCATTGTTAGAATCTGAGAGAGAGAGAGAGAGAGAGAGAGAGAGAGAGAGAGAGAGAGAGAGAGAGAGAGAGAGAGAGAGAGAGAGAGAGAGAGAGAGAGAGAGAGAGAGAGAGAGAGAGAGAGAGAGAGAGAGAGAGAGGTTTACCATTAAAATAATGGGTAATATAGAGAATGGATAAAGAGAGATAAGGGTGGAGCACATTGTCCATGATCATTAAATGAGTTATCACCTTTTGTTCTAATCAAGACTAATCTATCATCATTCGATTAGCCTAAATTTTCTCTAATAGTATATAAGTTATTTTCATTGGCTAAGAGAAGTTTACTAAAGGACAAAAACTTGTTTTTCATGATGTGTCATGATTCTTTCAAGGATAAAATATCTCCAAAGGCTCTAATCAACATTGAATATTCTAATTTCTTCTCTAACCACCAAATCCTCCTTTACTTTGAGTTTGCATGCCACCCATTACTTGTCATCTTCCACTTGGTCCATTATGAGGATAAAAATCCTCATGTTCTTGGATTTTATGGAGTCATGCCTAATTCTACTTGAATTATAGTTTATAATTTCTTGTCGACGATGTGTCCATTTTAAAAGATAAGAAACTCTTCCATATCTTGTTTATATCTACACCTAATCCAACCCAGACATATATAGCTTAACCAATCTAAATTATTAGTTATAATATATCTATTATATAAATGAAAACTTATAGGTTGTGTAGCTTAGATCCTAGTCTATATTTAGGTTTGAATAAACTTATTCTACCTTTGAACCTTAGGAAAACTAAGATCTCTATGTATGCATAGGTCTAATTTTGATAATTAGTCATCAAATTTTGATCTATATATTATGCCTAAAATACCTATTCTATCTTTATGACTCTTTAATGGAAGATCCTAATCCCTTAAATGTCTATCTAGTTCAACCCAAATCATGTCTAGACTCAATTCCTTTGTTTTTACCTTGCTCAAGTTGAAGGTTGACCTATCAACATTGATATAAATGTCTTGAGCTTGATCCTTTAATTATTATCTATCAATCATGACTCAACCTATTTGAAATTTTGACCCATCTCAATCCATTGATCTTGATCTGTATGATTGAGAAAAATCTATCGATCTTGCCCTTGACTTTTCAACCTTATCTGAGCTAGCGCCCCTTAGCAGTCCCACATTTACCTTCAAGATCCTCTATAAATCTATCTACTTTATGTAATTACACCATGTGGTGGCTTCTTGAGATCCTTAACCTTTTGACTCATCTCAATTTTTGGATATCCCTTGGTATGAATGAGTGATAATCATTGGATCTAATTTAGTTTGAAAACAAATGACTATTTATTGGATTTTCAAATTGATGTCCATATAAATGTCATTTCACATCTGCATAGATGTATATGAAATCCTGAAGACCATCAAATTTATGCTCTAATGTATTTTTGTAATGGATTAAAGTTAACATTTGCATGAATGTATCCCATTATTTGACCAACTTTGAATATTTATATCTTAAAGAAAAAAAATCATGCAGGGACCAAAATTGGCCAACATTTTTGGTGACTTATAGGGAAGCATGCCTACTATGTTTGAGAACCCAAAAACATTTTCCTTGTCTAGTCTATTGGGCATGGAGTCCCCTACCTCTAGAACTGAGCTATTCTAAAACTAGATACAAAGCTAACCCTTTCTATATAACCCCTCTTGAAGCAAAAAATATAAAACGAATCAGAATAACAAAGTGCCCAAGGCACTTACGGAAGGTAAACACAAAATATAAAGGAAAATAACCTAAGAAAAAATAAGGACAACTAGTCTACTAAACAAATGTGCACAAAGTCACTTAGAAAAAATCATGAAACAACCTATCCTAAACTAACCAAATAGAAAAGAACCTATACAAAAACATTGCCTGGTTCCAAAAAATAGTTTTCCTTCCTCACTAATACAATATACTTTACAATCTTAAGGGTAGCATCTCAAATATGGAGGAGTGGATAATAAACATATTGACAATAAACTTCTCCAAGAAAAAGAAAAAAAATAAAAATATCCACTCAATCTAATTAATTGGACATACAAGCATATTGGAGTAAATAAGCAAGCTGGTCTTGTTCTTCTTGATGACCAAATTTATGCTCTAAATTAAGCACAAATTATGATAACTCCTCCTCATCATCCTTTAACTGAGATAGGTTCCTAATAGGATATCCTCTTGTCAATACAAACATTGAATAATTATATTTTACCTCACTCTTTCACTTAGTCACTTCATTATTATTCTCCTTAAGCATAATTAGGTTAGATTCTTCTTGAAGTACTGCTCATATTAAAATATTTTTTCATCCTCTAGGTTTTCCTCTAACACAAAAAGTGGTGGTTCTTGAAGTTAAATTTATTTAGAACTCAAGATGTCCCCTTCATCAACCTCACTCAAGGTTTTATCTTGTTCCTAAACTACAAATGAGGGTTGATTTTAACATCTAAGGTCTAAAAAGACACATTTGTCTTTCTTAAGGTATGATTTTCATTCATTTATCTCTAATTCATTAGGGCTACCTTCTTTTGATAAATCATCCTAAAATAAATCATCCTCTACTTCTTAGTCCTGATCCCCTTCTTGATCTATATAGAGTGGACCTTTAGTATTCAATTCAAGGTCTGCTCTATTTTCAACTTGAGGATTTTCCTCATTAGGATCTAGGTCATTAATGTCAAATACATGCTAAGAAGGCTATTCTAAACCTAATTCTTCCCCTTATGAATGAAGTGGGTTGCCTATTATGATCTCCTCATTACAAACACTTGTATTGCCTTCTTTAGGTTCACCTATGAATGCAAGCTCCTCATCTATCCTTTGTAGAGTATGTTACTTATCTAAGAAGGAGATGATAGGAGGGTGAAGAAGTTCACCTAGTTTGTATGTTATAAAATTATCCTTCCAAATAGGGACTTTCAATGGTCTTTTTGGTGGTTCTTAAATTGGTGCCTCCTTTTTCTATATGCCTTTATTGATTAATTCCCATGAGGGAAATGTGTAAGAAATAACCAACTTTTCTTGATTTTGACTCTCTTCTTCTTTATTCATATTTATCTCTAATTCCTTTATTTTTCTATCTATATTATCTTTTAAAAGCCTCTCTTTAAGGTTGTCAGTGGCCTCATGAAGATCAAGAACACAAGAGGGTTAATATGAGATATAAAAGGATTATTGAGGAAGATAAGTGGGATCTTAGATATCAATAATTGGTTATTCCATAATAGTTTCCTTTTTATTTAAAGGGTCACTTGGATTGAATTCCAAGAAGGGAAAGTGTAAGGAATACATGAAGAAATTAGAACATAAGAGGGGTCACTTCAAGTGGTTCTTTTGGATAGGATGGGTGGCATATATGAGCACTGAGGTGAAGTATATAAAGACACATGAAATTAGTGGAATCAAACCTACTATCCTTTAAGGCCTCTTAGCTTATCCTCGATGCTTTGAATATAACCACTTACATCCATCATCTCACTTAAGAGGTTTTTAATAATTTGATGCTTGAATAGGTGTACATTCTTCCTTCATTAGACATAATGCATTTCTCATGCCATGAATGATGTGATTAGGGATATCTTAACCATATCCCCTCTATGTATTAAGGTGTATCATGTACCTTTCATATCTTGAGAAAATTTACTTCTAGCTTGAAATGGATCAGTTTGGGGAAAAAATAGGGACACCTTGAGCCTGAGAAGGCTGATGCACTAAATTTTAAAAACCACTTGGGGTGAATCCATAAAAATTACTAATCTAATATAGAGGATGATGAGGTAGAGAGTAATTATATTGATCAAAAGATGATTGATACATATCAAATCATGGTGATTAGGCACCTAAGATGCCTAAAAATAGAAGCTTTTATTCAAAGTCACCATTGATTTTTGTAGACTGCCTCCAAAGGGTGATATGTAGAAGAATAATACCAGAAAAAAATTCCACTACTTTGAACCTTGTTCCCACTAGGCATGCTAGAATTATTACCACTCAAATTTTCACCCTTTGGAAGAGGGTTATTTAGACCCTTTCCAACTTGATTATAACTATGGGAAAAAACCTAGACTATGGGTCACCTATGGTAGGGCTGAACCTCTAAATTAGGTTGACTTCCTCTTTCATGCTCACATAAAAGTAATGCTAAACTAATGTTTCATAAGGAAAGGGTTAGAAATGAATAAGGGATCTTAATAAATTTAACCAAGTGATGCACCAAATAAAAATTGGGAACTCCCATATGTTTGAACCCACACTAGATCTATATAGGACAATACTATCTCACATAATCTCAAGATCAAGTTGATTGCATACATGTTTCATGTAAGAGGTTTAGGAAGCAATGAATGCAAACAAAGATGATTTCTAATACTCATTGAAATTTCACATTAATGGTATAAATAATACTAATCCAGACCTATAAACATAATTGAAAACTCCCTAAACAAGGTTAGAAATAAAGACCATAGATGAGGAAGATTCTCCTTCATAGAATGCCATAGTGCATAACCCACTAAACATAGATTCAATGAAAAAGATAGGTAAATAAAGTCATATATTTCATCAAGAGGTAGTTCTTAAAAATTCTTGATAGGGTCAAGCCTAATAAAGATGAACATATTTTTCAATATCTCATAGAGTGTCCCTGCTCCTCAAAATCAAGAATCCTTGTGAGAATCCAAGAGGGAGAGATGTTTTTTATGGAAAGAATGGGTAATATAGAGAAGGGGGATCACATCATCTATGATAATTAAATGATATTTCACCTTTCATTCCAATAAAGAGTAATCCATCATCAATCAGTTAGCCTACATTAACTCTAGTAGTCTTCAAGTTAATCTCATAGGTTGAGAGAAGTGCACTAGAGGGCAAGAACTTGTTTTGCATGATGAGTCATGATTATTTCAAGAAGAAAATATCTCATAAGGCTCTAATCAAAATTGAATATTCTAACTACCTCTCCAACCACAAGATCCTCCTTTACTTTGATTTTTCATGCCACCCTTTACTTGTCATCTTCCACTTGATCTCATTATGAGGAAAAAAATCCTCATGTTTATGGATCTAATAGAGCTATGCCTAATTTTACTTGAGTGGTAGTTTATACCTACTTGTTGAGGATGTGGCCATTTTGGAAGATAAGAAAATCTTCCATATCTTGTTTATATCTACACCTAATACAACTTCAAAATTTATTAACTATAGATTGAAAACCAATATAAATTATTGGTTTTTTAATATAGCTATTATATCGATGAAAACTTATAGGTTATGTAGCATGGCTGTTAGATAGTATTTAGGTTTAAATAAACCTATTCTGCCTTTGAACCTTGAGAAAACTAAGATCTCTATGTATGTATAGGTCTCCTTTTGTCAACCAATTATTTAATTTTGATTTATATATTATGTCCAAAAGACCTATTATATCTTTCTAACTCTCTAATTGTAGATCTTGATCCTTTAAATGTCCATCTAGTTTAATTTGGATCATGTTTGGACTTGGTTCCTTTATTTTCTACCTTGCTAAACTCAAATATTACTCTATCAACCTTCATAAAAATATCTTAGGCTCAATATTTTTCTTATTATTTATCTATCATGCCTCAACTTTTTTGAAATTTTGACCCATTTCAGTCCATTTATCTTGATCTATATGATTGAGTTAGATCCATACCATTGACTTGTTAATGTTATCTAAACAATTGCCACTTGACAGTCCTAAATTTGTCTTTAGGATCCACTATTAGTCTATATGCTTTACAAACTTATGCCACATGGTGGATTCTTGAGCTCCTTGACCTTTTGAATCATCTCATTCCATTGATCTCCCTTGGTATGAATGAGAGCCAATCATTGGATCTACTTTAGTTTGAAAACAAATGACTATTTGCTGGGTCTTAAAATTGACATCCACATGATCATCATTTGATATCCTCACAGACACATTTGACATCCCATGAACAATAAAATTTAATCTCCAATGGATTTTTTCAATGGCTTAAAGTTTATGTTTTCATGAGTGTATCCCATTATTTGATAAACTTTTAAGATTTACATCTTGAAGTGCAAATATCATGGAGGGACCAAATTTACTGGAGATGTTCTTCATATTAAAAGGATTGTGCCTAATTGATATGCTAGTTTTAGGAGATTTATAAATGTGTTTACAAATGTTCAAGTGATATCCCTCATGAAATTATGCATCAAACCTTAATGATGGTCTATTTCATTTGGATAAGTATGAGAAAACACTAACAAACTGTTTGGGAGCCCAATTTTGCACATGTATATCTTTTGTTGCACTTCATCGCATGATGTAAAACTTTACACATATCAACTGGGTACAAATTTGAATAGACCCATGTGATCATTTTATCTATATTTTACCACATGTGTAATATATATTATCATAAGACTACCCACTCAGCTCTATTTGAGCTCCTTTGCAAGTTGGCTAAGTATGGAAACATAGAAAATTTTATTTGAGTGGCCAAATTTGGACTTCAATAACTTTTGCTACACTTAGATACATATCATAAAATTTAGTAAATATAAACTTGGGACTAATTTTATCATAACCATATGACCAATTATCCTTTACTTATCCACATGTGGAAATGATAATATCAACAAATTACCCACTAAGAATTTCTGCCACTAGACCCAAAATATCTAGATGAACACAATGAAGAACCAGATGAATACCATGAACTTCCATACTCATTCCAATCACTTTTGACACCCCATGTGATCTCTAAAACTTTATACCTCTCATTTATAAGTTTATAATTTACACTTTAAGCTAACATAAACTGTTTAAAAAACTTTGAAAGTTGTATGATCCTTTTGGTCCACTCATTCCATCAAAAACTTTGCTTAATATATTTAACCATTTGACAAATCAATAAATCTACTTATTTCTCTACATTAGGACCTCTTAGATACTACACTACATCTAGGTAGCTTTTTATGTGGGCCAAAAGTAGCCAACAAGGACATCATTAAATATTTTGAATCCTTAAACATACAAGCCATTCTAAGAGAATAAAATCAACATGATAATATGTTTACTTTCATTAAAGATTTTTAATCCTCAAACATACAATCAATTATAAGATAATAAAATCAACATGCTAATATGTTTGCTTTAGTGGGAGCTCAATTTGGCATTATTAGCAATGTGAATAACTCAAAAACACAACCACATATCAAGGTGGTATTAAGGACATCAATAATAAATAATGATGTCAATCGGTAGGTTTTTGAGTGTTGGAAGAAAATAACATGCTTCAGTCAACAAGAAGCTCATTTTTTTTTAAATAGACTAAATTAAAACATCAATATGGAGATTAAATGGTGTGATTGAGATCCAATATGCTTCCCAAAGGGCTATTAACTCTTGTGAACTTCTTTAATGAGAATGATAAAATTAAAAAGGATAAGCTGAGTATATATACCAAATAATAACACCATTAAATGGTTATTATCTTCAAGTAAAATATTCTTAATCTTGGAAAGGTATTTACTTTGGTTGAAAAGATTGAATTTATGGAGGTGTAATTTTTTTTTTATATCTTTGCTTGGGAATACACTGAACTTAAAGAGTTTGATCCTAGATTAAACTAACATAACATAGATATTGATCCAATTTCCATGATATAAGTACACACCACTAAGACATGGGGGTCAATTAGTGGTGAACAATAATGTAATCCAATTCCTAATTCTTCAATCTACATAACCAATCACATCAATATGAAATACAGATAAATCAAAGAATAGACATGGCTATAACCATGACATAAGATTTATGTGGGAAACCCTCATGGGGGAGAAAACCTAATATAAAGTCTATAAAAAAATGTACTATAGTCCTATAAGATGATCACAAACATGAGGCTTTATTGAAGCACCCACTTCACAAGGAACACCAACCCCTAAAGATGACAAGCACCAACTTGCCTAAGATGTTTAGCACCAACACAACACCTATCAAATGAAAAATTATTTAACTCTGATTGCTTCTCAATTTTATAGAGAAACCCTAAAAATAATACTCCTCTCCAAGTTTACAAATTCACTCAAGTCACCAACACCAAGATCTCTCTTCAACATAAGAAAATAACCCCTTCACAAATATTTCTCTCATATTCAAATATGAAATCACACATATTATAAAATAATCAAAAAAATCATAAAAATATTTTGAGTATAATTATATTTTCCTTTACACAATATGATACAAACATTTGTTGCCAAGACCCCCAACAACCTTCGAATAAGGTCTTCAAATATCAACACACACACACTTGCTTGTCTAGCTTGATTCTCACACCTAAAAGGCATAAATCACATTGTATATATACCAATATTAATTATGGTCATCCATATATCTTTATAATATTTTATTAATAATTATTTATGTCTCCTAATGTAAGTCATGATCATCTTCACAAGCTTTCTATACCATACCATGAGCTCATACAACAAACACCTCATAAATGAAGCATAACACCACTTGTGTGACTATATTTGACTAAATAAATATTATTAAAATATTTAAAATCTTTAAAAAAGTTACTTCAAGGAGCCCTCAACATTATCTAACCATTAGAAACACTTGATGTGACCATTTCCCCAACAAACAAACTCAATCATCCAAAACAGGTTCCTTTTAACTAGCAAAACCATCATGGTCAATTATGAGTCAAAAATTAAATCATATCCAAGTGAATAGGAATAATAATAATATCATGGATAGAGGTAATACATCCCATACATAACCTCTAAGAGCTTAGACCCATCCCTACTCACTGATTAGGCCTTACAATTTCACTTCTCACTCTGATTGGTCTTTTTCACTCATGACAACATTTCTATCATATTGACCAGACGTATTTGAGAAATTATAAATTTGAAATAGATAAATTAATGTTCCTAATAATTTTCATTAATATTTGAGGCAAATCCTAATCTTTAACAATCATCCATTAGATTACCTAGTCATTC
This sequence comes from Torreya grandis, assembly GCA_037957365.1. Taxonomy (NCBI): domain Eukaryota; kingdom Viridiplantae; phylum Streptophyta; class Pinopsida; order Cupressales; family Taxaceae; genus Torreya; species Torreya grandis. The sequence continues at coordinate 807,158 of JARHVA010005712.1, forward strand.
ACATAAATCTTCCCCAAAAATAAGAAAAATGTTAACAACCCTTTGTTTTTGGGACCCACGAACTATCAAGAGACAAAAATTAATTTATAAAAAACTTTAATAAGTTATATAAAACATAAAATCATGATCATAAACTTTCACCATCATACTAGGCATTAACAAGCAAGATATTTTCAATCAGGTTTAAGACTAGGGTCTTAACACTCAAAAACCTCCTTAGTTTCTTAACGATCATTAATAAATTTGTGCCACTTAACCCATAAAAAAATGATTATAAAATATTCTTAGGTACCCTCCTAAACATATCCAAAAGTCTCAAATCCACATGTAGACCCTTTTTGTTCTAATGAACACAAGAAAGTCCTTCTCAGGCTCACTAGACACCTTTCTAGCACCTCTTAAAGCCATATGATCTTTTTTATAAATTTTTACTTCAAAATTTTATTTCTAAATTGGTAAATATAATTTAAAACTAATATATAATCATCTTCCATGTAGATATAATATTAAACACTCTAAAATCACTCTTTGACCCTTCACAAGGCCTCACTAGCTTGCCTAGGCCAACTGGGCTAATAGCCAAGCTAGCATACAGATCACTTACCACCTTTTAAAAAAAATAAACCTAACCTATTAGAAAAATATACATGTATAACATGTATATTCAAATTATACTAATCTCCTTACCATGTCACACAATCCATAGTGCTTAAAACCCCATAGGCCACCATGCATGATAAAGCCTATAAGACATAAACTGACTTACATACCTCATGAAGGCCACATGAAGTCAACCATTGAGAATATAACACATCAAGAACAAGTAAAACATCATCATACCAAGCTTCATTCAGCCATACAACATCCACCTAGGACACTCATGCACATCCTTGCAAGTATCACATTGCTCTAAGTACATTAGACCACCATGCTCCATCACTCTAACCTATTAGACCACTTTGTCATCACCAATGCCACTTATACCATTAATATCCAAACAATTTTCCCCTTTGTCATTGATGACAACATTCCTTTTCTCTCCACCCCTTTGCCAAAATGACAAAGTGGACTCCCTTCAATACTAAGCACCATAGAAAATAAGCAAATGAGTTATAGTAAACTCATGAAAATATGCTCACCTATAGGATATATTTATAAAAATGGACCATTCATACCTCAAATAAGCACAACTCCCCTTTGGAAGATGTTCTCACTCAGAAATTACTCTTAAACCATCAATATCCTTAGACCTATCACCAATTTGTGAGGAAAAGTAGCTCCCCATAGGACCCTACTTCACTTTAAATGATCCCCCTTATTCTACACAACCTATGAAATCCTATATAACCTACAAGAAGAGCTACCATCAATTCAAATAACAATATGAGCACCATAACACTATGCAAGCTCACATACCTTTGCACTCAAGGCACCTTGTAGACCACCAAGAGCACTTAAAGCACACCAACATACCTAAATAATGATTATAATAGATAGACATACTCATTTGGAAAAAACAAATCCATCCTTCTTTTGAAAACTTTCTAAAAAATCTTTATTTTCTTCATTAGGCCTACTTAGACTCCTTGTAGCCCTATCTAGCCACTACAAACCTCATAACTCTCTACCCTAATAACTTCAATCCATGAAATTAATATTTAAATACCACTATCATTCCCCCTTAGGCATGATATAATAATGTGCCTCTAAATCATCCTCCTTAGCATACTTCCTTCTTTAGCCAACTATCTAATTAGGCCTCCTAGTGAGCTAAAACCTTAATAAAATGAAACATACTCACTTATAAACCACTGTAAAAGATGATTCAAATACCCATTTGGCCCATTAAATTTATTTTTAAGATTCCAACCTATAACTATAAAGTTTGACCACTTTTCTAAATATGCCTAAATCACTAGGCCTTCAAAGCAATAGATGGTCAAAAGTCAACCTCTAGTCAACATAGACATGTAAGATGGATACCACACCTAGAGTCCATTAAAATTAACTTCCTTTCCAAATTTTAATCCTCCACACCTTTGGGAACCATGACTTCCTTTACACCACCAAATGCATGTTCTTGAGAAGAGAAGCCAGTGACCACTCAGAATTATCCACCTAACAAAAATTCATTCATCCACCTATGAATTTTTTTTTAACATGTATTAAAAACATTTTAAAACATTCTTGATCAAACATACTTCATTAAACATCTTCATTCTTTAAGTGATCCTTGAAACCAAGCATTTTGTGCATACAGACCAAAACCTATAGCAATCATCTTGACCAAATGGTCAAAAACACTATTAGCATCGTATCAACATCTCCAAACTATATTTCCTTCTTCAACATACCAAAAAAAACTTTATTCACTTATAATAAAACTTATTTTCACCTTAGAACATCAAATGAGCAATTTTGGTACTTTTTAGGCAGTCATCACTGCCAAAAATGGTCAGCTTAGACTTTTGACCATAAAACATATATCTAAGCTCATCAACACCTCAAACTACTTGGAAATGACTCATGAAAGTCTTCCTCAAGACCTCATAAAAACCAATTATTCTTTCTTATTCAAATCATCACTCAACCAAGACATCAAAAATTAATCAAAAAGACACTTTCAGACCAAGAGACCTAAACATACCATTTGAACAAATAACCAACCTCAACAACTAAATTAATTCTTCTAACTAATTGATTCACCTCTCCCAATGACTCATTATTTATTAAATAAAGAATTAATTACCTCTAGATAGGATATTAGATATTCAAACGTAGCTTTAGGCAATGGTTTAGTCATGATGTCTACTAGTTGCTCTTTAGACGGTATTTATTCTAAGTTGACAACTTGATCACTAACCTACTCCTTTAGAAAATGATACTTGATAGAGATATATTTTTGTATTAGAATGCATCACTTAATTCTTTGAAATATTTATGGCACTATTATTGTCACATAGAATAGGACAAGGACCATCTTGACTTACCTTATAATCTTCTAAGGTCTATTTCATCTAGATGACTTGATTACAACAAAAAGCTATAGCAATGTATTCAGCGTTTGTAGTAGATAGAGATACTAAATATTTCTTCTTTCTTAACCAAGATACCAAGTATTCACCTATGTAGAACACTCCTGCACTAGTACTCTTCATATCATAACACATCCTATCCAATCAATATCTGTATAGGATTTTATCTTGAATTCCTTACTCCTAGGATACCCCAAACCATAGTTCATGGTTCCCTTGAGATACTTTAGGATTCTCTTAATATCCTTCAAGTGAGATTCTCTAATATCTACTTGATATATTCTAACTACACTTATTCCTTGCATAATATTAGGTCTAGATGTAGTAGAATATAATAGACTCCCTACCACAAATCTATATAGGGATTGATCAACTTTAGGAGACTCATCATTCTTACTCAATTTGTATCCTATTTACATATGAGTACTCATGGGTTTGTTATCCAACATATTGAATTTTACAAGCATCTCCTTAATGTATTTGGCTTGAGAGATGAAGATCCCTTTATCTATTTGATTTATCTGTAATCCTAGGAAGAAATAAAGTTCTCCCAACATAGACATCTCAAATTTGATTTTCATTACATCTACAAAGTCCATACTCATCTTAAAATTTATCAAACCAAATATTATGTCATCCACATAAACCACAACAAGCAATTGATGTTATCCTTCTAACTTGATGTAAACATTGCTATCTACTACTACTCTTTTGAAACCTTGACTTAGGATATACTTATCTAATCTATCATACCAAGATCTAGGAGCTTATTTGAGTCCATAGAGAGCCTTATTCAATATACAAACAAATTTTTTACCATCCTTTACAACATAACCATCAAGAAACTCCAGAAAAACATCTTCTAATTTGCCATTCAAAAATGCAAATTTAACATCCATTTTGTATACCTTGAAATATTTATAACTAGCATAGGATAAAAGTAGTTGATAGCTTCTATTCTAGCTAAAAAATTAAAAGTTTCATCAAAGTCAATTTCTTCTACTAAGAATAGCCTTTGTATACTAACCTAGCCTTATTTCTTACTACTTTACCTTTCTCATTCAACTTATTCTTATATACCCACTTTTTTCTAATTACATTATTTCCCTTAGGCCTAGGAACTATATCCCAACTATCATTTATTTTGATCTGATCATGTTATTAATCCATAACATAACACTATTCCTTTACATTATTGGATTTAATGAAGGTTTTTTGGTTTATGGATAGACAGAAAGGCTAAATCATGTTGATCTTTATTAGACAAGAATCTTCCCATAGTCTTTATATTATAATTTATATCATGAATGATTTGAGAAACTGGATGATAAACCTGATTTCTTCTTAAAGGAGCTTTACTATCAATTTTGGTATCTTATTCATCATCTTCATCTGATGTATAGATATATCGGTCTTTGTTTTTAGTAAAACTATTAGTTGGATCACAAGACCTCAAACTAGACTTCTTGGTAGGACCAATTTAATAAAGTCTTACATTAGAAATTTCAACAATTTTAGGAAGTATTTTGTTGAAACATCTATAATTAGAACTAATAGAAGAATACCCAAGAAATATTCCTTCATTAGATCTAGAATGAAACTTGCCTAAATTTTCTTCATCCCTTTTGATGTAACACTTACTTCCAAACACTTTGAAGTATTTGAAATTTGCAACTCTATTTTTCCATAGTTCATAAGGGGTCTTGTATTTATTCACTCTAGTTTGACAACTTTTAATAATGTGTATTGAAATACTTATAGCCTCTTCCCAAAAACCATCAAATAACTTTACATCTTATAGTAGAGTTCTGGACATTTACTAAATAGTTCTATTCTTTCTTTCAACTACTCCATTTTTTTATGGAGTTATAGTAGCTGAGTATTGTTTTTTTATTCCATGAATATGAAAAAACTCATCAAACTCATTAGACAAGAATTATACACCTCTATCTAATCTGATATATTTGATCTTTAATCCATTTTCATTCTCAACAAGGCCTTTGAAAGCTTTGAACTTGGTAAAAGCTTCTAATATTTTTAAAAAAAAACAGATCCTAGTCATTCTTGTGAAGTCATAAATTAGTAACATGAAATAGTAATTACATTATATAATTTGAGTCCTCATAGGACCACATAAGTTAGTGTGAATTAATTCTAATGTTTTAGTAGTAGAAAACTCTTTTGTCTCGTATCTTCTCTTTACTTGTTTACCATGGAGACAAGACATACACAAATATTAAGGAACCTTAAAAATCTTGGGCATATGTCTTACAAGACCCTGTAAACTAATACTTATCATATTATCATAGTTTATGTGACCAAGTCTTCTATGTCATAGCCAACTTTCTTCTACTTGACTCATCAAACACTTTTATCTTTTGGATTCATGACATACATACATATTATTTGTTGACTTGTGAATCTTGGCAAGGAGTATACCATCTTTAAATTTTCTACTTTCATAAAAATCATCATATAGTGTCACAATATTACCTTGTTCACACATTTGACTAACATTGAGAAGATTGTTATTTAACCCTTTAACATATAAAACATTTTTAGTCTTTGAAATTCCATTGTCTAAACTCAAAGTTCCCTTACCTCTTATAGTATTTGGGTTATTGTCACAAAACCTAATATCCCTAGAGTTTTATTTCTTAAGAGTGATGAATTTACTCTTATCTCTTGTCATGTGACTAGAACAACCACTATCTATGTACCATTTCTTGTTCCCACTTTCATCTAAATGTAAAGAAACTTGAACAAACATAGACTCTTCAATATAGATTATGTTGTACCTTAGAATCACCTTTCAAGATATTAAGCCTCAAAAGGACCAAATCTAATACCAATTGATATAAGTACACAACAATAAGAGGAGGGGGGGTGAATCAATGGTGAACAATAATGCAATCCAATTCCTAATTCTTCAAGATACTTAACCAATCACATCAGTATACAAGAAAGATGAATCAAAGAACAAACATGAATGTAACCACTACACAAGGTTTATGTGGGAAACCCTCATCAGGTAGAGAAACCACTATCAATTTTTCAAAATAATGGACTATAGTCCTATAAGAAGATCACAAACATGAGGCTTTAGTGAAGCACCCACTTAAAAAGGAGCACCAACCCCTAAAGATGAAAAATACCAAATTACCTAAGATGTTGAGTACCAACACAACACCTATCAAATGAAAAATTATTGAACTCTAATTACTTCTAAATCTAATAGATAAACCTTGAAATAACACTCCTCTCCAATTCTTCAACTCCATTCAAGTCACCAACACCAAGCTATCTCTTTAACATACGCAAATAACCCATTCACAAATATTTCAGTCATATTAAAATATGCACTCATAAATCTAATAAATTATTCAATAGAATCAAAAAAATATTTTGAGTCTAATTATATTTTTGTCTAATCAATATGATATAAACATTGGTCATCAAGACCCTCAATAACCTTCACACAAGGTCTTCAAATATCAACACACACACTTGCTTGTCTAGCTTGATTCTCACACCCAAAAGACATAAATCACCTTGTATATATACCAATATTAATTATGGTTAGTCATCTCTCTTTGAAATATTTTAAGAATAATTATTTATGTCTCCTAAGGTTGGCCATGATCATTTGCACAAGCTTTCTATACCATACCATGAGCTCATATCACAAACACCTCATAAATGAAGCATAACACCACTTGTGTGACTATATTTGACTAAATAAAGATCACTAAAATATTTAAAATTTATATATAATTACTTTAAGGTGTCCTCAACACTCTCTAACCATTCTAAACACTTGATCTGACCATATTCCCTACAAATAAACTCAATCATCCAAAATTGGTTCCTTTAAACTAAAAAAACCATCATGGTTAATTATGAGTCAACCATTAAATCATATCTAAGTGAATATGAACAATAATACTCTCATTGATATAGGGAATACATACCCCACATCACCTCTAAGAGCTCAGAGTCATCCTTACTCACTAATTAGGCCTTCTAATTTCACTTCTCACTCTGATTAGTCTTTTTCACTGATGACAACATATCCTTCATCTCAAATAGACATCTTTGAGGACCTAGAAATTTGACACAGCTAAATGAATATACCTAAATATTTTCATTAATGTTTGAGGCAAGTCCTAAGATTCAAAAATTATCCATTAGATTACCTAGTCATTAACAAAAATATTCCTAAAAAATAAGAATATTATTAATAACCCATTTTATATGGGACCCACACACTATCAAGAGACCAAAAATACTTTCTCAAAAACTTGAATAAGTCCTATAAAACATACAGTCCTCATACTAAATTTTCACCATCATACTTGTCACCAAAAATCAACATCTTTTCAATCGGGTCCAAGACTAGGGTTTTAGCACTCAAAAACCTCCTTATCTTATTAATGATCATTCACAAAGTTATTTTCCTTAAACCCTAAAAAAATTAATATAAAATATTATTAAGGACCCTCCCTAATATATAAAAAATTATCAACTCCCCATGTATACCCTGCATGTGCCAATGAACACAAGAAAGTCCTTCTCAGGCTCACTAGACACCTTTCTAGCACCTCTTGAAGCCATAGGATCCTTTTTTTGAATTTTTCTTTAAAATTTTACCTATAACTTGTTTAATGCACTTGAAAACTACTATATGATCATATCCCATTAAGATATAATCTTAAACACTCTTAAATCACTCTTTGACCCTTCACAAAGCCTCACTATCCCACTTAGGCCAACTAGGCAAATAGCCAAGTTGTCATACAGATCACTTGACACCTTTTTAAAACCATATACCTAACCTCTTATCAAAATATACATGTATAAAATTTATATTTTAATCATATTTATCTCCTTACCATGTCACACAAGACAATGCTCAAAACCCCATAGATAACCATGTATGATCAAGCCTATAAGGCATAAATTAACCTACATAACACATGAAGGCCATAGGATGTCAACCCTTGATAATATAACACATTATTTATAGTTAAAATATCATCATAATAATCTGAATTAGGTCATACAACATCCAACTAGGACACCCATGCACATCCTTACAACTATCACATTGCTCTAATAACATTAGACCACCATGTTCCATCACTTTGACTTGTTAGACCAATTTGTCATCACCAATGCCACTTGAAATCAATGACAACACATCTACCATAAATATACCAACATTATAATCCTTTTATACAAATATAAAGACATATAAATCCAAATATTGAGCTTGTAATGAGGAAAGGTTAACTAAATTGATAAAGTCAAGGATCATATTCCCTATTAAGAACTCTTTATGGGTTGTTAATCTAGTCCCTATGAGAAATAAGAGTGAGGAGATTACATTATCTATAGATTTTATAGATTTTAATAGGGTTTTATTGAGATATCATTACCCCTTACCCTCCATGGATAAATTATTCAAGTGGTTATAGATTCTCAATGCTTATCTCTCTTGGATGACTATTTTGGTTATAATAAAGTCTTGGTGAAGAAAGAAGATCAATACAAGACAACCTTTAATACTAAATAGGGCACACATGATTATAAAATAATTACATTTAGACTATCTAATATAAGGGATAATTTCCAAATATCCATGGATATGTATTTTTAAGGCTTGAATAATGAAATGATGCTAATATATCTTGATGACATGACGATTTTTATGCTAGTGATAACCTATCTCATCTTAGATCTATTTTTGAAATATGTAGGCAATAAGGGATATCTATAAACCCCAATAAGTTTTTTATTGTAGTTTATGATGGTAATATATTAGGTCACATTATCTTTAAAGATGGGCTTGCCATTGATATTGAAAGGGTGAGTACCATTTTGGCTTTATATTTACCAAATCATAAGAAGGGTTTGGAAAGTTTTATTATGAATATTAAATTTTTTATAAGGTTCATACCTAGTTTTTCCAAAATTTTAAAACCTTTATTATCCATGTTGAATAAACACCAAGTATTTAATTGGACCAAAAAAGTAAAAATTAGTTTTGAAGCTAGTAATCAGGCCATAGCCCAATAACCTACATTGATCAATAACAACTTATCAAAGGATTCATTCTTGTATGTTTTTTATAACATTGAAACCATCTCACCCGTATTGATGTATCAAAATAGTGAAGGTGTTAAGTAGCCTTAGTCTATTTCAATCAAGGGTTATAAGGTTGTGAAGAGAGACACACCTTTATTGAGAAGCAAGTGTTGGAAATTATAATAAGCCTTAAGAAACTTAGGAAAATGGTTTTTAATAACAAAATTCATGTCATGGTGATACATACAATCATAATATATTTCATTTTGAATAAGTATTTGAATAAGAAACTGGTTGGGTAGATAACCAAGATCATGGAGTATGATATGGAGATCAAGGATATTGAGGTAATAAGAGGAAGATGGATATGTGAAAACTTGGCATGAGACCTTAAAGAAGAAGAAGAGGTTATTTTGTCATTTCAAGATGATCCTTTTACAACTATAATATCATCCCCTCTAACTTGGATACAAGATATGGTAATATTTATTTAAACAAACAAGTATTCTATAGGCTTAGATCATGAAATAATAAGGTACTTTAGATTATAGTCCATCCCTTATGTTATTGTGGATAGAGTTATCCTTAGAAATGATCTTAAAGGGATGTTATTAATATTTTTTGAAATTGAGTATATTGATAGGATTTTGAAGCAATTTCATGATGGGCCTTCAAGAGGTCACTTTTCAACCAAAACCATAACAAAAATAATGAGAGCTAGGTATTATTAGCCTAGCTTGTTTAAGGACTCTTATGCATGTATAAGGAGTAAAATGTGTGAATTTTTTAGGGAAACAAAATATTTCATCCCTCCCTATCAATCATATTCAAGTGGAACAATCATTCATCAAATGGGGTCTTAATTTCATTGGTATGATCAACCTCCACCCTCAAGTGTAGGCCATAAATGGGTGCTTATAGCCATTGATTACTTCACAATATTGGGGGAAGCAATAGATCTCAAGTAAGATAATGAGAATTTAATTCTTGACTTTTATGAAGGCCTAGTGACTATATTTGGAGTTACCTCAATAATAATTTTAGATAATGTAATGACATTTAGTGGTGTAAGAACAACTGAGTGGGATTTCAAGGATGGCATCTATCTAAGCTATTATTCCAACTACTATTCTTAAGATATGGGATAGTTAAGTCCACTAACAAAAAAATGATTGGAATCATTAAGAGGATAGTGGAAGATAATTAAATGACTTTGAACACCAAGTTGAAGATATCCTTATGGCTTGATAGGATAACTCCTAATTGGTCTATTGGTAATTTGAAGTATTTTTTTATTCATCAATCTTCATCAGTCATTTGAAAAAGGTTGGATATGGAGATTGTAGCTGGTGGATACCACTTTTATAATGGAGGGGGACTCTATCATCATATATAGTAATAGTGTTTTTAATTTCATAAATTACACTATAATTTACCATACATTATTTTTCTAATTCTGGATATGACACATGGTAGGATGAGAAATTTTTGGAAAGGTCCACATGATCGGTCATCGAGCCACCACATTACCTACCACCATGTTTTATCTATTTTGAAGTTACTTATACATACTAAGTTTAAGCTCTAAGGCAAGCTTAAGATCAAGCTTGAGTGCCTATTAGTAGATCTAGTGCCAATTCAAGACCTAGCTTGAGACCAAGTTCAAGGTAGAGACAATTGTTATAAATAATAACCAACTCATTGCTATTACAACATTAAAACTAAACTTCCAACTACATGTATTTTTTATGACTAAGTTGGGTGTGAGTTTAAATCCAAGAAAAACAACAAGCTAAGTTTGGTTTAAGTCACAATTTATAATCATTAAAAGGCCTATTTAAAGGATTTATAGCCTTTCATCCTAGCTAATGTTGGATATTAATTCCTATTTATAAAAACATGATGACAAGACTTAAGGAATTAAAAATCATTATCAAGAGTTGTTATCATGTCTGGGTAAATAGATCACAAAACTCTATTAGATGGTAGAGCCTATAGATGATGAAAGGATAATGGGCATAAAGGCTCTCTTTCATTTTTGAGATGGTTTGATAACCATTTATTAATACATTAATAAAAAAGGTAGTCCAATATGGGATAGGGGTAAGGAGGATATATATAATGGGATTCTTTAATTGGAGAGGTAGATAGTGAAGAGTCCATTTGGAGGAAGATCAAGCCTATGGATGCCTACTCTCAAATGAGAATGCCTGACCATTTAGTGGTAACTTTAGTTAGGGGCTCAAGATAATCCAAATATGACAGGTGAAGGTAAAGGCCTATCCATTTGAGTAGAACCAATTTGAGCCCAAAAATGGATGGAAGATGTATGGTAAAGTTCACTTAGAAAATTATATTTAATATGACTATGTCATAATAGAAAAAGGGACATATTCTAAAATTTATGATGCCTATCTACACAAAGGTAGAGTTAAATAGATGTGACATCCAATTTAGAAGGTCATGGAGCCATAGATAATGATTCAAATCTTCCATATGTAGAATTTTAAAACTATAATATATATGTTTTTGCCTATAGAAGCTTGCATGTCATGGGTAGTGTTTTTTAAGATGTGTTGGTAATGTACATAGTTACAAATACAAAATGTGATATCACTAGATTTGTAAAGGTCATTGGCCATTGTGAGAGATTTAGGTTTGTAAGTGTATATGTACAAATATAATAGTATCAAATTTTATAGGATATTTTAAGCCAACCTTGGGTGGTTTGATTTAAATAGGATTATGGAGCCATTGATGAAGATACTATGTCTTTCCTCTCTTTTTGTAGATATGAGTTGGAAACACTACATAGTCTAAACATGGTATCATATATCGACATAGAGATCCATGTTTCTATGATGCTTATGCATAGATTCAATAATTCTGATGAATGTGTTGTTTAAATTGAGCCAAAGATTATTATGTTTTTTTTATTTGTATGTATTTTAGGCCATGGAAAAAAAATTAATGGTTGTAGGATATTTACATAGAGACCTGACCTCATATATGTTTGAAGACCATTGATCATGGGAAGAGGTATTGTTAATATATACCAATCATTTCTTCTATTATATGATGATAGGCAAGGAATAAATGTATGTGTAATAATACATACTGAGACCTAAGAATTATTATTTTTAATCCTTCTATTTTTTTAAGGCTTATAGCTAGGGAAGGTTTAATAATTTAGTTTTAAGGGTATATTAGGAGTTTCAGGTGTATAACAACTAGAGGCACTCCTATTTACTACTATACCCATTTTTTTAAGAGTTTTACATATACTCTTAATGGATAAAGTTTCCCACATGTATGGAGAAGAAATATAGGTACTATAGATGAAAGGAAGATGGGTTTAGAAGCATCTTAGAGTCTTCACATCAATAGATTATAATACTATTTTCATATTCTAAAATCCATTCTTGATGTAATTTTGTTAATTATTATATTTACATTGTTATAATGGATTGGTTCATAATTATGAAATTGAAGATGTAGTCCAAATAGGTGAACTCCATTGTCAAGTTTTGGTGTCACTTTCCTTTTAGTTAAGTTTGGGTTTAAGTTTATTTAATTTAGTTGAAAATGAATTAATGAGACACAAAGATTAATAAAGAGAATTTAATAATGACACAAAACTCAGAAGTTTAAAAGTAAGAAATGAGTTACAGAGTTTATAAGCACTTTTAATTCATTCATAGATTTTTAAAACCAACTATATTTACTTTAAGGAATTTAGAGTTTTAGAATCCATTTTATAAACTATTTTTCTAATTTACAGATCATTTTTGTTATTAAATTAGGTAAATGTAGGGATTAGCTTCACTTGCTAGATATACTTCAGATTGGAGTTTGTTTTTACATTTCAGATGTTAGTATTGTTATTATATTGAATTAATTATATAGGAAGGATAGTGTGAAGAAAAATTGGAAGTTTTTCCAATTTAGAAGAAGAAAATAAGCTTCTAACAGCCAAGGTTTTACAACCACTAGCCGTATGGGATCAACATGGATGAAGAATATAACACATGGTTACTTGAGGTGTGAGATGGTGTTGTGAAAGGAAAAAACTTTCTATCTTGGGAAGCATTTATATAAAATTAAAGGCATTTTAAATAATGCATATCCAAGAGGAATCCATTATAGTCCTAAACCATTCTTACACAGAGGGCAGATTCAGGTTTGATTATGGTCTAATTTCAATTGGTATTGAGATAATATTTTGGTCTTTAATAATCAATTGTGTAGATTTTATATTTTAGATTAATAATAATATTATGGATTAATATGTCCTTGATTATAAGAACAAGTGAAAATAATAGTTCCATCATAAGATATAAAAATGGAAAATAAAGCATTATTCAGTATTGAATTTTTTTTGTGCTCTATGGATTGAGTTGCTAATTGGTCCATAAGTTGGTTTATGTTTCAAAACTTTGTTAAGAGTTACAGGAAGAAAAAAAGAAGTTATTTAAGACACCAATAATATGGCAACTAGTACTTGGTAGGTACACTTCATAGTTTCTTTAGAGGTATGAGTTATTTTCAAAGCAACTATGTGGCACAATTTTTGGTTTAAATCCAAATAACCTTTGTGTGGGTTTCTTTGGAAATAATATATGCCTTGATTTGAATTATTATTAAATATTTTTGAAAACATGGATCATCTAACTCTCATAAGATAGAGTTGATAATATGAAATTTTCTATTCAATATTTGGAAACCATAAAGAGGAAATAACCCTTATGGATTATATGGTTTAATTGGATTATTTTGATAAGCATATATATGGTATGGAATAGTATCCTTAATTAATCTTAAAACACTATTTCAAGGAAATTCCTACTTATTTGTTTTAGGAAGAAATTTTGATAACCCTTGTGTTTGGAAGGATTTTATCTTACTATATCCTATTTTTAGTTTCCATTATGATAAGATTTTGGAAAGCTGACTCATTTGGATGAGTGTGGAGGTCTAAATTAGGAGCAGTTAGATGGTGAAGGAAACCTTGACAAAGGTTTAAAATTATTAGTTTTCTCCTCACTTTTATATGATATTTGGCTTATAGTTACTTGTAGAGTTGTGAGTTTATAAAGAAGCTCTTATTGGTGAATTGTGTAGTTATAACCTTAGGATAGACAAATTCATTGAACATTTTTATACTTTGTAGATACATTTAAGTACCATAGTATCTTAGATTTTTTTTTTACACACATGTATGTTTTTATGCATGTCATGTAGATGTATTTTTCAACACCCATAGATGGGAAACATTTGTAAAAATATGAGTATACAAGTGTGTAATTTATCCAAGTCATAAAGGGGTATGAATCACATTTATTTTCCCTTGTGTGATGTTTATAGCAAGGAGAATACCTTATATTTCATGTAGCATAGGGGTTGAAATAATCCACCAAGTGTAATGACTATTTTAGTTGATATGTCATTTTCATAGAATGAATATAGAGTTTGTTTTACTCTCCATGTTCAGGATGTAGTTTTAGTTAGACTATTGACTTCTTGTAGGCAAGTATTATAAAATTTTATTTCACTAATATTTTTCAAATAAAGTTTTATTGATTTCATAACTCCTTCACATGTTATTTATGGCTCTTATATGTTGGAAAGAGTGTAGGAATATTGTCAATGGAAAAGAAGAGAAACTACAAAGATCTTTTGGGTCAGTTAGATTAATGGAGCTTTTGGAGATCAAAATCCTCTATGTGGGGAGGTTTGATCCATAGGGTTTTCTATTCAATGGTCTTCATCAATCATTTGAAAAATTCCAACTATAGAGACCATAGCTAGGGGAGCCCACTTTTATAATGGAGGGGGACTTTGCCACCATATATGGTAATAGTGTATTTAATTTCATAACTTACACTATACCATACATTATTTTGATAATTATAATTATGATACATGGTACAATGAGGAAAATTTAGAAAGTTTCACATGGTAGGTCCTCAAGCCACCACATGGCCTACCACCATGTTTTCTCTATTTTCTAAGTTACTTATGAATGTTCAATTTAAACTCTAAGGTAAGCTCAATATCAACCCTGAGTGCTAGTTAGCAAACCAATTTCCAACTTGAGACCCATCTCAAGACTAAGTTCAAGGTCAAGACACTTGTTATAAATAACAAACAACTCATTATTATTATAACATTCAAACCAAATTTCCAACTACGTGTGGTTTCTATGACTAAGTTTGGCATAATTTTAAATACAATCAACATAGTGAAGTGTGGCCTAAGCCATAGCTTATAATCATAATAAAATCCTATTTAAAGTATTTATAACCTTTTATCCTAGATAATATGGGATATTAATTCTTATTTGTAAAAAATTCATTGCAAGACTTAAGGAATTAAAAGTCATTGGGAAGAGTCATTAGTACAGTTGGGTAAATAGACCATAGAACTCTATTAGATGGTAGAGCCTATGGATAATGAAGAGATAGTCTTAGATGGTCACTAAGGCTTTATTTCATTTTTGAGATGGCTTGATAACTATTAAAGGTGGCCTTTTATTGAATATGTTTATGTTGAAGGTAGTCAGAGATGGGATAGGGGCAAGGAGGATATATATAGATAATGGGATTCTTCTATTAGAGTGGTAGATGGTGAAGAGTCCATTTAGAGGTAGATCAAGCCTATGGATGCTTATGCTCAAATGATAATTCCTAGATGTTTAGTGACAACTTGAGTTAGATGCTTGGGATAATCTAGATATGGCAAGTGAAAGATGTATGGTGAAGTTCACTCAGAAGGTCTCTTTAATATGACTATGTCATAATAGGAAAAGGAACCAAGTCTAAAATTTATGACACCTATATTCACAAAGGTAGAGTCAAATAGAGGGATCATCTAATTTACAAGGTTATGGAGCCATAGTGAATGATTAAAATCCTTTGTATATAGATTTCCAAACTTATAATATAGATATCTTTAAATATAGAGTCATGTGTGTCATGGTTAGAGCTTTTTAAGATGTATTAGTAATTCACATAGTTATAAATACAAAATGGGAAACTAATATATTTATAAAGGCCATTGGCCATATAAAGAGATTTAGGTTTGTAAGTGTATATTTACAAGTATACATGTATCAAATGTTACAAGATATTTTAAGTCAAGCCTGGGTGGTTTGATTTGAACAGGACTATGGAGCCATCAGTGAAGATAGTGTGTCTTTCCTCTCTTTTGGTAGATCCAAGTTGGGAACACTACATAGTCTTAACATGGTATCTTATATCAACATAGAGAGTCAAGCTGTTATGATGCTTATGCATAGATTTAGTAATTCCCTTGAATGTTTTTTTTAAATTGATCCATATATTATTATGTCTTTTTCTATTTGTATGGATTTGAGGCCATGGAAGAAAAATAATGAATGGTTGTAGGGTATTTACATAGAGACCCGAGCTCCTCCATTTTTGAAGACCATTGGTCATGGAAAGAGGTATTGGTAATACATACCAATCATTCAATGGAATGATGTATGGTGATAGGCAAGGAATAAATGTATATGTAATAATACACAATGAGACTCGAGACTTATTATTTTTAATCTTTGTATTTTTTAAGTCTTATAGCCAATGAAGGTTTAGAAATGTAGTTGTAAGGGTATATCAAGAGTTACAATTCTGTAACAACTGGAGGCACTCCTATTTATTATTATGCCCATTTTTTAGGAGTTTCATAGATACTCTTAATGGAGAAATATTGACATACATAGAGAGGAAATATATGTATGACTGATGAAAGGAAGATGAATTTCTAATCATCTCAGAGTCTTCACATTGTTAGATTAAAGTACTATTCTTAGATTCTAAAATCCATTCTTGATGTAAGTTTGTTAATTATTATATTTACATCATATATAATGGATTGGTTAATAATTACGAACATGGAGACATAACAAAAATGGGTGAACTCCATTATCAAGTTTTGGTGTCACTTTCCTTTAAGTTAAGTTTGGTTTTAAATTTATTTAATTCAATTGAAAATGAATTAATTAGACATGAATATTAATTTTGATAATTTAATATTGACACAAAACTCAAGATTTGAAAATTAGAAAATGAGTTACAAATTTTATAATCACTTTTAATTCATTACTATATTTACCCAACCAATTATATTTACTTTGGGGAATTGGGAGTTTAAAAATCTATTTTAGAAACTATTTTTCAAGTTTATGGATCAATTGGTATCTCACTCTACATATTTGTTTATGGGAGAGAGGCCAAGATAATTATTTATCTTGAATTACCAACCTAGAGTTATATCATCAACTTGAGATGATGGAGAGTGATCCTATGCCAATAAAGTTGATGTAATTTATGTCCTTGGAGGAGATGATAGATCATGTTGTGCATACCATGGAGTGCCATCAACACCAAGTGAATAAGTCCTTTGATAGGAGGGTTGTTTAAATAAAATATCAAAAAGGAAACGTTGTATTTAAGTGGGGTGAATATAGGGCCAAAATTTGTATGCATACCAAGTTTGATAAATTTTACAATGGGCCCTATGTGTTCATAGGTTGTAAAGAAAGTAATGTCTTTCAGCTTCCAAAGTAGGATGGAGAGGAATTGAGTATCTTAGTCCATGGTATACATTTTAAAACAATGATACTAATGTTACTTTTGAATACTTTTACATAGTATAATAAGTCTTTGTTTTCCCTAAGTTCTTAGAGCACAAGTTATTTATTTACTTCTATTGTTGTCCTTCCTCCAAGTGTCTTATGACACATGTGTGTGTGTGGTGTGTGTCTTGAGTTTTCTTTCAACTTTATATTTTTTTCAAGGTTGTTATCAAGTTTAGGTTTTAGTATGCTTTAAATTTAGGTAGTATTTATGACACCATATCTTGATGGATTGTCAAGTCCACTAGCATATATGAATAACAAATATTCAATCCCAAGAGATTGCCAAATGTGTTAGCCAAAATTGGCCACAATAAGTGAGTAGCATTCAAAAAAATTGTCAAACATGACTTTAAATTTGTTGATATACATGATAAGTGCTTTGTCATGATCATATTATTCTCATAGTGATAGGCATTATGTCATTCTTTGTAATTTTTAGAGTTTCTTAGCATGGTTTACTTGAAAGTGAAGTCAAAACATCTAGTCTTGTCATTAAATAAGTTAATATGGTCAATCCAAATATGTTTAACATAAGTTTAGGTCACATTGACAAGGTTATTATTTGAGTGTGAATTCAAGGTTAATCTTGAATCATGGTCAAAGAAAAAGAATGGTGACCCTTCAAGGAGGAAGGTGTCCTAATCTAAGCAAGTAGACCAAGACAAAGAACTAGTAAGTTAATAACATTACAACTTTTAAGTATTTTGGAGATGTTAATGTATGTTTCTAAAGTTTAAGGTTTCTTCATTATGTCTTATGTTTCTTATTGTAAGGTGGTAATATTAATCTTCAACATAAGATCAAACATGAAGGATTAAATCATTATATAGGGGCATTTTTTTTAATTTGTCACTTCTTAAATGTAATGTTACATTTAATTTACCATAAGCTTTGTCTGAAGATATCTTATAACTACATTTCAAATGTTGGAATGCTTTTATAGCTACCCATTTATCTTTTCTAATGTTTAAGTAAGGCATAATAAGAAATTTTAAAGATAATAAGGGTGAGAAATGCTTTGGCTCATTTCTCCACCTCTATCAAAGTTATGGAAATATTCATAATCACTTGGTTCATCATCTCCAATAGTTCAAGAAAGTAGAATAGGTAGTTTATTGAAGAAAGTAGGCATGTGGAGGTCTATTTTCAAATTTTTTATTATAAGGCTCAAATTCTAAGCCTCTACAAGGATCCTCCCAGACCCTATAGACCCAAATTCATGAAAATTAAAGAGTTTCAAGGGAAAATAAGGAAAAAATATATACCATTTCTCCATTATGTTCATAGGTTTGCTTGGTAAGCTCAAAAAGGTCATCAGTTTGAGGATAGTTCATGGAGGAGAGAAATACTTGGATCTATAGATATTTAAAAAATAAGGGTACCTTAATTCTCTTCCATTTTGTGTCATTATTTTTTGGATCAATCCCCTTAGGTTTATGAAGAATCATTGACAAAATAAGGTGTTTTAAACCCTTTTAAAACCCCATAGGGTCAGTATTTTTCTTTCTAAAACATTATGGGATAAAATG
Organism: Torreya grandis; assembly: GCA_037957365.1. Classification (NCBI taxonomy): domain Eukaryota; kingdom Viridiplantae; phylum Streptophyta; class Pinopsida; order Cupressales; family Taxaceae; genus Torreya; species Torreya grandis. Next base: position 826,468 of record JARHVA010005712.1, read on the forward strand.
AATGCATGGTAATGGTTTAAGTATGTATTTTATGAGTCCTATATCTTCTAAAAACTCAAAATTAGGGAAAAACTCTATTGATCACACTTATACCTACATCAAACCTCATTGTTTTAGATAATTATTGGTCCAATAGGTAGGTTTCATAGTTTAGAGGTATTTTAAATCATAGACATGGTTGAATATAATTATAATATTTATTTTATGTAATATTATATCTTAATTTTTATCTCTCTAAAATTTTAACATGGTTATAATGGCTAAGAAGAGCTCTATGGATGTACTCAATAAGATTAAGTCAATTGCTAGAACATGATAATAGATATCTCAACCCAAACAAAAGTCAAGTAAAATATGGAAATCATTATTTAGTCCTAAATTAATATTTTTATTCCTTTACACTCCTTATAAAATACCTTTAAACCCACTACTACTTTGAGATATCTTCTTATAATGTTCTAACACACAGGCTCTAACATGAGAAGCACAATGTTGGAGACATGCAACATCCATGTTGTAAGGGTCATACACCTCAAGTGAGGTATGGATCATCATTTAAAGGTATAGGTGTAATTATTATAAACAAAAAAAAATTAAGCACTCATGGGCACCCTTGAGTAAGAGTTACAGGTAGTAATTCTCAAGATTCTTGGTCTAGTGATTGATGCATGTATGAAAAAGACCATGACAAAACTGAGTCAAGTAGTGAGATTATTAAGATGTTTTGTATTCCATATCAATATTATAATAATAATAATAATAATAATAATAATAATAATAATAATAATAATAATAATAATAATAATAATAATAATAATAATAATAATAAATAAAACCTACTAAAATATCCTCAATATCATTCATGGTCAAGATATAACTATTAAGTGTACTCACTCATCAAGCTCTTTTGGGTTTGGAGATAACATGAATACTTCATTTGAGTTTACCTAAAAGATGTATGGTCAAACTTGTGAGATAAAAAAGACCTCAAAAACATAGTATTATATATTATTAGGTCATTAAATATGGGTAAGAATATATAGATGTTATAATACATAATATTTACCTACATCTTCCCTAGTAAGATCCTTAAATGGATTGTACACCTACGTATTGTATGAAAAAGGTGAGTAGAGGACTCCAAGGTTTGCATTGAATATGGATGTGAGAAGGAAAGTAAAGTGTAAGTGTAATTTAAAATATATTATTAATGTATTAAACCTTTCTATTAAGGTAAAATTATCATTTTTTTATGAATATTTTGTGGTCAAAGAATGTAGAAAGCTAGTTGAAGACCTAAAGAAGCAATAGTGCTCTTAAATGCAATCTCAGATTAAAAAATGTGGGATTGGTTTCATATTCCTATAAATGATATTAAAATTTGTCATTAAAATCAAAATTATCTTGCATAATATATGTATATTCTATTTTTAATAATAATACACATATAATTGTAGGAAATCATCTACCTAAAAAATCACCTATAGCCAATGGGAATTTTTGCATATATAAGAGGAAAGGTGTAACCTTAGGTTTTCAACATGAATAATAAATATTTTTATAGTTATAATAAATATGGAATAATATCCACATAGTTATTGGTACCATTGGAGAGAGAAGAAACCAATAAAATGAGACTATTCTCAATCTTAGCAAGATATTAGGCCTAAATCAAGACATATAGGTCTGCCTAAAAAAGGCATAGAAGATATGCTTTTTTTTCATTATTTTGGGTGTCTAAGGTTTTTTTAGGATGTAAATGATCATGAATAATGTGTCCAAATTTATTATCTACCTTTTAAACTGATGAAAACATAAAAAATAGGCAATTGGGGTCAATATATCAAATCTACCTACAAATCCTCATTTTGGGTCAAAATAGGTTTTATATCTTTTAAAGAGACAAAATTAGTTATAAAATGGTTGTAAAAATTCATGTGAGATATTTTAGACCTATGAAATTCATTTAAAAGTAAAAAAAATCAATTGAATGCCTATTTTTTTCAAAAGCTTCTCTTGGGCTCAACACATAGTTTGCACAAACTTAAGATGGCCTAATTTTTAAATGTGATTTTAGTAAAACAGTTGCATGAAAAAAAATTAGTTTAGGGGGTGTTTATAGACCCTATTCCATACAAATTTTTATCATTGGGTATAATGAATAGGATCTATTATTTATGAATAATGTTTAACAAGTAGAGATTCTAAAACCTTGATAAAACCTCTCAAAGAGACTTGCTGGAGTTTTTTGATCTTATACATGTATAAAATCTATTAGTATTGGATATAAAATATTTGTATAGTCTATAAACACCTTTAGGCATCTGATAGATCCACTATTTGGCACGTGTGGGAGGAAATGTATAGAAGAATGGCCTAAAAGACTATTTTATTGAGCTTAATTGCATGATTTTTAATATGTGCATCATAATAATCTATGAGGAGAGATTATCCAAGATATTAAAATTATATTAAAATCTTTTAAAAGTCATTTAATAATCCTTCATAGGGATAACATAGTTTTCAAGTTAATAACTAGGCCTAAATGAAGAAATGTGATGCATATGGCCTCAAAAGGGAAAACTTGTAAAATTGTTTCAAGATTTAAAAGGTCAAAAGGATATAAAAACATCTTGAAGATAATAATACATCATCTATATAGGCTTTGGAAGTCATGAAAGAGTGATAAGAACCATTCTTAACTCTTAGTGCTACTTGAAGCTTCCATAACAATGAATATCTCTTATTACTCTCTTGAACAACAAGTGTGAAGACTCACATAAATTTTTATTTTCAATTATCATACAATTCATATATGAACTGATATATTACCTCTATGAAATAACAATTTGTGGTCAAGGTTTTGAAATCACAAAACTAGACTTTGATTCAGTGATCAAATCCTAATAGCAAAGAATATAGGATGATAATAAGTTTGAAGTTTAAGTCCATATATCACATGAGAGAGAACCATTTCATGAGTGGATGGTTGGATTAGAATATTTTAAAGTATACCAAAAGGCAATGGGAAAAATTTTAACTGCCCTCAAATAATCAAATTTGTAACTTGATGGAAAGGGAGTTAGATTCAAGAATGATCAATTATATTAAAATGGCCTTCCACACCACTCTTCATGAAGATTCTCATCAAAAATTGGTCTAAAAGGTTAATAAATAATATGAAAACACACTCCTAGTATAAATATTGTCAACCCATTTCTATTTTGTAACTGATTTGATGATGAAAGATAGTTCATGAGTTATCTTCTTATCCTATCCTTATTTATTCCTTTGTTATATAAATGAAACATTGAAAGGAATTAAAATTAACCTCTAAATAGGTATGGTTAATCCCTATCAGATATGATAATTTTTATTTCCTCAAAAATAAAATTCAAGTTGACTTACACTTTCTTGGTCTTGCATTCAATGAATTTGAGATTAACTATTGATGAATGTTAGTGATAGTTGTACTAATTCATTGAATTTGTCATTTTCATTCATGCCTCTATGTAAAATAGTTACATTTCCATAGGTCATATGAAGTGTATCAAATATTTTGATGATTTAAAGTGTTGAAAGGTCATTAGTGTCTTCCTATAAGACTCTTGATTAGTCACCTTTGTTTTTTACTAACCATAACCTTCATATTAAAAAACATATGTGGGAGGATCTATCTTGAAGTTGTAAAATTAGGTTGTAATCTTATAGTTTCATATTTCAATAATTATAAAGTAGAGAAAAATACATTTTGTGCACCACCTTCATGTTCATTTTCTAATTTTAGTCCTCTTCTATCACTTTTCTTTGTAATTTTAGTAGGTTAGTTGTAGTTTTGGGTGAATAATCAAGGGAGATAGCCAAATCTAGAGATTCACTTCACCTATTAGGCTACCCCATATCCTATAAGTGACTCCATAGTATCATCTAGTTAGGAAGGCTTGAATAACCTTCTTAGGAGTGAAAATTATATAGATACCAGATATGATGCCTATATAGATAAAAATATAATCAATAATAAATGTGGGTATGATACAACATAAGATAAAGGATATACTCATATATTAATATGTTTATTTTATTTTTTATTAATATATAATAATATGAAATTAAAAATATATGAAATAATGTCATATAATTAAAAAGGATGAACAAGGCTCATAAACTAAAAGAAAATTATTAAGACTCTAAGAAAATAATGGATTCCCTAAGATCCCAATACATGTTTTGATTGAATGTCTTGATAGATATTATATCATCATTGAGAAAAAAAAATAAGTCCTAATATTGGGATCAATATTTAAATGATCAAGGGAAAAGAAAACATAACAAGTAAAATGAAAAAAATATATAAGAATATTGTCAAATGGAAATGAAGAATAATTGTGAACTGAAGAAGATAGAATAATGAAAATAATTGGTCTAAACAAGCCACATGGGTTAGTGCACATATTTGGGGGATAATTCCATGTATATTTTGAATAATTAAATCATGTTATTTAAATTATGGCTTGGAAATTACTAAGCCATAAATTGATCATGTTAATGTATAACGTGATCTCGTTATTGTAAAAATAACAACACAATCACGTTATTATAAAATCAATAATATGATGACATTATTTTTGTTTTTTACATTAATTTAGTGAACATGTAAATGGATAAAATATTGGATCATTGATAATGTGATCACATTATTATTAATATGACCATGTTCTTGGTAGTTTGTACATTAAATCATCTAGACATGCAAATGAAGCTAAGTTTGGCTAGAAGCTTATATTTACTACTCTAAATGTTAAGTATAAGTGTAATTAAATTTATTTTAGTAAATATAATAAATTAATGTTTCCTTACATCTGATAGAGTTGGTCTCATATTTTCACACCCTATGATGTGGAAAATAGTTTTTCAAAATCCAATCTAGTTAGTACTTTGACATTTTTAGGGTCTAATTATTGAACAAGTACATAATTTGTGTAATTAATGTCCATTTTTGGTAAACATATAGTCATATTTTAGGTTTTTATGCATTTTGGATTGATTATTATCATTTCAAGAAGTCTTGGGTTTATTAAAATTAAAGTTTAAAAACCACTCACTTTGAAATTTATGAAAAGTGGTGTGATTGGGGTAGAATTGGTCACATTGATGACCTACACACATAAAATGACCACTTTGTGTTAATTTAATTTTCTTATCATCCCTCCCTCATCCCTAATCACTTTTTAATCATCCATCATCACCCCTAATCACTCTCTTATCATTCATCATTGTCCTTACTCACTCCCTTAGTAACCTTCACTATCCCTAGTCATCTATAATCACTCCCTCATCATCCTTTATTGCTCCCTCATTGACCCTCACTATCACTTCTCATCCCTTATTATTCCTCATCACTCCGTCATCAACTCTCACCATCCCTCATCATATTTAATTACTCTCTCATTTCCCCTAATCACTCCCTCATTATCTCTCACCATCCCTCATCATATTTAATCACTATCTCATCATCCATAATCACCACTTCATCACCCCTAATCACTCCATACTCATACCTCATTATACCTAATCATTCCCTTATTAAACCTCACCATTCCTCATCATTTATCATCATTCCTTCATCATCCCTAATCACTCCCTCACCATCCCTCACCATCCCTAATCATTGATTCATCATACCTCATAATATATAACCACTCATTCCTCATCCCAAATTGACCCTAATCACTCCCTCATTAACCCTCACTATCCCTCAACATCCCTAATCACTCCCTCATCTTCCTTAATCACTCCCTCATTGAACCTCACCATCCCTCATAATCCTTATTTACTCCCTCATCATCTCTAATCAATTCCTCCTCATCCCTCCTCATACTTAATCACTCCATCCAATACCTTGATGGTGGTATTTTTTTGGGGTTTAAAAATGCTAGGAGATACAAGTGGAAAATTGAGTGATATCATAAAATATAAGACATAATTATCAAAATTATGTGGAGGAAAATTTGAAACATAAATATTTAACACCTATGAAAAAATATGGGCCTATTAGAAATGATGTAGTTCACAATTGAAAATCTAGTAGAAAAGAGAAGCAAGTAAAACCACCATAGCACCAAAAATGGGTAGTAAATACATGAGGATCACCAAGCTATGTGATTTCTTGAAACCAATCAATTTATTTCCATATGAGGACATTTTATAATCCAAATAATTATATTAAAGGCCTTCTATTTTTATGTCTATTGATTGTGTCTTCATACTAGAGAGTGGAAAATAATTTTGAAATTATTATAACGAGTATTCCAAGATTAGAAAGTAATTATTAATTAATAACTCTAATTATCAATCCAATAAAGAGTGTCACACTATGATCTCTCTACTTGAAAATCTCAACAACTGGGTATAAGTTATATAGAACTATAAAAAGGTAAGTAGATAATATATTATGAACATAGTGATATGGTTAGTACTAACATTATCTCTACTTCCCCCAACAAGAAATTATATAAATTAAAAATATCATTTCATTAACAAATGTAGATCAATGGTGAGCCAATAAAATTCATCATTTATAATGGAAGTAGGAAGAATTTAGTCTATCCTAAAGCATATTTTCAAAAATTAAACTTGAAATTTATACATCATCCATAACAATATGCTATTGTATGTTCTAGTGTAGGCCTTGAGAAATGGATCATCTAGTAGTGTTACTTGGTGTACAAAATCAGACTTTTTAAATATGTAATCCTTTGTGACATCTCACCATTATAGGTATATGATGTTTTACATGTGTTCAACCATATATTTTCCATTGTCATGTATTATATGAAGTAAATCCTTGAAATGTTGTGATATATTGTCATGATTTGAAACACCATATATCATAGGTAATTCATAAGCTTTCAGTCATTAGTGCTAGGAAGTGCAATAATATTGTTAGTTATAGTAGGAAGTATACTCTTAATGGTAAGAATTATATTTAATATCATCCTTATGCCAGCATATCATAGTGTGGTTTATCCAACAATAACAAATACAAACCTATTTATACAACATATAATTTCTAGAGAATGAATAGATAAAGTGGTAGATCCATGATTTATGGATAATGGACACATCATGCCAAAATAATATCCTTGTAAAATCCAAACTATGATTTTTACAAAGTTGTGAATTGATTAAAAAAATATTAACAAAATTAAAGTGAATAACTATTATCCTCATCTAAATATTAAGCCATTTTTCTAACATATACATGGCGTAGAAGTATTTTTAAAAATTAATCTTAAGTTTGGGTATCATAATATTCATTTTAAACCTCTAAACATTTGGAATATAGTATTAAAAACAAAATAAGGTTTGATTTAATGGTTGGTTATGCCTTTTAGGTTAACTCATGTAGTGGATTCATTCATTAAGATGTTTAAAAACATCCTCAATCCCTTTACCTATGTAATTTTTTAATCTACCTTGATGACATATTAATCTTTAAAAACATGAATGAACATATACACCATGTTGAACTAGTGTTTCACATGTTTTAGGAACATATTTTTATGATAAGATGAATAAATGTTCATTTTTCATGCAAGAGGTAAAATATCTGGGATACATTACACACATAAGGAGTGCATCTATAAACCTTACCAAGATTAAAGTCATACAATAGTGGAAAAAACTAAATAATTTTGCATCTTATTCAAATTTTCTTAGAATTATAAAATTATAAAAGAGATTTGTGTTTAATTTTAACTTTTAAACTAATCTACCAAAGGTGGAATCAAATAAAATTTCATCTAGTAAGATATACAATAAACATAATTCAAAGAACTAAAATTAAAAGTCTATTTTGTGTTAGTACTTATGTTACTTGACTATAAATTTGTAAGACCATCTAATTAATTTAGTAATAAAATTTAATATCAAAAATGGGTATTACAAATAAAACAAGTTTTATAAAAGAGTTAATTTTTACTATAATGGATTAAACAACATATGATTAAAATTAAATATATATTTAGAGTATATACTTATGTCAGATGATGAGAGAGATTAGGGATGGTGAGGGTCAATGATGTAGTGATGAGAGATGGTGAGGGATGAAGAAAGATTCATTAGGGATTATGAGGGATGAGGAGGGAGTAATTATGGATGGTGATGGATGGTAATAGTCAATGAATAAGTGAATAAGGATGATAAACTTGAGTGATTAGAGATTATGATAGACAATGAAGGTTAATTAGTAAGTTATTAGGGATGAGGAGGGATGAGAAGGTAGTGAATATGGATAAGTAAGTGATTAAGGATGATGAGGGATAAGCAAAGAGTAATTAGGGATGATGAAGGATGGGGAGGGAGTGATTAGGGATGATGAAGGATGTAGAGGGACTGCTTAGGGATGATGATGGATAGTTAGGTTAAATGGAGGAGTGATTATGAATGATAAGAGAGTGATTATAGATTACTAGGGATAGTGAGTGTTAATGAGGGAGTGATTAGGTAAAATTAGGAATGAAGTGACAGTAATTAGGGGTAATGAGGGATGAGTAAGAAGTGATCAAGGATGAGGGAGGGACAATAAAATAATTAAAATTAAAATAAAGTGGTCATTTAATGCATGTAAGTCATAAATATGACCCCCACTACCTGAATCACATGACTTTGGATCAAGTTCAAAGTGAGTAGGTTTCAAACTTTAATTTTGAAAAACTTAGGAATCTTATAAATATAAGGAATCAATCTAAAAGGCACAAAAACCTAAAAGTGGCTATATGTTTACCAAAAATAGATATGAATTGAAAAAATTATGTATTTAAATCCCTAAATTTAATACTTATACCCTAAAAATGCCTAATTACTAACTATATTAGATTTTGAAAAACTATTTTCCACATCATAAGGTGTGCAACTATGAGACCAACTCTATTAGCTGCAGAGTGACCCTAATTTATTATATTTACTAAAATAAATTTAAAGTATAAGTTTACATTTAGAGTATTAAATATAATCCTTTGGAAAAAGTTAGATTCATCTACATGTTTACATGATTTTATATGAAAAATAACAGGAATGAAATTGTGTTATTAATAACATGATCACATTATTAGTAATGTGAACATGCTATCTATTGACCAAAATTCACTCTATATACGTGTTCACTACTTCAATTTAGAAGACAATAGTAACATAATCATGCTATTTATTTTATAATATTGGTATCACATTATCTATTAACATGATTATGTTATCTATTAACATATTCATATTATCTATTAATGTGATCACATTATCTATTAATATAATCACAATATCTATTAATGTGATCACATTATAAATTAATGAAATCATGATATTTGAATTTGAATTCAAATCCCAAACCTTTTGGCTTGGTAATGTCATGGTTTATCAAACCAAAGGTTTAGACCTATCAATCTATAGATGGGTCCAAGAGTTATGATAAAAAAACAACAAAATTCAAATTCAATTGACAGATACACTACAAATTTCAATGTGAAAATTCAAAAACATATACCATCATGATGAGCACAATCTTCTCTTTCTAAAAATATGATTTTTATAATTTTTAGACTAATTTAAGGTTTAAAACAATGTTCATTTATAACTATACCCTTTTTAGGCCACTACATGCCACAAACATACATGGCTATACATGTTCATTTAATTTGTCTTTCATTTATCCAAGTGAAAATAAGTTATATGGTCATAAATTTGGCCTAATTCTACACACATTAAAAAAAACTGATATTAATTTTTTTGAGGTAGTTAGGCATGCACAAAAATGGCTATCCACTTTTTTTTCAATTTTTATGATCTATTTACTTGCAAAATTAGTTAAAAATACATTATTTGAAAAAATATAAAAAAATATATGTCACAAACTAGAATATCTTATCTGAATTTTCACTAAAGAGTTTCAAAAAATATTAAACATTGCTAAAAAATGGTGTGACACATGACCATATATCTACTCTATTTTCTTTACAAAAGCAGGAGTTCCTCTTCAAATTTTTGATGTTAGACCTAGTTCTACTTAACCATTTTTAAGATAATTTATTTTTTTGGAAATTAGACCTTAAATTCTACATTTCATTTTATTACACCATATTCAAATTTGGAGTGTAGATATCTCAATTTATCTATAGAAGTTCAAGTTTCTAAAATTTTGGGAAAATCATGTCCACAGGTAGGCCACATTTTGTCCCCCAACTTTCTGAACTTATCCACATGCAAGGAAATAAATTTATATGATTAAAACTATGTATAATAGTATGGTATAATAATTATACATTGAATAGGGATAAATATTAGTCAAACAAATATAGACTATATGATGCCAAGATATAATAATGTATAAATATGTCAATCACAAGGAATGTGAAATGAACTATACTCATCCAAAATAGAAGTAATATTAAATAAGTGAATGTAGAGATACACATACACAATTAATATATGTATATTATAAATGATTTAAAATGTAATATGTATGATAAATACAAATGCCTTAATATAATAACTAGAGAATAATAGACAAAATGTTAGCATGTAATAATCACTAGTAAATAGAATGAGTCAATATGTGTGTGTGTGTGTGTGTGTGTGTGTGTGTGTGTGTGTGTGTGTGTGTGTGTGTGTGTGTGTGTGTGTGTGTGTGTGTGTGTGTGTGTGTGTGTGTGTGTGTGTGTGTGTGTGTGTGTGTGTGTGTGTGTGTGTGTGTGTGTGTGTGTGTGTGTGTGTGTGTGTGTGTTATAATATACATAAACACACACATATATTGACTCATTATCTCCACTAGTTATTATTACATGATGAAATTTTTACTCTATTATTCTCTAGTTATTATATTGAGGCATTTGTATTTATCATGAATATTACATTTTACATCACTTATAATATGCATATATTAATTATGTATGTTATATATAGATAGATATACATAAATTCATGTATGCATACATGCATACATACAGACATAGATACAACTCACTAGGTAAAATATACCATGTTAATTACTTGTGTAAATATTAATGTAGGTAAACTCTAATTTAATTAAAATAATAATGATAATCATAGTAATACTAAGATAAATGCCCATTTTTAATTTATTTTTTATCCTTTTCGAATGTTTTTGTATTAAAAATTTATGGCCTTTTTTAGTAGACACACACACACACACACACACACACACACACACACACACACACACACACACACACACACACACACACACATGTATGTATATGTATATGTATATGTATATGTATATGTATATGTATGTATATATAAACATATATATGTGTGTGTATGTATATATATACATACATACACATACACACACACATACATTTACATGTATATGTATATATATGTTTATGTATGTACGTGTGTGTGTGTGTGTGTGCGCGTGCGCGTGTCTGTCTATATATATATATTATATATATATATATATATATATATATATATAGCTAAAATATACCATGTTAATTACTTGTGTAAATATTAATGAAGTTAAACTTTAATGAAATTAAAATAATAATGATAATCATAGTAATGTTAACATAAATTCCCATTTTTTATTTATTTTTCATCTTTTATGAGTGCTTTTGTGTTCGCAAATTTATGACCTTTTGTATTTTGATATTGCATGAAGACAAATAATTTAGGTATAATGATATAACAATTAATCAATAGTTTTATGGATTATTTTTGTAAATATATTTGTATCTATGATCTATTTTAATAATTGTATTCATTAATGTAAATATAGGATGGACTAAGTGTCAAATGAAACATGAAATAATTAAAAAAACCATAGATATTGAATAAGAGGATCATGAAAAATGGTTAGGTATAAATTTATTTTTTAATTAAAATAAGTAAGATTTTATAATTTAGATATGTCATATGTTTTGAAACTCTAAATATCTGATAAATTATCAAGTGGATAACTAGGTGTACTAAAACTGAATGAAATAAAAGAAGCAAAAACAAAATTTAATAACAAGGGATAAAAAACTTATAACCACTAATAAACATTATATAAAATGATAATTTAATTAATTAAATATGGTGATTTTATGAGGAGGTCATGGTCCTATCCATTGTCTTACACTACAACTCATAAAATAGAAACCCAAAAGGGTGAACAAAGCATGTGAAAAATAAAGGAATTGAGATATATGATATTTTTGAGGAAGGCCTAGTCCTATCCATGGTATTACACTTAAAATAATAAAATAAAAACCAAAGGGGTGTAAAAATCATTGAAAAGTAACAAGTGAAATTAAAAATAAAAATTAAGGCATGAGGAAGACCGGGTCCTATCCATGGTTTTACAATGTAACTCATGAAAGATAAAAAGACCAAAAGACCAAAAGAAGGAACTAAGGTTTGTGGAAAGATAAAATTATATGGAGAGTTAAACCTATGTATATATACTATTTTTTTTATTAATATATTATATATAACTCATGATAAGAAGCGAACAATCTAATAAAAATAAATTAAAAAATGTGCATTGGTGGGCTTTTTAAAAATATGGCCTTCATTAGTTTGAAGGTGATAGGTACTAGGACTAAGTATGTATTTTAATAAATGGGGACCCCATATTTTTTGGCCATATTTTCCCTCTCTTATCATGATTTTAATATAATTTGAGGACAATATCACCAATATTAAAAGTGAACATTTTAACCATTTTATTATGTTGTTTGCCAATGTGAGCCCTATATTGGCAATTATGTTGTAGAGTGGAAAGACGGTGATCATTAAGAAGATCAAGATAATTAAGGAGAGATTAATGTAATTAATTATTTTTTATGATACTATGAAGAGATATAGTAAGATATGGAAGATCAAATTCTAATGGGAGGATAGATTGTAAACCATAAACTAGTGGAAATGGTGTTGCCCCAATGACAGTGGATATGCTAGTGTGATAGGCCCAAGAAGAAGGATATATATTAAGATTAAAATACATGAAGATTTCATGGATTATATTTATTGGAGTGTTTTATTAAGTATTTTATTAGTGGCCTCAGCTTGGCCATTACATTGATGGTAGGGTGAGTAAAATTTGTGAGAGATTTTGAATTTATCACAAAGTTGCTTCACATTTTTATTTTTGAAGTTACCACCATTATTAGAAACGATAGTATGGGGAAATCCAAAATTACATATTATTTTATTTAGGATTAGTTAAAAAATGATGGCTTTGGTGATATTAACTAGAAGCATGGCCTTAACCCATTTGAGAAAATACTCAATAGCCTAATGATAAAGACATACCCATCCTATGATCTAGATAGTTTTCGTATGAGATTTAATACCCAAATTGAGAATGGACATGGATAATATATATTTTGGATCTCTATTTGAGGTGAATGGATTAAATCATCATGAAGCTAGAAAGGATTACACATTTTAGTGAATTCGATGGCATATTTTTCAAGAGTAGGCTAAAATTAACCCATACACAAGCATTTACGTGTTATGTAATGTCCACTATAGTGACCACAAAAAATGTCCCGATGTTATTATTTAAGGAGAGGAGGAACCTCATATTTCATAATATAAATTATCTCAAATAATTGAATGATGTCTTTATACCATGGGATCTATCGAATATTAACAAACTCAATATGATAAATAAGTGAATATTATGGTTGAATGGAAGATGGGGACATTCCTTTTTAAATAAGAAAGGTAAAATCAATAAAAACTTAGTGAAGATGAAATACTGATTCTAAATAAGTAAGTTAATTTGTGATAGAATATTGAACTCTAGGGATGGGCTCAATGGTAAAAGAGGCAAACTTTTTGGCAAGGGTAGTATATATTTTATGATAATCAAAAAAGTTTTTATTTTTTCATTTATAATCACCATTAAATATTTAGTATATTAATTGGGAGTCACCCAAATAATCTAGATATTTAATTTCTAAATCAAGTGTTACTCACATGCCTAAGATTAATACTTTATACTATACCATATTTTTAGTAACATAAAATGTAAGGTGAAATGACAAAGGGATAATTTTACTAGGTGGACTAGTGAGTAGAAAACATGCCCCAACTCTTTCAAGTAATTTTGTGCCATCAAAATGAAGGGTACAAGTATCCTTGTGTAAATCTATATTGATTTTAGGTAGTTTTTTGATGACTACTTGAGATTTAGTAGTATCAGGAAGGATTAAGGAATCTTATTGATTACTAGCTTCTAGCTCAATAGTGAAATTAAGGGAATTAATAATTGAGATATATAGCCTAATTAAAACCTTAAATATAGATGATATTATCATTAGGGAGACTACATTTATGGTGATCAATAACAAGTATGGGAGCTAATGCGAGTTGGTCAGTAATGATTTTTCCTTTGACAAATTCTTGCATGATAATGTAGATATCAAATTCAAATAGAAGGAACATCCACTTGACAATTATATCCCTAGGAGGAAAGTATTTAGAGACTAAGTGATGGAGTGGATCAGAATGAATGATAACATAAGTTGTTTTATAAAACATATAATGTCAAAGATTTTTATCTATGAAGTATATAACATGGCAATCATGTTCTAATTTTGTATAGCATTTTTCATAGTCAATGAGACCTTAAATGATATAATAGATGGCATATTCTCTTCTAGTATCATCTTGTTTGGAAAGCATTGCCTCAACTAATACAGGTGTGGAATAAGTGTACAAGATTAAAGGATAGTTGTTAGAAGCTGGATAAAGGGTGGGTGGATGAAGCAAATATAGTTTCATATTGTTAAATGATTTCTAACAAGGATATGTCCATTCAAGATTGTTACCTTTTTTTAAAAGGGAATTAACAGAATAAATGTGATAATCCATTTTGGGGACAAATCATCTTATTTACCCAAGCTTACCAAGGTAAGTGAAAATATCTAAAATGGAATGAGGGATAGGAATGCTGATCTTAGTTGGATCAACATCAATACCATAATGAGAGATTATGAACCCTAGTAATTTTCCAAATGTGATGCTAAAGACACATTCAAAGGGGTTTATTCTAAATTTATATTTGATGATGTGATCAAAGATGATAAAAAGATCAAAAAGATGTTTTTTATGGATTTTAGACTTGGAAATGAGATCATCCACATAGTTTTACGTAATCTTATGGATAAGGTCATGGAAAATGTGGTTCATAACCCTCTAATAGGTAGCTCTATCATTTTTGAGGTTGAAGGGTATTTTAATGTAACAATAGGTGACCCATTCTTTGTTGAAAGTAGTCTTGTGTTGATCTTTGGTGGGAATGTGAATTTTATTATAACACAAAGAACCATCCTTAAGGGAAAAAAATTCATATCTAATAATGTAATACATGATGGCATCTAATAAAAATTAAAGGAAAGTTATCCTTAGGATAAACAAGATTAAGGTTATAGAAATTGATGCAAATGTGAATGACCATGGTGATAACTTTACAAATAGGGACAATATTTGAGACCCATTATGAATATTCCACATGTTTTATAACATCAAGAACTTTAATGATTTATTTATGGCATAAATTGGAAACTTCTATGGTAAATTTCTATTATTTTTTGTCTTACAAGTTTGGCATTAGGATAAGTGATGATGTTGTGCACCATGCTAATAGGATCAATGCCATGCATGTACTTATAAGACCAAGAGAAAGTCTCATGATATTTATCAAATAATAAACTAATGTTATCATGTTCAATTGGTGTAATTTATTTAGAGACTATTATAGGTTGAGGGCATGATGCATGACATATTTAATTCTTGTAATTTCTTATATAATCATAACATTTCCATCTTGGAAATGATATGGTGCATTTGGAAAAGAGGAAATTGGATTTGTTTTAGGATTAATTCTAGTGATGAAATTTTTAAAATAATGGGCTTTTTGTTTAAAATTCCCAAGTTTATGATGTTTCTAAGGAAATTGAGGTTCGCAGACGTAGAGCAATTCAAGAATGGATTCATCACTAGGCAAAGTGGGAAGAGAATCTTAATAATCCACATTTACTTTGATATCAATAATTTTTTACCCTAACAGTCATATTTAGAATGTATTTAGCATATATCCATGGCCTTCCCATCTAGGGTGATCTCAAGAGTAAGTGGAATTAGAGAAGAAGGTTGATCTAATTCGATTAGTTTATTGTTAGTATTACTTACATGGAGAAGATTAGAGAGAATGATTTATTTGTTAGGAGGTATATAACATGATACAAGTTTTGGAGGTACGAGGGGTAAGATTTGTTCCACCACCCTAGGGGTATCAATGAGTAAATAATTAACATGAAATACATGAACTTCAGGTGATAAATCAAAATCTATAGAAATGGTATGAACATCATGATTGAAATCACGTATTTGAGCTAAGGTTTTTTGATAATGTTGACAATCCACAAGGGAAAAAATATAATATCTAGTACTAGAATCGATGATGGCATCTATGGAAAGTAAATGGAAGTTGTTCTTAGGATAAGCAAGATTGAGGTTTAAAAATTGATGCAAATATGACTGACCATGGTGATGTTTTTGCAAATAGGAAAAATGTTTGAGACCCATTTTGAATAGTCCATAAGCTTGATAAATTTAGCATCAATACATTTAATTATTTCTTTATGGGATAAGTTTGAAACTTCAATGGGATTTTTTTGTTATTCTATTGTATAGGTTTGGAATCAGGATAAGTAATGATGTTGTGCACCATGATACGAGGATCAATGCTAGGCATGCCCTCATAGAACCAACTAAAAGTCTCATGATATTTATTGAAGAATAAACTAAAGTTATCATTTTTAGTTGGTGTAAGTTATTTAGAGACTATTATAGGTCTAGGGCATGATGGGATTCCATATTCATTTCTTTTAGTTTCCTTGATAAACATAACATTTCCATCCTAGAAATGATATGGAGAATTAGGCAAAGAGGAAATTAGATTTATTTTAGGATCAATGCTAGTGATATATTGTTAAAATGAGGGATTTTTATTTAAAATTCCTAAGTTTATGATGTTTCCAAGGAAATTTAGGTTCTCAGACATGGATCAATTCAAGAATGGCTTCATCACTAAGCAAAGTGGGATGAGTCACATAATAATCCAATTTACTTTGAGATCAATAATTTTTTTATCATGGTATTAATTTTTACAATGTATTTGGCATACATCTATGGCCTTTACATCCAAGGTGATCTTAGGAAGAGGTGTAATTGGAGAATAAAGTTGATCTAATTAGATTAGTTTATCATTAGTATTATTGATAGGGAGAGGATCAAAGAGAATGATTAGTTCATGACGAGTTATAGAATATGTTGGAAGTTTTAGAGGTGCAAGGGGCAATATTTGTTCCACCACACAAAGGGTATAGAGGATTAGATAATTAGCATAAGGTACATAAAATTTAGGTGATAACTCAAATTATATGGAAATAGTGTGAACATTGTGATTGAAAGCACGTATTTGAGCTAAAGATTTTTGATAAAGCTAAAAATCCAAGTCTCATGATTGAGCATGTGCCATGATGTAGTTATCATCAAAAAATGGATAAATTGTATGTGATTTATATTTGGGAGGAACTTTAGAATTTGAAATGCCTAAATCATTGAATTTATAAGGAGACATGATTAAAATCTTGAAATAATTTAACCACTCCACAATCATTACATGTGAAGTCATCTTATGTGTAATATGCTTCCTAAGCATTGTATGGAGGAGGGAAATAAATCATCTCATCAATGAGAGGGATGGTTTGATCATGAGGTAATAAAGAGGGAGGTAGCCACTCAAAGATGTAAGGAGGTACCCCTCATAGTTTGGGTTGAGGAAGATTTCTAGTTATCATCCTGGTTGAGTGTTGAAAAGGTCCTTTAATGATTTTAGTATTAGGTTGAAATTGTTTCATTAATAAGTCTTGATTTTTATATTGGTAAAGAGATTTATTTAATGTCTGGGGAGAGAAGGATATAACCTTGTATTACAATGAAATGGTTAATGTTGTAATAAAGAGTTTAAACAAATTGTCATCAATCATGTTGCGATCAACCTTGTGGTCCAAAGATTTCCATCATTTGATAAAATCATAGGTGATTTAGTGGGAGATTTCCTAGTATCGATTAAACGGCTAATTCAATTCTTGAGAAGATTATTGTGTTGAAACTCTTCAACTATAAGATTCACTAAATGCTCTAGTTTCCATATATAATGTTGGGGCAGTTGGTTATATCATTTTAATACATCACTAGTGAAAGTTTTAACTAATTTTTTTTGCTATGAAATTTTTAGTTTATATCCATTCCTTATAAATAGTTTTTAATTCCTTAAGAAAATATCTAGGGTATTTAGTCCCATCATATTTAATAGTTGGAGATATATTACCAATATCAATAAAAGTAATGAAAGGGGATAAAGGATCATTTTCTATGTGTTTTTACATCTTATTTTTCATGATAGGTTGGGGAATGACATTCCGCATGGCATCTTTACGATGTGGAGGAATGAAAATTTAATTGTTTTCAGGGAGAAGAATGGGAGGTTGATATTAGCCATGTTAATCAAGTGATGTTGTATTTGAATCATTTAGGAGGTGTTAGATGTTTGCATTAAGTTCATTTATTACACTATTTGTGCAATAATATGAGTGGTTTCAATTGCTGGGTTAGTGTCTGTAAGAGGATTCCCAAAATTGGTATTAGGGGGAGAGTTTTTATGTGGTGGATTCCCTATAGGGTTATTATATAGACCTGTGTCAATAACCCCCATATTATGGTGAGATGTTTGAAGATGGTAATTATCTTTATAGTTATGAAAAATATTTGATACACCAATCTCATCTTATGGAGTGATTTGAACCATGATAAAATCTAAATATGAGGGAGGAGAAGAGGTACTCAAGGGTGACGAGCCTCTTGGGAAATAAAGAGATGAAGAAAAGAGCACCCTATATAGTAAATAATATGGATTCAAGTTGTCCAAGAAGATTTTGATAAGGGATTTCATGATGCTTTATGAAAGGAGTTGAGACTAGGAAACAAGAATGATAAATAGGGATAGACTCAGCCATATAGAGAATAAAGTTAGCGAATAGGAATAGATTCAATTTGTTTAATAGAGTATGTGATGAAAATTCATAGAATAGGAAAATAAGATGACATAATCAAGCTAATTAACTATGTTGGAAGGGATGAAATTGAAATAAACTAAGGATAATACATAGTCATATGGGTTGATAGTGTAGTACTGAATAAGGAACATGTCAATAAATAAGAAGACATAACCAGATAGTTTGACTTTGTGTTACTTAGACAAGGACTGGACATGAAGATAAAGAGACACAATAATATAGGCTAACTATGTACTATAAGTCAATAGGATAAATAGTTTGCAAGTGACTGTATCGATAAAAATGAAAGTACTATGAAATAGAGAAAGGTTTTTCAATATAGAATCTAAGTAATTAAATTAAGAACACAAACAATTGAATTGATGTGGCTGATCCAATTGGAACACATAACACAAATCCTATACCAACATTGGCTAATGCAAGTTTTGAAATATAACATACAATGATCAAAAAACAAGTAGTAACCTGAAAGTAAATGATAAATAATTGGTCATCATAAGTTTTATGAAGTTTAATTTTAATTTTATAGAGAAGTTTTCTGAAATAAGGAATTAAAAAGTAATCTAAGGCTAGTTCTAGGATGTTTAGGCTAATAGGAGTTTATATTGGTGATGGTACCAGTTTGGTATTCAAGCCTACCCCCTCACTTCATAATCATGTATCGATAAGGGTGTTGAGTGATTTACCAATATATACCATCAACCAAATGTTTATACTTGGCTAGAAAACCAAGTCAATTTCCCCTTGGTGATGAAATCTAAGTAGGTAGGCCTTGGGAACAAAAAATGTTATATGTTTTTTGAATGTAAAGTCATTTTATAGTGTGTGAAAAATAGAAAAATAGTGTGACTAAATTGGTAAATTAAAAATATACGTATTTAATCTATGTTTATTAATCTAAGCATGTAAATAACTAAAAATAAGGGTGAATTAATTACTAGTAAATAGAAGTTAATTCCTTTATTGCAAAGAGTACATAGCCAATTTAGGTAACATTATTTACAAATAGTGTATAATAGAGTTGATTGGGTCAATACTATTATGTAGAAGAAATAATTATAAGAACATAGTGAAATAGTTCAACTATCTTTTAGATGGAAGACAAACTATAGAACTGTGTCAAATAGGTTGACCTAATTAATTATAGGGCTACAATTATAAAGACTACAAATTGTGAAAAATAGTAATAAAAAGGAAAAATAAAATGACAAAGATAAAACATGAACCTTGATGGTCTTGAATATGTGTATATTTAAGTTTTTTCTTTGATTCTTTAATGTTAATTCAAAATTATGGAAACTAGGTTGATTGGCTCAATGAAGTTTACAAAATCCTATATGATGAAATAAAAGTTGTGAACAGAGTTGAATGGTTAACCCATGTTTGTAGATTTTCATGTTTAAATAAGAGGATTATAGACAAAGTCACCTAATTTAAATATTTATGTGAATATGGAAAT
Organism: Torreya grandis; assembly: GCA_037957365.1. NCBI lineage: Eukaryota > Viridiplantae > Streptophyta > Pinopsida > Cupressales > Taxaceae > Torreya > Torreya grandis. The sequence goes on from JARHVA010005712.1 coordinate 847,081, forward strand.
AATATTGTGTCAAATTGATCAATTTAGTAACCTGTATTTGGCAAAGATCTGCACAGATAAAATAAAGTCATTTTGGAGTGACTATTTGTTAAAATTACACATATAATGTTATAAATATACCAAATGGATCAATATTGTACTAATAAACTATAAAAATATAATATGATGAAAAAATAGGAGTGTGAAATAAAACCTACAAGGGTTTGATTCACGTTGGGTTTACTAGAATATGTGCAAAGGGAAATGTAACTGATCTATTAATCAATGCTAGTTTGTAGATGTTAAATCTTACTTAAAGTTCTGATTGTTGATACATTATATATTTAGGGTCACGAATACGATGGATCATCTAGACCTAAAAAAGATATCTCTTACCATAATAACATCACTAGAGAGGGTTCCAAATCCTCTAGTCAAGCAACATGATGCAATAACCTGAGCTAGGTCCTACGTTTTAATATTCACAAAATTAAATGACAAGTAAATCAAAATCCTAATATAGTGCTCACCAAATATGATGGCATAAAATGGGTGTTAGTAAACATAAAAATAAACATGAATAAGAGAATCCTAATAAATCTATGTATATGTAAAACCTTAAATCATGGAGAGAGTATTATATTCAAATAGAGGATAAAAGTTAGAGATACTTACCTTGAAGGCAAACCCATTGAGACTCAATCTATCCCTTATAAAAAGGTGCTTCAAAAGATGTTGATGTGGTTTGTAAGGATCAATAAGAATGGCCAAATCATCTATGACTTTTTCACAAGACAAGATTCTTCTACAAGTATGAACCCCAATCTATAACTCCTCAAGTAGAATGATAGAGAATAAGATTGTAAAGAAATGCAAATAAAAGATTAACTCTTGATGCCTCTAATAAATGTCAAAAAGAATGTGTACATATAGTTAAATCTAACACTAAACCTTTATAAAGTTTATCCAACATGGCTGGCCTAATACACTATGTAGTTTTATTGAGAAAAACAAATTTTGTCTTGGTCTAGGTTGGTTAAGGGACAACCTAGACCCTAAACGAGTTTTATTAATTTCAGTACAAGGTTGATAGGGTGGACAATGTAACAAAAACCATCAAAAATAGTTTTAACATTAGGAAGGGGATAATGAAGGTGTAAAATGGATGGATGAGGGTGCAAGAGAGGATATAATTCTTAGTTAAGTGTTTCAGAAGAAGGTTATATTGATATTAAGTGGTGGTATAGGGGACAACAATCCTGTGAAGCACTAATGGTCTACCCACCTCTTTTTTGGTGCACTCTTTAAGGCATTCACTCGTAGAGCTTGAGAATCAATGTGTTCCTATAAGAGAGAAAACATTAGTAATTGATAAAGCTTTAAAATAATATGTGTATAAAAAATTCACATACTTAGTATCGTTAATAGGAAAATTGGAGTTTCTCAATGAATTATGTGTGTGAAATTTATTGATCTCAAAATCTAGAAAACTATATTAATAATTTGGCCAAAGTAATGTTTATGGTTTTATCATTATCATTTCACCTATTCTATTTATTTTTAATATATTTAATTATATCATTTTATAACATATTTGTTTATGATATGCTACATTTGATAGTTATCTTACAACACACAAGTTTCTAATTGACTTTTTTAATTTTTACACTATCACTATTTGTCCATCCCTAAAGGGAGGTCTGTTATCTTATTGGGATATTGTGAGGGGGAACAATGGTCCATGGTTTGTGTGTAAAATAAATTAGATTATGCTCTCCATCCCCTTCTATAACTCAATTGAGAGAGGCTTTTCTCATCATTATTTTTGGATATTAATGAGTTACTGAAGACTTGTATGTTCTATGGAACATTATATATTTCAAATCTATTATTTAGATATATATTATTGTATACTTTTAATATTTGATATAATTTTATCACAAAAATAATTGGATATAATATATCTATACTTATTGAATTACTTGAATCAATAGTGGATAAATTATTATCTTAGATTATTATTGTACTGATATTATTAAATTTAATGAAAGAAAATTGACATGTGTTATATTGATCACGAGCTAAATGAATATCAATTAACCTTATGATTCATAACAAAGTTATTTTAATGATTCATTTAGTTATTGATCATTAATGTTGATTTAATTTTTAAGTTGAGTTAAGAAAACATTAACCTAACTCTAGTTAACTTTGACGGGATGTTACATTATGGTATCAGAACTAAGGCTAAAAATCTTGGACATAATGAGTCCATTAACATATTATTAATTAATTTATTTATAAATAAGAATGTCTCATCAAAGGATAGCTAGAGAGGGTACATTAAACCCTAATAATGTTAACCTTCTAGTTGAACTAATTCAGTTTATCACTGAACAATATGTAGAGCTTGATAAGATTCTCATAGCCATGAATGATACTAGGGACTAAATAGTTTCTCTAGAATAAGAATTTCATGTCCACATGGAGGAGAAAAATCCAAATGAACCTAAAGAACATCCTACTAAGAAATAAGCTCCTCATGAACCTAGAAAAGATGAGGTACCTCAAGATGGAAGAGAACATGTTACTACTAAACTTGTATGAGATATGAAGAAAGTTAATCCACCCAAGTTTGATGGAAATATTATGGGAGATGGAGCTGAATCATGGGTAACTGATATAAAAAAGTATTTCAAATTTCAAAAATATTCTAAGGTTACAAAAGTAGTTTGGGGATTTACCATTTAGTTGGTAAATAAAGTATGTGGTGGGAAAACAATAAATTAGAGATGAATCTTGATTATACCACCACCACATAGGAATAGTTCATGACCTTGTCCAAATCATGATGGTTACCCAAACATTATTTTGATCATAAGATAATATATTTTCATATTTTGAAGCAGGCATACCTTATGGTGAATGAGTATTAATACCAATTCACTAAAATCCTAAAGTATGTTCCTCATTATCAATTAGAGGAGAAGTTCACATCAGGGAATTCATTATGGGATTAAAACCCCAAATTAGATTCAAAGTGGATGTGTATGGAACATATATTATGGATCAAGTCTTCAAAAATGTATTTAATCAAGAGCAAAATTTGAAGTCACTTGCTCAAGTAGAAAAAAATCAATAAAAAGTTTAGAGGCCCCAAAATGACTTTCAAAAAGAAGAATTGGAAGAGGAGAAGAAACTATAAAAACCAATTCAAAAATCAAAATTCTATGTTTAGAAGTGATTTAGAGAACAAAAAACCAAGAAATGGACTCAAATGAGGTTTCAAGGGAAATCAATAATCTGATAGGAAAGGACCACCTAGTGGATGCTTCATCTATGGAGGTGATAATTATTCTAGGTAATGCACTCATGGTAAATTAGATGCTAAAAATAAGGGTTCCTCTCCATAAGATGGATCTTTCCAACATAGAATCCACATAGTTGTTGATAATCATCAAGCTAAGTTTTAGGCTTCTCCTATTGAGTTTTCAAGTACATTATTTGGTCAACCAATTTTAATTTTATTGACACTAGAGCTAATGAATGTTTTATTTCTCCTAGTATGCATAATAAGTTATCTATAAAATTTAGAGTTATCAAAAATGCAAGGTTATTCAATATGAGAAAAAAATTCAAGGTTAAGGTCGATAAACATTTGGTCAAAGTTGAGATCAAACTACCTAAATTCACTGTAGTAGTGGATCTATTTTTCCACTCCATTGGGGTCATATGACATGATCCTAAGAGTAAACTAGTTAGATCAACATAAATCCAAGGTAGATCATCTACTTAAAAGGTTAAATGAACTGATGATTTGGGTAATCAAACCCAAATTCATGGATCAAATAAGGAGCTTATGCTTAAATAAATTTATATAATTTAGTTGAATAAATATCAAAAGAAAGGGTGTCAATAATTTATTATAAAAATAAATGAGATGTAACAATTAAAGGAGCCTTTTATCAAATATTATCCTTTTCAAGGATTTTTGAGATGTTTTTCCTAAATAAATAATGGATTTACTCCCTAAAATATAATTTTATTTATCAATAAACATAGTTCTAGGGTATAAACCATATTCTAAATCCCCCTATAGAGTGACAAATATCATGTTAGTGGAGGTGAAAGCTCAACTTTAAGAATTATCATCTAAAGGGTTGATTAGACCAACTGTGTCACCATGGGGTGCACTAGTTGTGTTTTTTAAGAATAATGATGGAACCCATCACTTGTGTATTGATTATATGATGTTAAACAAATAAATGATAAAAAATAGGTGTGCTTTACCTCTCATTTATGATTTTTTGATCAAATGCATGGAGTATATGTTTTTTCAAAGATTAATCTTCGATAAAGATATCATAAGTTAAGGATTCATGAGGAAGCATTCTAAAAATAACCTTCAAAACTTGATACAATCATTATGAGTTCACAATTATTTCTTTTGGGAAAACAAATGCACCAATAACATTTATGAATCTCATGAACAACGTGTTTAGATTATCTAGATCATTTTGTGTTAGTATTTTTAGATGATATCCTTGTATATTATCAATTTAAGGAAGAACATTTAAATCATTTGAAGTTGGTTCTATAATGGTTATGGAAGCATAAATTTTTTGGGAAGCTATTCAAGTGTGTATTTTTTCATAAAAATGTACAATACCTTGGGCACATTATATATATAGATGGTATCCATGGATCCTTCAAAGATTAAATCCATTATAGAATGGCCATAACCTAAAGATTCCATGAAGTTAGGAGTTTTATGAGTTTGGTAGGATATTATAGGAAGTTTGTTTTAAACCTTTATAAGATAGTAAATATGATTACCTCTCTTAAACAAAAAATTAGATGTTTTTGTGGCCAGTTAAGTATGAGAAAGGTATTTAGAAGCTAAAAACAAGACTTATATTAGAACCAATGTTGACATTTCTCAATCCAAATGGTCAATTATTGATGATAACTAATGACTCAAGAGATTGTCTTAGAGGATTTATCATGCAATAGGGTTATATTGTAGCTTATGAGTATATAAAGTTACAACTAAATGAGATAAATTATGCCCCGCATGATCTAGAATTAGAGGCAATTTTACATGCCTTGTATGTTTAGAGGCATTATCTATTGGGAAAATTATTTGAGCTCAAGCTTGATAACTTGGTATTCAAGTAACCTTCAACCAACCCAACATGAATGCATGTCATAGATAATGGTTAGAGATTTTGTTAGATTATGATTTGTGTATCAACAATATTAAAGGCAAAGAAAATAGGGTTGAAAATGCCCTTAGTTATTAAAGGTATATAGAATATTTAGCTACTATCAAGAGTAGATTTCATGATCAAGTGGTTAAATTATCTCTAAGAGATGAATTTTATGAATAAGTAAAGTTTTCATTGGCTCAAAATTCTTAAGATCCTAAGTATGAGTGATTCAAATTTAAAGATGATTATTTTTAAAGTACAATGAAAGGATTTAGGTACCAAATAAGGATAATTTGAGGTATGTAGTACTCAAATAACTACACAATGTTCCTTATTGAAGTTATCTATGTGTGACTAAGATCTTAGCATAGTTGATATTATATTTTTTGAAAGGAATTAATAAAGATGCAATATATTTTGCTTCTCTATGTTTGGAATGTTAGTGAGTTAAGGCTAAGCATGTGCATCTTGTTTGGTTGATATACCCATATACTATACCATAATGGAAGTGGAAGGTCAATAGTATGGACTTTTACACATACCATACTAGAATGGAAGTGGCAGGTCATTAGTATGGATTTTTTCCAATGTTTTTTATGTCTAAAAATTTACATGACATGATTTTTGTGGTTATTGATAAAATCACCAAGGTAGCTCACTTCATTCTTGATAACATTATTGATTATGTACATATGATTTCAAAAAGATTCATGAAATAAGTATATAGGTTACACAGGTTTATACAAAAGATTATTTTATATAGGGACCCTAAAATGACATTTAGATTGTGGTTGACTCTCAATTCAGCTTTGGGTACTCAATTGAACTTAAGTACAATGTGTCATCCATAAACAAATGGACAAAAAAAGAGGGTGAATTAGTTGTTAGAAGATATTATAAGGATGTACTACATGGATCATCAATATAGGTGGGAAGAATATATTCTATTGGTTGAGTTCTCCTATAAAAACTCATACCAATTAGTGGTGAAAATGGGTTTGTTTGAGGAATTGTATGTAATAAAGTGTAAAACACCAATCATCTAGTATAAGTTAGAAGATAGGGTATTCTTTGCTCCATAAATGATTCTTTTAATGGAAGAGTATGTTAAGTTAATAATAAAAATGTTGGTTGAAGCCAATGATAGACATAAGAGTTATGCTAATCTAAAAATAATAAAATGATATTTTCATTTGTGAACATTGTATTTATGAAGGTTAAACCTCATAAAATATCTATCAAATTTGTGAAATTAACCAAATTTTCTCTTAGATATGTGAAAATTTTTGGAGTCTTGGAAGTTGTCAATCCTATGGTGTACAAGGTTTATTTACCACTATATTTAAACTCATGCATAATGTTTTCCTTGTGTCCTATCTTAAAAATTATGTTGTTTATCCTTCTCATGTGTTGGATTGGGATGCTTTATAGGTTTTAGATATTAGGGTGGTCAAAGTAGAACCAATCAGAATAATTGACACTCACAAATTTAGTTTACATAATAGAGAAGTGTTATGGTTCAAGATCAAATGGGACCAATATTCTAAAAATAATATTACTTGGGAAGATTATGAAGATCTTCTTAAGATGTTTCCTCATTTTTTTTCTTAGTATTTTATTGGATATTATGTTTATATTCTAATAAACATTGTTTTATTTCAAAAAAAATATTGAAATAAGTGTCATTGGGATGATGCTCAACTTTAGGGGGGAAGGGTGTTACATCCCAATTTTCCTTTAGTCTTATTATTAGTGATTCTATGGTTAGTGATTGGTTTACTTGATCTGTTAAGTAACTAGATTTAGTGGTATGCTTATTGTGGATAATGTCTATTATTTATGATCGTGATAGTTAGTTGTATGTATTCTATTATGGTACATTTTAATCATGAATATGTAGTATATTATGTTACACCAATTTATTATGATTTTCTACATAATATGGTCTAACCACTATTCATTTATACTGAGTTGGATGTTGTATGGATTACACCCTCCTAACTATGACCAAGGGAGGGTATCATTGGAGATGATGATGTAGATAGAGATAAGTGGGGAAGGAGAAAATGAAACAAAATACTCAACACACACCACATATATTAAAAGCTATTTATTAATTATTACTTGGTTAATATTCATTAAAACATGCATTTAGTTGTTAATTTATGTTTTGCATTTTGATATTTTTTATTATCATGTTTTCATATTACTCTAACCTTGGTAGTATGTTTACATTTATGAGATCTTATGATAGTTAAGATTATTATATGTTTATCTTACTCCATTGACTACCATTATGTACCATGTGGGTTGAATGAGTTCAGCATGTGTTTGTAGAGGTAAATTATAATGTTTTACATAGTTTAATTTATGTATTTTTATTACCATATCTTGTGCTATAAATTAATTGAATGGAATTTCTATGATGTGAAGTCTAAATATTCTATCTCGATAACATCTATGATTATTCTTAGTGATAATTGTTTCAAATGTCATAGTAGCACTACACATAGAGTAATTAACATGCTAATATAAATCAAATTAATTTATTAAATTGTTTTCAAATGAACCTTAGGACATGATTTGATTCTGTTGAAGTCATTATTATAATTAAATAGACTTGACTTATATTATTTACAAAGCTTTTAACCTTACACATTATTAAAGTTGTAAAGGTTTTGAAATTTAAATGAGGAATATATGTTTGGCTGAGGCATAAATTATACTACATGTCTAAAACATAATCTAAAGTTTTATTTGAAGGTATGATTATAATGAAAATTTAATATACTTCTAAACCACATTACTTTGCATGGTATTTTTATTGGCATTGTTAAATCAATGACTATCATGCAAATTATAATGTTTAAATGATTATTAAAATTGGAATATTTGTGGTAATATAGGTTTATTTTGATTCTTGTTATAGACTCTTTGAGTGATTATGGTAAAAAATTTGACTCCAATTTGTTGCATGGCATATTCATGAAGGGTTTTGACTAGTTAACTAGTCTGTTGAGATTTTTGAGGAAATAATCATGCCAAAAAATTTACATGCATGTTTTGAAAATTTGAGAGATAAATTGGAGTTTTGGGTTATGTAATATGGGGATGGTGTAAATATAGAGTGAAAGGAGAGCACAAGACAAAGAGAAATTTGGGCAAGGAATAATTTTGGGGTCCACTATCTAGAAATTGAGGTAGGGTTTGTTTTTAAAATTATTTTTGGTTTCTCTGATGGAATCATGTTGTGAATTTTTGGAGGTTTTGAGTTTTTTTAATATATATATATATATATATATATATATATATATATGATTTTTTTTATGAGATAAACCCTAAATAAGGTTAAGACCCATCCAGATGGATAAGCTCATAATAAACCCTCCCCTTTGTTTATTTTTATCTATTTTTAAGTTTTTAATATTGTTAAATTGTGAAAGAAAAACATAAAATTTCACTAAGGTTTTCACAAGATGTATGGGTTTGAAATTATGATAGTTTGATATTCATAAAAATGTGGGGTTTTTACCCCATAATGTTTTCAATTGATTTTTAAATAAATCAAAAATTATTTAAATGGATAGTAATTAGTTTTAAAATAACTAGAAGATTGGTTTTGGTTTGAACCATTTAATAGGGTCATCCTTACCATAATGTGTATAAAATGGATATATTTTTGCCATGCTCTATGCATTTTATTTCTATGGAATTAAGTCTTCAATTTTTAAAGATAATAAAATTTTGGAGATTAGGGTAATTCATAAACAACCCTCGGGATGGGCTTGACCCATCCATAAGATCAAGTATGAATGGATTACCCAAGTTCTATTCACTTTTTCTATTAATGACTGACTGAATGGGTAGATGTGTATATAAAATTTTGATGGTATATTTTTCCTAGTATTGAAAATATAGATATGTAACAAGGGTTTTAATTTTAATTGATTCATAAGATTCATGGGAATTGGAATATGATATAGGATTATATAATTTAAAGGTCTATATATGTCTAGACTGGTTTGATTTTTGGAACAATGTTTTTTGATTTATATGATTCAATGATAGATAGAGTATTTTGGGTAGGATTCAATGAGTTGTGTATTATTTTGATTTTCATACAATCTTTGATAATTTAAATTATTCCATTATATTTGTGTTAGGAAAATCAAACTATATATGGGTTTGAATATAGAATATTATCTAAGTCTTTAAACTTTTGACCAATGGATATTATAAAAAGTTTGAACTATGTAGTTAGTTCAATAGTTTGAATTCACTTTAAAAAGGTTTCGTTGATTTTGATAATTATGAATACTTTAATGTTTTTAGTTAGATAGAGGATCGACTATTAATAGTCAATCTTGTAGCTATTATTCAGTTTATGGGTGATTGGAATTTTTTATTATTATGAAATTATGTTGACCCAATCATTTCTAGTTGACTATATGGTAGTAACTTGAATAAAATAATATAAAAAAGATATAATTTATATGTTTTACATATATACGCACACATGTAATTATGTAGATGAATATGTTTTTTAATTTAAGTGATTGTGCATGACCAAATTATTTACCTGGTATGATAAATATGCTATCATGTTTCATATTTTTTATATCAAAATAAAAGTTTGGGTTTTTATTTCTCTTAAAATAAACATGAAATGTATTTGGAATTAAAGCGCTATTAAGATATTGGTAATTAATTTATAATTACTTAACCATAGTTATGTTATAAATTTTATATTTTATAAGGGAATTATGAGGGTTAAATAAATATCTATTAGCATATTTTATCATTTAGATGGTCATAATGATTAATCATAAATATTATGATGTCCTTGTATTTGTACATGCTATGACATTCATTATGTAATATTTATGTGTTTAAAATATGTGGATTTTAGCATTATTATGATTATATAGTATTAATGACATTAAATAAGTGTAAAATAATTTACATACTTAGTGTCATTAATAGGTAGACCAAAATTACTCAAATGACTTGTGTGTGTGAAATTCACTGATCTTGAGATCTAGAAACTATATTAAAACTTTGGCCAAAATAATGTTTATGGTTTGAACATTGTTATTTCATATATTTGATTTATTTTTCATTTATTCCATGATATCATGTTATAACATATTTATTTATGTTATGATACATGTGATAGTTATCTTATAGCACTTAGATTTCTAGGCGACTTTCTCAATTTTTGCACTATCACT
>JARHVA010005712.1:862500-1052500 GCA_037957365.1 Torreya grandis
TGAGCTCCATAGCGAGTTATACTCAATCCCATAGTGAGTTCTCTTATGATGTAAATCCCCATATTCCTTATATATATTCCTCTTCACTAGGATATTGTAATAGAGAAATCAATTGGTAATAAATGAAATTTAATACATCAAGAAATGATTACACATCTTCTTACATATTATTGAATACAAACAGGGTCATTTTTACAAAATTCTCGTGTGCTCATTCTACCAGAAGGTCACTTGTTGGATAATTTTGACATGGTATTAGAGCACTAGGTTTTGGTAATGAGCATCAATTTTTATCTTTGATTTCTATTTTTTATTATTTTTAATTAATTTAGAGGAATTTGCATATTATTGGTATTAGAATTTTCATGCTTGTGTATTGGTATACAAGGGTTTGTTACAGATCTAAAAATCATACATGTCATGGAAAGGTGGAGATAACATGAATTATTAGTTTTTTGGTGCCATTTAAGCATTGCTTTCCTCCAATGAAGTATAAAAATGTAAATCTATCAAGTTAATATGCATTCCCATTTCATTACTTGGCTTTATTTGGGTTATATGGCCTACCTCTCTATCACTTTGCCTAGTTTCATAATTGTATGATCTAGTGCATGATTTCCACAACCTTTAAAAGGCCTCTTTCATTATTTGATATTGATATGACCTTCAAATGTGGGGTTTTCAACTCTATTTGGGACTTCCCATAGGCTCATGATAATCTATGGTTCAAGTTTCTCAAACCTCCACATCACCCACCTCTATTTTGTTGGTTTTTTGGATCTTCCATTACTTTTGGGGGTTTTTCAATTCCTTCCACATTATGATCCTAGGAATTCAGCTTGTTTTCCTACTCCAACTTTGGTGTTGTCCTTCATTTCTATGTGAGTCAACAAGTTCAAAACTAAGGCATTTCAAAAAAAATGTGTTTTGATCACCATAGAGGATGTCATAAAATAATTTTGGTCATTTATTATGCATAGATTATATCCTATCACATTTTTTTCTCTATGGTGTTTGTTAGGGCTATATTCTTAATCCTTTATGGCATCATTTTTTTTGATCCAATATCCTCCCCAACAACACTCACATCTAATTTGATTCTCTACTTGAGACCTATGTGGTAACTTGTTAATGACCTAATATAAGCTTCCATCCCATTTATAAATTGATATGAGCATGAAGCTATTGTAGTAGGGGTAGGATTTATTTTCTAGGAACCTAAATTCCATCTCTATTTTTAGATGTGTAATTTAACATGGAAATACTCATCTTCAAGTCTCCCTTCTCAATATCATTTACAAAGTCCTAAAGATGAAAAATTAAAATTTTCAATCCCCTAATTACTAGACTTTTTATTAAATGAGCCCTAAAATAATTAAAGTCTTTTTAATTTAATTTCAAATATATTTATTTTAGTTTATTTGAATTTTTTTAAATTAGATATATATTTAACCTTTAAAGTGGAACTATTTATTACTTTAGAGATTATAGGGGTGTATAGGGGAACATTTTTTTACTTTAGTTATCTTGAGGAGGTCAACAATTCTATTATGATTTTAATGAGTAGATGGAAGGATACCTTACACCTTGTTTGGTTTATTTTCTTAAAATTTTAAGTGAAAGTTATTAAAAAGGTCATAAATTATGGGAAATATTATTATCCATAGCTTTTTCTTAGTAAATGAAATTTGAGTGTCACTTTTTATAAAAGTGATTTAGTTTAAATTATCATTTCATTGGTCATATTTTTATAGTAAACACACTAAAGTTATAAAGTGCCATAATCAAGGGGATTGTTATGAGCCCTAATCCTTTCTACATTGTAATTTCTACAATATTTATCACACATGGATGTATTTTGAGTTGTGTCCAACATCCCTATTCTAACCATGCACTCTTTGTATTGATTCTTGCACTTGTTTCTCACTTGGACACATTCTTGACTATGTTTGATGCCCCATTCATGAGTGCGTCTTCTTTTAATAATGACGACTCTATTTGATAGATTCCATTAGGGGAAGTTTGAGTATACCCCATCAATCCTTCTTAGAAATACTAAATATTCTTTATGGTGTGTGTTCATAAAACATTCACTCATAAATCATGATCTTATTCCATTCTTATATGGACATATTCATGTTCCTATTGACCCAAGTCAATATGATGATTAGTCCAACTCTTATGATTATGCCTATGCTCACTTATTGATACATATTTCATGGGATATACACCACCATGTGGAACATATAGAGTTTCCCTCCACTATTTGGATCAATCTTTAGAGTCTTTTTAGGGATCCTAATATGATCTACATCACACCTCCTCCTCTTATTTTCTCTTTTGATGTTGTTGTAATCTCTCCTAATTTTATTTCTTATGATGATATATTGATGTGGAAAATGCTCATTCTTTTATTGAGACCCCACTATAAGATGAGATTATGGAAGACCTTAGTTATCTCATTACAGATTCCACATCTATTCCTATGTTAACTATTTATTTTTTAGAGCCTTCAAAGACTTACACTTTAGAGGACTTTAGTGATTTGAGTGAGAGTATACACATTCAGATTATTGATGACTCATATGTTCTTATGGACATGAATCTTATATATATGAGTGATTCATTTGTAGACCAATCTTTATTTTTGATAGTTGTTGAGCCTTACTCTCCTTTTACCATGGGCATTCCTTTAGTGAATGTTCCATGCCACTCTTCTTCTCTAGATGTAATGAGGGTACTTATAAACCCTCCTATTCTCTCCCCTTCATTATATGCTTCCTTATTTCCATATTCTATAGTTAGGATTGTGATTTTTTATCAGATTTTGGCACATTTAAGCAATAGTAGGGAGATATTTGAGCATTTTCTAAAGATCTACATAATTATTCCTATATGAATTCTATTTAAGTGGGAATTCAATAGTTTAACAACTCAAGATTTATTTCTTCTAAAAGGAAGAGAATATTTATTATATAGGGACCTACTATAACATTCACCATGTGAAATTTTATGCTTAGATTCTCTCTATTGTTTGTGGAGGCACACATGATTCATATTTTATAGGATATTGAGATCATCTATCTACTTGGATACCTCATTAGACCTAATTTTTGGGACCCAATTCTCTAGTCCACCTTAGTTATGCTTAAGGAGGGGTGTTGGAGTGTGGATTTATAATCCCACCTTCTTCTTTTTATATCTCTTTTTTTCAGGAGGAAAGTTTTGTCCCACTAGGTTTTCTCCTTAAACTCTACTTTTTTAGAGTTGTATTGTATGTCGGTACTTCATTAGGCCCTTTTGTTGGGATCCATTTTTTATTTTCATCCCACCTAATCTACACTTAAGTGGGTTTATTAGTGTAGGATATTTATTATTCCATTTATTTATAAAATGGATTATCCCTACACATTTAGCTTTAACATGCTTAGTTGTAACAAAGAGGATAGGTGCGTGAGAGGGTAAGTTCTAATATTATTTCAATCTCAAGTTAAACTAAATTCCACTATGAGTTATCTTATGAGTTTCATAGTGAGTTACACTCAGTCTCAGAGTGATTTCTCCTATGAGTTAACCCCCTTCTCATTTTATATATTCTTCTTCACCAAGTTATTGTAATAGAGTAGATAATTGGTAATCAATGTAGTTTAATATATCAGGTAATTATTGTACATCTTATTTCATATTTCTAAATACAATCAAGGTAATTATTATATAAATATTGTGTGATCATTCTACCAAAAGATCACCTATTGGACAATTCTGACATGATAAAGAAGAAATGACTATGATTTTCAACAAGAATCAAGTGGATTTTTAAATTTAAAATGATTAAAATGTAGTGGATTCTTGTGATTACAAATGTATAATAGGATTTAGTTGACTTAATACCATTTTATACCATGGATTTATTTATAAACCTCAATTTTATTTGGGTTATATACATATTACATCCGTATCATGGAAAATGGTAGTCATTGACTTATGTCTCCCACATATTTTAATATCCAAATTAGATCAAGAGGTTAAAAGTTAGGTGTGTGGTTATTTATTTTCATTTTTTTTAAAATACATACACACAATAGTATTGAGGATGTACTCATCCTTATGGACCTATGGGTGAGAGTTTTATCTCCCACGCATATCCCTAAGAATGAATACTATATGGGAATAGTACTCATAATTTGTTATAATGGACATTGGGTGGTTAAATTTCTTCTATTCCATTAAGGATTTTTATATTTGTGTATTTGACTTGAATCCATAATCATCCTATAATAAAATAATGTCTAATGTGTGTATGGAAATTATGATAAATAACATTAAGCTTTAAATAAATATATATTATGTAAATTTGTATTTTTTTAGAAGTTATTATACCTGATTAGATTATTTGAAAAACCTCCTTAAGATAAGAAATAATATGTTTGATTTTATGTTTAATACTCTTAGTCTATAAAAGACTGAAGAGTATTGATCACATTTCTAAAATTGTTTATAGGGTTGATGGATACTTTGAACATTATTATAGACCTATAAATAATATTATATTGAGCTTGAGGTTTCAAAAATATTTCATGAAAATTGAATTTGAATTATTTTATAAATTATGTATAAATTATTTACTTAGTTGAGTTTTAGATAAAGTTGCGTTGTAAGATAAGACCATAATATATAATGTGTAATTCGATCAGCGAGAGTGTTTGGTAGTGGGGAAATTTGACCAGCACATGCGAAGAGGGTTTGGCCATGGGGAGTACCCTGTGTGGCTCCCCGCGGTGGCTATTGTTGAGAAGCATGACTTTGTAATGGATATTTATTACTATGTGGAATCTATTTTTACTCTGTATTTTTGTATAGCAAATGGTATATGGGTTGGATTTCTAGCCTATGTAGAACTACCATTCTGATTTGGTTTGTGAAGGAAATAGAGAATGGATGGGGGAAACTTTCTTTCCTCTGTGTTCCACTGAAACCCTAGGTCTAGGGTTGAGGATGTTTCTTTTTAGGGTTGGAGCCCAGATCTATTTATTTACCATCACCTTCTATTAGCTAGGGTCGTGTCTCATGTTGAAGTGCTTCAAGACGTCAGGGATTTCTTTGACAAAGTTTTGGTTGCCATGGTGGCATATCCTCTGAGCTTAACAGAGGGAAAGAATGGGTAGATGATTGACTGGATGGAATGCGCATTGGCGATGATAGATCTGGGGTTTGTTTCTTTGAAAGTGTGGTTGGGGATGGGGGATGGGGGTTTGCATTTGAATGGCTCCCTCAAACCCTTCTTCATGTTTGTGCAGCTCTATAATGTGAGATCTATTATTACATGGAAAGTTTTTTAAAGGTTACAGGTCTTTGTAAAACCTAGGTACGTTTCAAGTCATATAGCCTAGTTTTGTTTAGGTTTCAGGTCCCTTTAAAACTTGGGTGCTTTTATTGGTCTATATTGGTGGTTTCAGGTCCCTATAAAACCTGTTTTATATACTATTCTTCAATAGGTTTCAAGAATGTTCTTCTTGGGGGTTGTTAAAGATTTATCTTTCTTGATTCTGTTAAAGGGTTTTGGGGTTCCTTCAAAACCTACTTTTACCTTAATCTAAACATATAATGTGTAATCAATATATGATTTATAAATGAACCAAGTGGGAGTTTCAAAAAATAATAATAATGTAATTAAATAAATATAGTCCTCTAGGATACAAGTAAGATGTAATGTGTTGAGGAGGTTTTAAATAAATATATACTTATGACTACTTAAGGTCATGTTTGAGATGGTTTATGTTGATAAATAATTCTTTTGAAAATGTTTATATTAATGTAGATAATTAAGGACTCATATTTAATAATAAATCATGTTTGTAGTTGATGAGCCCCATAAATTCCCTATTAGTGTGTCCATCTATTATACTCATCCTGCTTGTTTACCATTATTTTGAACACTTTTCCATATAGTTTCTTACTTTCATAAACCATATAGCATTATGTTTCCAAACTCTTTTGAATAGTTAAAATTATTTATTGAAATTAAATATATGATGATTATCTATTGTTTTAAGATACTTTTTCTATGAATGTGTTTTGAATATGTTTTCGAGAAATAGGTATATAACATGGAGCATCCTTTAGACAAAGTAATTTCATCACATAGACCATCTTGTAGCCATTGTCTGACCAAAGTTGTGGTTGAACAAATTTTGATTATCTTCTAACCGACTCATAAGAATGACTCTAACCTCCATGAAGTTCAATAAGGAAGTGGTTGAATAATGAAACAACCTTGTTTGTCCTATAATAAAGTCACAAGATTCAAATTAAGAATGTATTTAGCAAAAAAAACAAATTTTAGTTATTCCAATTCAAATGTATCTTAGAATATAATTTATATATTATTTTTCATAAAACAATCTCCTCTATGGTATATAAATACATATCAGTAGAGTTGATATATATATAGAATAGTATATGTTGAATAAAGATTTTTAGAAGTACATTATGTTAAGCAATTGTGATTGTAACTTCATGTAGAAATTTGTTGCTACACTTTTGATTAATATGAGTGAGCAATTTTGATTTCAATATAGTGTTGTAAGAAGAAGGGTTGAATCTATAGTTGGAAAGAGGAAGGGAACCCTTTGGAAGGCTACAACAATATTTCAACCTATCTAGGTAATAAAGCATGTTATTTTATTTCCTTAATCATTATGTGTTTCATTTTTAAAATGTGTAATATACATGCTTGTCTAAGATTTTTTTTAAAGAAGATTCCCATACATAATAATTTATTTTACTATACTTTATTTATGTTTCATTTCAATCATTTTATTTACTACACTTTAACATCTTAAATACAATTATCAAAATGTCAAATTAGAGAATGAGTGTGCATATATAGTGATGTCATCTTATTAAGTCTACATCCCTAGTTTGACATTTAAATGAGGTAGAAGGTAGAGATCCATGGTTACTCTCCATATTCATTTTGATAAATAAAATTTTATCTGATTGTGAATCAATTACTAGTCATTTTTGGCACCATTGCTACGGAAGGGTGTCACACACTTGTAATCTTCAATATTGATAGCAATTGTTTTTAGATGTCTATTATTTTTATAAAATCTTACTATTTTTTATATATTAGAAATTTACTAATTTCATAGTTTAAAATTTCCCTTTTTGTAATTAGGATATTGTAAATTTTTTAAAACCCCCATATTACTAACCTTGCGTAGGTAGGGTGGCAAAAAATTAAAAAAAAGTGGTTGACATATGCAAAGTGAAGGGGAATATATAGGAATATTTTTACCTAAATCATTTAACATTGCTAAAAGATATGAAATACATCCTAAAAAAACTAAGGAACACAAAGGAATTTCTGAAGATCACTCATAGTTGCTAATAAAAGAGGTTAATAAAGAAGAATTTTTGGCTAGATTGGGAACACAAGCTAGAGATCTTGAAGAGGCTCATACCCATAGAAGAGACCCACATGTACCATCTCTAATAATTACCACATTATTTCCTCATAATAAATAATTTTAAGTTCACTTCCCTCCATCACCCAAGTTTCTTACTATGGAGGCATTCAAAGCTATTCTTGCCACTAGAAGAAACAATAGGCCAATAAAATCTTCTAATTTAGAAAGACTCTTTATGGAGATACTAGTTGAAACTTTTCAAACCTCCACACCATCCCAATTATATATTAATCTATACATTTCTAAGAAAATAGCTAAAGTCTCCATCTTCTACACCCTAGGAAATAAAAGAATTGATAGGAATTTTGAGCATTGGATAGCAACAACCTCCGGTCTACCAATACAAAGAGTATTCATGGGGAATCACCAAGCCCTCCCTACCTATAGAATAAAAATGTCTAAGGATCTAGATACATTTTTTTTAGTTCAACATCTTATTGCATAGCTATGATTATAATCAAGATGCTAAAAAACTCAAACTATTTATAGAAAAACTCAAAGATGAAATGTTTAGATGGTTGATGGGACTTTAACAGAATGTCATTTCTACTTTAGAATAGGTGAAGGAGAATTTTTTGATGAAATACCTAGATTATTGTAAGGGAAAAAAATATAGGAGAGATGACATTTTTTGAATGATGAAAGTTGATGATGAGTCACTGGAGGAGTATATGGAAAGATTCTTATTCAAATTTTAAAAATCCAAATAGACCATAATGGAAAAATAATCAGTCAAGTTAATATTCCTAAATGGAATTAGAGATGATTGTCTAGAAGCACTAGATCTAATGTCTGGTGGTGATATTTTTACACTACCATTTCATGAAATAATAATTCTATGTATGAACTACTCCATGTCAAACAAGAACAAAGTAGAGGTAGAACCCTTCCAATAGCATCTTGTACAGGACTATCTAAAAGCGAAGTTAGCAATTTTCTCTAAGATATGAAGTAGGACATCATCAGTTACCTAGCTATTTAGCTTGATACATTACATACATAAAGAAATTAATAAGAAATTATTAAATCCTTATCTACCTATTATCCTGAATGCATAAAGAAAAAGGAATATTTCACATGTGATTCCATGAAGGCTTGGGTAGCTAATATCATCAAGGAAAATATTGAGATAGTAAAGCAACATGTCATAAGAGAAGATGAAAACCAAGTGTTTTTCATTGCTTAATGGAAACCATGGATTCAAAGACCAGGTATGCCATCAAACTTTATGTTTGAAAATTCTTAATTCTCAAATAATACTCAATATATTTATTGGATGAATATACCCAATACAAATTGGTAGCTAGCCCAAAATCAGTTATGGATGCAATAAAATGGAAAAAAACCTCAACAAGGATAATTCTAAAACTAGCAATGGATTTATCCCTATAATCCATGGTAATAGTAATGGAGAGGAAATCAAGGCTTTCCCCAAAAATGCAATAACCATAAAAATAGGCCATAATTCCAAACACTCATTAGCCTATTCAAACCACTTAATTACCTACTCACCCCATCCCCAATTCTACCAATAAGTTGGTTCAACTAACACAATCCAATGAAATAATGCAATATCCAACATATACATTGGATATTAATCAAGTTCAAATTTACTCAGGTCATGATCTTCTATAACCCACCTCAACCATAATCACAAAACACTTTAAACCAACTTCATTCCTTACTAATACATAATCACCCATAGGCTACCCTAAGCCAAGTCCATCAAAAAAAAAAACTAACAATCATCCTTTTTCAGAGAGATATAGCATATCACATCTTGAACAAGAGCTTGGATTTGATATCTTAGGATAGCTCAAGAATGTGTGCATCAAAATCCAAAATTTTCAATAAATTAAGTATGTTCCTATCTACACTGAAGTTTTTCAAGACCTATGTTTGAAAAAAAATAGAATAAATAAGAAGGATCATAAAACAATCTAGGTCATTAGCCAATTAATAGATATTATGTCAGGAAACATAGCTCCCCCAAAATATTTTGATTCAAGAAGTCTTGTAGTTAATGTTAGTATCCACAACCAACCTATTTACAATATTTTAATTGACTTAGGTGTATCCATTAATGTGATGACCATGGAGACAATACAAAAATTAAAGCTTACCACTCTCTATCTAATACTTACCATCCTCTAGATAGTTGATAGATTAACTGTTAAGCTTGAAGTAATTATTGAAGACCTTTTTATCACTATGGATTCTTAATAATATCCAATAGAATTTATTATCTTACAACTAAAGACCAATTTGGGGGGTTACCCTCTCATCCTTGGTCAGCCATGGTTGGCTACTACTGATGCCTTTCTTGGTTATAGTTTAGGAAAAATGCTAATTTCCAATGGAAATGACACCAAGAAATTAGTTATGTATCCACTAGCTTAGCCTTCCCCAAATGATGGACCAATCCCTTGTATTGATGACCT
The DNA here is from genome assembly GCA_037957365.1 of Torreya grandis. NCBI lineage: Eukaryota > Viridiplantae > Streptophyta > Pinopsida > Cupressales > Taxaceae > Torreya > Torreya grandis. The sequence goes on from JARHVA010005712.1 coordinate 872,414, forward strand.
TGAAAAAGTTGTATCTTTGTAGACTCTCTACATAATTGAATAGAATCTAGCTCTACAAGACCAAGAAGAAGACACTGTCCTTATTGGTATCTTGTAAAACACCTATAAATAGGATCCTATAGCTACCAACTTGTTGGACTATACACTATGCCATCTTTATAATACGTTTCTTGAGAATGGTCTTGCTACAACTTCAAGAGACATTTTTTCATTCCACCAATTAATTCCCCTTTAATATAGTTATGATCCTTTAATCACTAATGTAGAGACCATGATTTATTTTAAAAAACAAGTAGACATCATGCCAAATAAGCCTCTTAACATTAGCACTTCCTTAACACCCTAGAAAGAAAGTCAATTAATTACAATGATGAGAAGGCACACAATAACATTTTCCTAGGATTACCATGACATGAGAGTAATACCCCCAAATTTATGCATTCATCATATTTACATTAAATAAGAATGCAAACCTATTTGCCAACCCTAAAGGCATGCGAATCCTATAGTCAAAGACATTGTCAAAACTAAGTTACAAAAACTCTTAAATGTCATATTTATTTATCCTATCTCAGATAGCTAGTGGGTGTCTCCCCCAATCATTGTCCATAATAAAAGGGGAAAGTGGTGTATTTGTGTTGACTATCAAGATTTGTATGCTACTATCAGAAAGGATCACTTTCCCCTTCTATTTATTAATAAAGTATTTGATACGTTAGCAAGGAAGAAGTACTTTTATGTCCTAGATGACTATAGTGGTTATAATCAAATATGAATTTCTCCACAAGACGAAGACAAAACCATTTTTACTTGCCCTTGTGGAACCTATGCCTATGTCATCTTGCCATTTTCTCTTTGTAATGCCCCATCTACTTTTCAATGGGCTATGTTGAGCATATTTTTTGACCTCTCCCATGACTGTGTTGAAATCTACATAGATTATTTCACTATATATGGAAAGACATTTTAATAAATGATAACTAACTTGGAGAAATTTCTTCAATTCTATAAGGACCATCAATTATCTTTGAGCAATGAGAAGTGTTACATGCTTATGATTGAAGGGATTGTGTTGGGACATCACATATCCCCTACTATAATTCATGTTGACCCATCAAAGATAAGTATCATCAAGGATATTTTTGATGCTTTTAAATGAACCATAGGTGATCTATAGTGTTTAAAGAACACTTCTCATTTTAGAATCTAAAGATTCAAGGCATGAGTTAAAGGTATTTAGTAATTAAGGTGCCTGTGGTGAAAATAGCAGTAGAGAAACATGGACTACTCCAAAATATTTAAAGAGTTTGATGGTCAAGGGTCATCCTAGTTTTTGGTACTAATTTTAACAAATAGATCTAGATCTAAACTACTAAGTTAAATGATTATGAACAATGTTTTATACGAAAGTGAATTGTTAAAAAAAAAGAGAAAAAGGAAGGGTAGAGTGAGAAAGAAATAATGACTATTAAACCCTAATTATAAACATATTGATAGAGTTTTTAGAATTACCAAGAGTGATCTTAACTAGTATATAGTGTGAAGTAGCCTAAGCTCACATCCCATAATAAACCAGGCCTAGTTTTGAAGATAAGATGATGATACAAGTAGGAATTTGAATTTACTTTTAGGTTTTACACTACATTTAGATAGCTAATGCACATCTATGTTTCAAAATAAATAAAGTGAAGTAAACCCAGTTTCATTCCACTAACCTAGAATTACATAAGTTAGCAACCTTGTCATTAATGATATACTTAGTATTTTTATAACATATTCATGTTTACACTCAAATAAGAAATTAAGAAACTTTATCAATTGGAACACATTAAATTAGACAATTCCTATAGAATTCTTTGATCCCTTTGTATTAATTACTTAAAACTATGGTACAAAATAGTTTGAAATCTCTCCTTTTACAATTGATAATACATGCCCCTTTTATAGGAAGCCAAGTAATATACTGATCATTCCTCACACTGACAAGTGTTTAAAATTCAACTATATTTGTTACAACTATAATACAAATATCTTTCACAACCTTAATGACCTAGAGGCAATCACGTAAACAAACTAGCATTTGCCTTTATAAAAAAGGCTCTTCATGGTAAGCCATTATTTAAAGATTCCTAAGTTAGAGGTGGGGCCCCTCACTATTCAAGGATAGTCATTGCTCATGAAATTTGCTCATCAATTATGCCTAAGTTCATCACAATCTTGGTGATGTATCCTTCTTCTTGATCCACCAATTCATCAAAATGCTTATCATTCTTGTTTAAGGCCTCATTGATGCTCCTTGATTTATTGAATTTCTCTCATTTGCATCAAAGATAAACCTTAGTATATTTTTATTTTCTTGGATTGATTGGCCTTGACCCTTGTCTTTGATCTATTGAGTCACCAAAGTAACTCTATGTTGGAATTCTTCATCACCAATTATTCCTAGGGTAATGGGCTAGATAGTATCCTTGAGCATTATTCCTACGAGTTTCTAAATTATGGTGATGAGTCCATTTCCTTCTTTGATAATCACTTCAACTTTGTATTTCTAGGTATTAAATGTCTAGAGATTATCCCCTATGATTCCAAAGTTGGCACTAAGGTTCGCCCTTATGATAGCCTTATGTCTAGAGATTATCCCCTATGATTCCAAACTTTGGATTGTTGGAATTTGAGTTTTGATTTGGATTTCAAGGAACTAGGCAATTTTACTCTCAGATACTTACCATTGAACACTTAGTTTCTTGGTCACCAAGACTTGGGTTTTTAGTGCACTCTACCTTGACCTCATGGAATTTAATGCCTTGAACATCTTATGAAATGAATTTTCAATCATTTTAATTATTTTATCAGCCAATCTTTTTACGTTAGTAGATGCCTCCTTATCCCAGTGCTTAATCTTGATCTTAGCAGAAACCTACAATAGTAGGCAGGGGCTGAATGGCTACGGCTTCACTATATTACTCACAAAAACTTATTACAATATCCTTGTTTCAATTTCTGATTCACAGGATCCTTCGAAAAGGGCAAGTGAAGAGCATACTCTTTTACAAGCCTACTATATTTTCACACTAGAAATTTTTTTGACGCAAATACATAGGCAGAGAGGCTTATTTATAGCAATATTTGGGCTGTCCTGCCTGCTTCGCTGGCAAGGCGGTGTCAATCCCATCATGCTTTATAGCTCAAAAGATGGCTATAGTGAGATGCTGTTCAAGGCGTTGGATCCACATGATGATGATGGTGATGAAGGAATCATGGGTTGTGGGCCCAACATGTCTTCCGCTTCATCTTCTAAGTCATCTTGAGTTATCAGATTAAAAAGGCACCTTATTTAGAAAGTGCTTTGTAGATGCCAGTGTCGACAATTTGGGGGTCCCGCTTCACATGGTGCATGTCTTGGCGTGTAGTGGAAATAAGATTCCCACTCAAGCTGTCGATGAATTATTGTATGCACTACTGTGTCTTGATCATGGTTCTGTTCTTCATGAATGCGGTGCGGGCCATGCCGAGCTACCCAACGATACAGGTGTTCATTGGATGATGATCTGATCCAAATACGCCATGTCCATAGTGGTCATTTTAATAGCTCAGTGAACTGATGGTATAAGAATTCACTATTGAGCCGTTTTATTGTGATGACTCCTGAGTTTTGACGGTGATTTGCTTGAAGCGTCACTGCTGTAGACATTTGCAGGTCTTGTCCTACTGCATAGGAGATCCTCGTAAATCTGGGGTGCAGGCCTTCTCTGAGGATTTATTCTTGGACAAGAACATTCATAGAATCAAATCCTTGATTTAATATCTTGGTAAGATTAAAACCAGGTGCAGGCTGATGCATTAATGTGGCTGGAGGATTCCGGCTGAGCCAATCTGTGATAACATTATTAGTACCTATAATATGCTCCACTAAAAAATTAAACCGATGGAAAAATTCTCACCACTGAACATATTTCCCGCGACCATCTTTCTGACCATGATCCTTTTCTCGAAAGGTCAGAAATCTAGTGCAATCGGTTACAACTACAAAATGTGGCAGATGTAAAAGTTTCAATATAAACTTCTCTAAACATTTTTTCACAGCATAGATCTCTTTATCAGAGGAGATCCATTTTAAAACATCAGAGCTAAACACACCACTAGTAAACTCACACACAAATTCTTTACTATCGACTATACAAACAAGTACTCCTCCCCATGCTAGGTCAGAGGCATCAGTATAAACTTTCATTTGTTTGGATTTAGGAACATGCAGTTCAGGTAGCGCTGCTACAGTTGCTTTAATCTTTCGAACTGCTGCTGTATGTTGTTCTTTCCATTTGAAAACTTTCTTCTTCTAGAGAAGTTGTTGTAGAATATACCTATCTTCACCAGAGTTGGGATAGAAACTGTTAAGATAATTTAACAAACCCAAGAAAGCTTGAAGCTTGGGTTTATCCAAACATTCAGGGAAACTGATGACTTTTTCTTTTATGTGTGGCTGGACTTGTAGTTTTGAATCTCGGATCACCATGCTGAGGAAATTGCATTCAGTTGTGCATAACTAAATTTTAGTCTCTGAAAGGACTATACCTGCATCTTGTGCCAGCTAAAAAAATTGGGAGAGATGAGTAGCATGCTCATCTAAAGAATTGCTGAAAATAAGAATATCATCTATGTATACACACAAAAAATGAGAAGTGCCTTCAAAAATTTTATCCATATGCACCTGGTAATATGCTAGCGCATTCATTAGGCTGAAAGGCATGACAATCCATTGAAAGTGGCCAAAGGGGCAGCTGAAGGCTGTCTCGGCTCTATCTTCTTCTTTGACTCTTATCTGATAAAAACCTGATTTGCAGTCAAACTATGAAAAATATGTACAAGCTACAACTTTTTCTAGCAAATAGCTTTTATCAAGTATAGGATATGGATATGGCTCTGTGATAGCATTTAATGGTCGATAGTTAATGACCATTCTTTTCTTACCCCTTTTCTGTTCTGAATGTTTATTAACCATAAAGGCGTAATAGCAAAATGGAGAGGTAGATTTTTCAATGAAGCCATTTTTCTCCAGATCTTTGATCTGTGATTCCATATCATCATAATCTTGTGCCAGTATTGGAATCCTTTTTCCAATCTTCATGTGCTTGCCTTCAAGTATCTTAATTTCCATTTCAGGCATAGCTTTAGACCAAAACTACTGAGGATTCTCTGAGCAGATAGAGGACTTGATCTTTTCTCCAATTTCTAGTATCTCAGCTGGGATTATGTTAGGGCTTTGAGTCATGGCACTTGGAAACTGTTTTGTGCATAGATAAGCCTGGGTATTCTAAGCCTTTCATTCTCTATGGTGAACATGATGCTTTTTGTAGTAGCACCATAGGGTGTATATCTGTCAATGAATGATCCTCCAAAGAGGATATCAATAGGCATTTTCTCTAAAGCAAATAAATCACAATGGAAGTTTTTATTTTGAATACGTAGGGGTTGCTGATGTTTATACTTTTTACATATGAAACTATTCCCCTGTATGTCAATGCTCTTATAAGCAAGATTGTCATCAAGTGTCTTCCAATCACTGACGAGCTGTGGTTTAGCAAAAGAGAGGGAAGCACCAGTGTCTACTTGTGCATCTACTAGTCTGCCATTTATTTCTAAAGTGAAAAACTGGGCAAATCTACCATTAATAAAATGGTTAAGATAGGCGGGTTGAGATAGTTCAAGAGAAGGGATGCTAGTACATACCAACTTTTGTCTTCCTGTGTCTTGGACTATTACTGGTTCAGAGTAGACTTCTTCTTCTATTTCAAGTTCTGCTTCCTCTTGGAGATTATTGAATTCACCTTAATAGTAATCTTGGTCGGAATAAAACATACTTCCAACTTCATCCTCTTCATAGCCATCGTCCCACCGAGGGTCTGCTGCTAAGACAGGTTCTTCAGCTGGTAGGATCTGTTCCCATATTGGCTCTCTAATTTCTTTAGGTAGCTCTCTACTGGTGAACTTGTTTTTGATCCAGGAGTTGCTTGGCTTAAATGAGCTTGGATATTGCAGAGGAGGATGGTTAAATCTGTGCAATGTCAGTGGTTGTCTAGGCTGAGAGGGCTATCTCCCTCTGGATGATTCTCCTCTAGAATATCCTCTTCCTCTGGGCTTCTCTGGTCTTTCAGGTACCTCATGATGATGGCATGACCAGGGTCCATGTGCTTCATTAGATAGAATAGACCAGTCATGTTCTCGTGGTCTGTAATGTCATGATTCTTGTTGCATGTTTGTGATTGGCTGCTCAAGTTCATCGGCAAGAGGTTCGAGTGTTGTTGCATCTTCTTCATCATCAGATGCTTCATCTTGAAGATCTTCAAGAGTTGGCTCATATATATCTTCTTGAAGATAAAGATCTTCATCGGCATCAACTATATCTAATCTTTTTACATCAATAGACGCCTCCTTATCCCAGTGCTTAATCTTGATCTTAGCAAAAACCTGCGATAGTAGGCAGGGGCCGAATGGCTACAGCTTCACTATATTACTCACAAAAAATTATTACAATATCCTTATTTCAATTTTTGATTCACAGGATCCTTCGAAAAGGGCAAGTGAAGAGCATACTCTTTTACAAGGCTACTAGATTTTCACACTAGAAAATTTTTTGATGCAAATACATAGGCAGAGAGGCTTATTTATAGCAATATTTGGGTGGTCCTACCTGCTTCGCTGGCAAGGTGGTGTCAATCCCATCATGCTTTACAGCTCAAAAGATGGCTACAGTGAGATGTTGTTCAAGGTGTTAGATCCACATGATGATGATGGTGATGAAGGAATCATGGGTTGTGGGCCCAACATGTCTTCCGCTTCGTCTTCTAAGTCATCTTGAGTTATCGGATTAAAAAGGCATCTTATTTAGAAAGTACTTTGTAGATGCCAGTGTTGACAATTTGGGGGTCCCGCTTCACATGGTGCATATCTTGGCGTGTAGTGGAAATAAGATTCCCACTCAAGCTGTCGGCAAATTATTGTATGCACTATTGTGTTTTGATCATGGTTCTGTTCATGAATGCAGTGCGGGCCATGCCGAGCTACCCAACGGTATAGCTGTTAGTTGGATGATGATCTAATATGAATACGCCACGTCCATAGTGGTCATTTTAATAGCTTAGTGAACTGATGGTATAAGAATTCACTATTGAGCCATTCTATTGTGATCACTCCTGAGTTTTGATGGCAATTTGCTTGAAGCGTCACTGCTGCAGACATTTGCAGGTCTTGTCTTGCTGCATAGGAGATCCTCATAAATCTGGGGTGTAGGCCTTCACTGAGGATTTGTTCTTGGACAAGAGCATTCATAGAATCAAATCCTTGATTTAATATCCTGGTAAGATTAAAACTAGGTGCAGGCTGATGCATTAATGTGGCTGGAGGATTCCGACTGAGCCAATCTGCGATAACATTATTAGTACCTATAATATGCTCCACTAAAAAATTAAATTGATGGAAAAATGCTTGCCATCGAACATATTTCCCGTGACCATCTTTTCGACCATGATCCTTTTCTCAAAAGGTCAGAAATCTAGTGCAATCGGTTATAACTACAAAATGTGGCAGATGTAGAAGTTTCAGCATAAACTTCTCTAAACATTTTTTCATAGCATAGATCTCTTTATCAGAGGAGATCCATTTTAAAACATCGGAGCTAAACACACCACTAGCAAACTCACACACAAATTCTTTACTATCGACTATACAAATAAGTACTCCTCCCCATGCTAGGTCAAAGGCATCAGTATAAACTTTCATATGTTTGGATTTAAGAACATGCAGTTCAGGTAGCGCTGCTACAGTTGCTTTAATCTTTCAAACTGTTGTTGTATGTTGTTCTTCCCATTTGAAAACTTTCTTCTTCTAGAGAAGTTGTTGTAGAATATACATGTCTTCACCAGAGTTGGGATAGAAACTGTTAAGATAATTTAACAAACCCAAGAAAGCTTGAAGCTTGGGTTTATCCAAACATTCAGGGAAACTGATGACTTTTTCTTTTATGTGTGGATGGACTTGCAATTTTGAATCTCGGATCACCATGCCGAGTAAATTGCATTCAGTTGTGCATAACTAAATTTTAGTCTCTGAAAGGACTATACCTGCATCTTGTGCCAGCTGAAAAAATTGGGAGAGATGAGTAGCATGCTCATCTAAAGAATTGCTGAAAATAAGAATATCATCTATGTATACACAAAAAATGAGAAGTGCCTTCAAAAAATTTATCCATATGCACCTGGTAATATGCTGGCACATTCATTAGGCCAAAAAGCATGACAGTCCATTGAAAGTGGCCAAAGGGGTAGCTGAAGGCTGTCTTGGCTCTATCTTCTTCTTTGACTCTTATCTGATAAAAACCTGATTTGCAGTCAAACTATGAAAAATATGTACAAGCTGCAACTTTTTCTAGAAAATAGCTTTTATCAGGTATAGGATATGGATATGGCTCTGTGATAGCATTTAATGGTCGATAGTTAATGACCATTCTTTTCTTACCCCTTTTCTGTTCTGAATGTTTATTAATCATAAAGGCGTAACAGCAAAATGGAGAGGTAAATTTTTCAATGAAGCCATTTTTCTCCAGATCTTTGATCTGTGATTCCATATCATCATAATCTTGTGCCGGTATTGGAATCCTTTTTCCAATCTTCATGTGCTTGCCTTCAAGTATCTTAATTTCCATTTCAGGCATAGCTTTAGACCAAAACTGCTGAGGATTCTTTGAGCAGATAGAGGACTTGATCTTTTCTCTAATTTCTAGTATCTTGGTTGGGATTATGTTAGGGCTTTGAGTCATGGCACTTGGAAACTATTCTGTGGCATAGATAAGCCTGGGTATTCTAAGCCTTTCATTCTTTATGGTGAATATGATGCTTTTTGCAGTAGCACCATAGGGTGTATATCTGTCAATGAATGATCCTCCAAGGGGGATATCAATAGGCATTTTCTCTAAAGCAAAGAAATCACAATGGAGGATTTTATTTTGAATACGTAGGGGTTGCTGATGTTTATACTTTTTACATATGAAACTATTCCCCTGTATGTCAATGCTCTTTTAAGCAAGATTGTCATCAAGTGTCTTCCAATCACTGATGAGCTATTGTTTAGCAAAAGAGAAGGAAGCACCAGTGTCTACTTGTGCATCTACTAGTCTGCCATTTATTTCTAAAGTGAAAAACTGGGCAAATCTGCCATTAATTAAATGGTTAAGATAGGCGGGCTGAGATAGTTCAAGAGAAGGGATGCTGGTACATACCAACTTCTATCTTCCTGGGTCTTGGACTATTACTGGTTCAGAGTAGACTTCTTCTTCTAGTTCAGGTTCTGCTTCCTCTTGGAGATTACTGCATTCACCTTGACAGTAATCTTGGTTAGAATAAAACATACTTCCGACTTCATCCTCTTCATAGCCATCGTCCCATCGAGGGTCTGCTGCTAAGATAGGTTCTTCAGCTGGTAGGATCTGTTCCCATATTGGCTCTCTGATTTCTTTAGGTGGCTCTCTGCTGGTGAACTTGTTTTTGATCCAGGAGTCACTTGGCTTAAATGAGCTTGGATATTGTACATGAGGATGGTTAAATTTGTGCAATGTCGGTGGTTGTCTAGACTAAGAGGGCTGTCTCCCTCTGGATGATTCTCCTCTTGAATATCCTCTTCCTCTAGGCTTCTCTGGTCTTTCAGGTACCTCATGATGATGGCATGACCAGGGTCCATGTGCTTCATTAGATAGAATAGACTAGTCATGTTCTCGTGGTCTGTAATGTCATGATTCTCGTTGCATGTTTGTCATTGGCTGCTCAAGTTCATCGGCAAGAGATTCGAGCACTGCTGCATCTTCTTCATCATCAGATGCTTCATCTAGAAGATCTTCAAGAGTTGGCTCATATATATCTTCTTGAAGATAAAGATCTTCATCGGCATCAACTATATCCCACCACGCTACTGCGTTGGAGGAAAAAATAGCTTTTATTATGGGATTTTTGCAAGAGCAGTTAGGAGCAATGTGGTTGGGTTTGCGATAGATGTAACAAATCGGCTGCTTGGAAGGAGGTCGTGCAGTGCGTCATTTCCTGAGGAAACGATGAGGAGGTGCATAGGAATGTTTCTTGGGAAAGGAGCGGTGCTTATAAGAAATATGGCGGTGATGATGCTTCTGATGTCGGTGAGGTTGTACATAAGGTCTACAAGAAAATGGGGTTGTTTCAGGGAAGACTGGAGCGATTTGGGATGCTTGGTGCTTGCTAGGCTTCTGCATGGACTTAGTCTCAGAGACTAAAGTCATAATATTTTGTTGGGCGAAGTCAATAACATCTGAGAGGGCGAGATCTTTGATCGCGAGGCCTTTCAGATCAATATAAGAGAGGACTCTGTCAATTAGATTATATGGCAAAGCATGCAGGAATTTTAACTTAATTTTAGTGGATGCATAGCTACGGCTATCATATGCAAGCTTTCTAAACTGTTTAGCAAAAACATCAAATTGTTTGAGATCGCAAAGCTCCATTTTTAACAACCACTTTTTGGATTCTATTTCTCTATTGCCGATAGGCAGAGCAAATTCATCAATTAATAATTTAAATAATGCAGCTAGAGAATCTGGCTGATTATGTACACGCTCATATTGCTGAGCTTCTGATATAGATTGCCACTAAAGACTAGTAAATCCCCATAAAAACTTTACTACAAAGCAGGTGCTACCTACTTGGTCAAGATGGGCCTGTATAACAAGAACTCGCATGGTGTTGCACCAAGCGGTGATTTCATCTAGAGGATTTAACAGGTCATCTATATTAAGGTACCAAGGTTGCAAATGGATATGAGTGCGTTGCATAAGGGAATGGCTTGGTGATTTCTTGATTGTTTTGAAAGGAGGGCCAGAAGATACTGAACAAAGAGGTTTGGATGATGATTCGGCCTTTTGGTCTTCTTTGGATAGCCAACTGAGACTATCATCTAAGCAATCAATCTTTGAATCTATAGAATCTACTTTTTTCTGGATATTATTTATAGTATCCTTAATGGATAATACATCTCTACACAGATCATCAAAATTTTCATAGAAATGAGAATTAAATCTAGATACATAATTTCTCTGTCTGAACTCATTAGAGGGATTATCATATGCAGCTGAGAAATACTGCATAGTTCTTGCTAGTTGTCTATGGACACCTTTTGGTGGTGGCCATCTTCCACCTCTATATAATTTAACTGTATCTTCTGTGTAGAACTCAAGACTATCTTCTCTGGGAAGACTCATTAGTGTTGGTGGTAAATCATTGCCGAGATTTACCTCTTCATCTTCAATTAGAATATGACCAGTCTTTACAAATCTACGAGATGAGGACGTAGATGGTCTGGAAGGAGAAAGACAGGAAGAATGCATAGACAAGGATCTGGGTAAAATATTTACAGATCTGCCATCACTTTGATGGACAGTGGCTTGAATCTTCATCCTGGGAGAGACATGTTTAAGCCAATCAAGTTTCCATGTAGATGGAACCTCAACTGCTTCAATATGTCCTTTCTGTAATTGGACTGTGCCACTCAATCTTCTAGCATAAGGTAGATTTTCTAGGATTTTGGGGTGGTTTGTATTGGTCATACTGTAAACAACTGAGATATTAATAGAAGAATATTTAAATTCTCCAAACATATCAAGACCAAATAATGAAGTGAACAAACCCCAACAGTCTAAAGATCCATGCTTGACTTCTTTACAACCTCTGTCGCGGACTGCAACAGAAAGGTTTGGACAAAACTCAAAACAAATAGTATCATCATTAAGTCGACCAAGGCTAGACAATTGATAGGAATGTTTGAAACTGACTTGGCGATGATCACACAAAGCTAAGTATAATACAGGCTTTATATTACTGGGAATCAAGGGTCGAATGTGTACTCTGATTAAACCAAAATGGACAAACTTTACATCCTCATGTGACCTGATACAATTGATTTCTTTCTCAGGTAACAGAGAGCAAATTTGTTTGATAGGTTTTCTTAGGTTTATAGTAGAGGGTTAACTCTACAGACTTGATTCTTGGTTTGACAAACGATAGATAAGTGGATGTATACAAGAACTTAGACTTAACTAATTCAGACTTTTTATACACACTGGAAGCCTTAATAGCTAGAGGTTTGAATTGGCTTGTTTCTTGCTCAATGTTTTCTTCAATAATATCAATATCAGGACAGTCTGATAATTGATCTGGGACAAATGGAGGAAGTTCATACATACCTTCAAACTCAGATTCATTCATCAGTTCTATGGTATATGTGGATGGTGCTTTTCTGAATTCCATTGTGGGGAGATTTGGGTTCTGGTAAGCGAGAAATTTTTGGTAAGGGAATATGGGATGCAAAGATAAAGCAGCCTATGAAAAATTGATAATAACGGCCTGTGACTCGATGCAATAACTTTCCCAAAGAAATTTTCAAAGCAGAGAACACAAAAGATCGATCCATGAAATAGGAAAATTGATCTACAACTTCCAGTAAACTAGATGTAACTGGGCTCTAGTATGGCTCTAGAGTGGACTCTAATATGGCTCTGATACCAATCTTTTTATGTCTGTAGACGCCTCCTTATCCCGGTGCTTAATCTTGATCTTAGCAGAAACTTGCAATAGTAGGCAGGGGCCGAATGGCTACGGCTTCACTATATTACTCACAAAAACTTATTACAATATCCTGTGAATCAGAAATTGAAACAAGGATATTGTAATAAGTTTTGTGAGTAATATAGTGAAGCCGTAGCCATTCGGCCCCTGCCTACTATCGCAGGTTTCTGCTAAGATCAAGATTAAGTGCTGGGATAAGGAGGCGTCTACAGACACTAAGATGATTGCCTCAATCTGTAAACTTTCATTTTCTTGATATAAGTTTTTAATCCTTTATTTTAATCATTATAGTCCTAACTTATCTTGTTGTTAATGGGCCTTAATCAAGGTTTCTACATCCTCCCCATGGATGGTGGCTCTTCCAATTCCATACCCTTTGATAGGGGCTAACCTAGTGATTAGTTCAACCTTTTTGAAGGTGAACTCTTCTTTTCAAATCATAGTAGTCCTTATGGTAATTATTTCTATCCATATTGTATCTTAGTTTAATTGGAACATTATGTTAGGCTTCTTAAATTATGGCTATTCAAGAACTTCCAAACTTTCACTCTTAGAGGCTCTAGGCATGTCTAACTTTTGACCTTCCTTGGCATAAAAGATCTAGGTCTTTTTTTCTACTTGCTTATCCACAATACCCTAAATCCATGGCTTGATTTCATCATGCACACCCAAATCAACTCATGTAAATGACCATGATGGAGAGAGAGATGGGATCTTCTATACCTTCCCATATATAAACTAGTCATGGATGATTAGTCTATGGATTGGATTTTCATCACTAAAAAGGTTGATTTCACTAATAGGGTAAGTGAAGGTCAACCTAGGATTCTTCAAGACACCAAGGCCAATTCCACATTTCACTTATCCCAATATAATGGGGTTATCTTTTTACTTGATGTATTATATGGATCTTCATCCCTATCAGAACCATATGTTGTTGTTATGTAAATAAGGGAACATTCCAATGTCTCACTTGCTTCAAGGGTAACCATGATAATGAAATCTATTGGGGAAGAGGGTCTACATGGAGATATTGAGGGTAGAGAGACCTCTCCAAATATGTGTTCCATCCTTAGTTCCCTAATCATAACTTTGCCTTTATCTTTGATATCTTTAGGCTACCCAAATTGGGTTTGTTCTACTGGTTTCACTTGTTGTGGCTTAGAGGACTATCCTTCATCTTATGGATATTGATGGAAAATATTGGATGGACCCAATAAAAATTGATAATGTAGAGGTCGTATTTGCCATCTTTCCCCTAAGGGATTGTTGTCCTTGATCAACCTATGCTCCAATTAGATGTTGTGATCTTGGATTATGGAAAGTACTTGTTTAAAGTTTCTTGCTCTTATTTTAATGTCATCACCCATATGTAGCTGATGTCCATACTCAATCTTTAGGAACTTCATATCTTGGGTGTGGGTGATCACTATGTTCCTAGGGTCTCACATCTTGAGGTCATCCAACTATAAATCAAAGTAATTCGCATGCACCACCATGACCTCCAACTGCTTCCAGTTTCTGATTATGACTTTGCTAATGTCCAATGGGAAGGAGTGGACTTGAGATTTCTTCTTTTCTTTTCATGTCTTATCTACACCCTAGATAATTTGAGAGGTAATCTCCTACTCTAAAATTTTGTTGGGGACATGAATGGGTAATCAGTAGGGTTGAGTCAGGATCCCATCTATCCTTATCATAGTGCAATCTGGGTAGAACCACATGTCCCCCATGGTTTCTACTTAATTCTTGATGAGAAGATGGATTCTTGTGATAGGGATGTTAGTAATTACCTCATAAATGGTTTGGAAAAAACCATCACTGATAAATTGCATGTGGTTCCTATATTTGAATATATACAATTTAAAGTAGTGGTGACAGATTGTGGTCCTACCATCAGGGGACCATTTTCTTATGCCATGAAAGGTTACAAAAGCAAAGAGTGAATCCAAGAGATATGAAATCATATATAATTTCTTGTAAGTCCTTATTTTAATGGCCATGAATTGTTTGGCAAGGAATAATCCTATCAGGTATCTTATAGGAGGGGTTAACTTATTGTATAGCATAAAGTGGACATAAGATACCTAAATATTACACATATAAGTAGTGTAAGGGGAACCAAAGGCTATGTTTAGCAAGGTAATAGCTATCCTAACACCCTCCATAAATTATACATAAGAATTTTTCCATTAGGGGATCTAAAAACATGGAAGCCTTGGATTAACCAATGTGTGAGGACTGAATCTAGGTCCTGAGTGTTAGTCCAATCTCTCAAGGATGGAAGATCAACATGAGGCAAGGGAAGCTTGTATTATGTTGCAAAGGCCATGGGGGAGATATATGAAACCCTTTTTGTGCTTCCCTCTTGAATGATCCATTCTCCATATACTTTACAATCTACCAAAATAGGAACAAGGATGTAGATATAATGCATTACCTCTAGTTTATCTATTACACAGTGGAGGTCTGCCATCTGGATTACAACTATGTCATTATATCTCTAATGTGTATTAGTGTTCCTCTTCTCCTCTTGGGATATGGGCTGAAATTCCTCCACAAGGAAGAATAATCCTAACAAGTTCTTGACTCCATGGACATTTAGTGCCATTATGTCTAGCTCTATATCTTTGAAAATCCTCCCTTCATTATTGAAAGTTAGATAGAGTTTAGTTTCCATCTTCATTTGTTGCCTATCTACCACAATTGATGATATTGAATTATCTTTTCAAGGTCACCAAGGGTTTCACTAAGGCACTTTATTCAAGGTTTATTTATGTTATTATAATTACTTTAAGACCAATTGAGCCAACTTGGGTATTTTTTATAGAGGGCTTAGGGTTTTTAAGGTTTAATGGTGGAAATATCTAGTTCTTAACCTTATATGTGCCTTAGAATTTATGGGACCCTCTTCCTCATGCCCTTTTCACTTTTGAGCTTTGAAGATCTTTGATTTTGGTCCTCCAAGCTTATGTGGAGCCTATGTGACATGGTTATGTGTCTTTCATGGCAATTTTCATAATTACTAGCTACATACTAGCCATTGGCTTTTAAAATCCCAATTTATTTCACCCTGATAACCCTAATCCAAGTTATTACATTATTATTGGCCCATTTATCCTTGGGTACATGGTCATGACACTTGGTATCTTGGTAGATCTTTTTTAAACAACATATCTTTGTCAATTTCCACCCTAGCTATGCACTAGCCATGTATCAAGCTTATAGATCTTTGAAAGGTCATCATGCTCAATGTACCATTGGATCAAATCTAGTTGGTGAGTGATCACCATTGATATTTCAAAGGTCTAAGTCATTTAGCTAAGCACCTTTATTAAGTTGGTCCCATCAAATCTTCATCTTTTGACTAGTAAGCTATCATGCATCCTCCTCATAGGGCTTTATGTATCTTTGTTAGTCACCTTGGTGTGAGCAGGCCATGTGTCAAGCTCATGAAGATTTGAAAGGTCATCAGGCTTGATGCACTATTAGATCAAATCTAGTGGAAAAGTGATCACCATTTATCCTTGTAAGGTGTAAGCCATTTAATTGATCACCTTTATTAAGTGGGTCCCATCAAATCTTCATCTTTTGACTAACAAGCTACCACACATCCTCCTCATGGATTTTTATGTACCATTTTTAGTCACCTTGGCATGGGTAGGCCACATGTCAAGCTCATGAATCTTTGAAAGGTCATCAAGTTCAATGCACTATTAGATCAAATCCAAAGGGTGAGTGATCATCATTGATCTTTGCAAGGTCTAAGTCATTTAATTGAGTGCCTTTGTTAAGTGTGTCCCATAAAATCATCATATTTCAACTAGAAAGCTACCATGTTTCCTCCTCATGGGGATTTATGTACCTCTATCAGTCACCTTGGTTGTGGGTAGGTCACATGTTAAGATCATAGAGATTTGAAAGGTCATCGAGCTTAATGCACCATTAGATCAAATTCAATGAATGAGAGATCACCATTGATCCTAAAAAGAGCATAAGAAATAACCATTAGACCTAAGGACATAAATACATAGGATAGATTATTAAGACTAAGGTCAAGGTTAATTGCCTAGGCCTTAATATTAATAATCTAGTCTAAGTTAGAAAATTTTCAAAAGGAGCCCCCAAAAATTACATTAATTTAGACCATGAAAATAAAAGGGTGAGGGAAAGGATAAAGGCTCAGGTCATGTTGCTTTTCTTTAAAACATGATGTAAACCCTTTTGTTAATTGATTTATTTAATTATTCCCACTGATATTAAAATTTGAACTTGGGGCCACCTAAACCCTAGTTCTTCTAAGGAACCTATAAATAGAAACTTAAATGAATTCATTAGCTAGGTTAGCTCAGAATGAGGTTGAAAAAATCACAAACATGATGCATTCATAAGTTTATGATCTACAATCTTTATAAAAGGGGTCTTAATGCATGGATACTTTAAAAAAATATACACAAGTTTCTCAAGGGTCCCCAAGATTAGGATGAGTGGGTAATGTTGGTCCCAACAAATGGTGACTTCTAAGGGGAAACATAGCAATATGCTTAGAACTTCTAGACTTTGATTTTAGATAAACATTGAGGTCACCATTCCATTTGGCCTAAAAACAACCCTCTAGATCTACTAGTGATTGAAATATAACTTGTGCTAGTGGATTTAAGGTCTAATCATTAAGACATACTTGCACCATGTGTGTGCTTTGATTCCACTTACTATTTGTCATAGGATTCAATAAGTACCCCTAGCTTCATTCCTTTAATCATTTATGTTAACTTCGGTATACTGAATATCATGATATAGCTTAGCGAAGGCTTGGGCATTGTTATGCTACTAGGCAGACATCCATAACCCTAACAAAGATACCTTGAGTTCAACTCATAACCTTTCTCCACTACCAATCGGGTGTCCATAGCCTTGGTGGAGACTACTTGAATCACCTTTTTGAGAAATCTTCAATTTTGCCTTGTAGTTCCACATATTTTTGTAATTTTAATATTTTTTATGATTTTTATTAAGTTTGGGAACCAAGATATCTAGGTTTATGATTTGGTCAAAATTTCATCCTGGGAGGATCACTCAAGGTTATAAATCTCATCATATTCAAAGATGTTGGTTAAGTGCTAGCTACTGGCATGTTCTTGATAGTTTAGGTCTTAAGTCCTAGGTACATATCCTTTTAAAACTAGTGTGGATCTAGGGTCATAACTTACATCTAATAGAGTGACCTCTCTCTATCTACATGTACTTAGTTTCTCAAAGATGCCTCATAGTGTTAATTTTCTAGATCAGGGTTGCCTTTGTATGGTTTTCACACCTTTTTTAGGATTGGGGCCATTTTGAGCAGACTTCATAGTTTTCCAAATTTTAAGAGGTGACCCCAATACATCTTTAGATCCGAGAAAACTACAAGAAAACAACACAAAAGAAAGAAAAAAATGAAATAGAATAAGGGAAATAAATAAATATGAACAAGCTTATATACAAACCAGGGACAAGAAAGAAAAGATACTTGAAACAAGCTAACTAGCCTATGTATTCAAATCTAAATACCTTGTATCTTTATCCATAAAGACCCTAGGAGGGGTGGTAGAGGAGTATTTCTTGATGTACTACCCTTTAGTAACCAATATGACCTCTACCCCTTATAAATATTTAAACTTGAAGGTGTTTCTCCCTAATGTTTCTATGATCTGGAATGGGCCAATCCATAGGGGTGTGAATTTCCCATGTTTCCCTTTAGGTTCAAATTTTATGTCCCATAGGAGGACTAAGTCTCCCTATTTGAATACTTTGACTTTGGATCTTTTGTTAAATCACCTTTTCACCATGGCTTGGTGTCTGCTAAAGTTAGAAAAAGCCTTTTCTAAGTCATCTTCCATTTGGGTGATATCTAATAGCCTAGAAGTGGCATGCCCTTGAATTTATTACATGTATTCTTGCATAAAATTATATGCAGGTATCTTTAGAGATATGGAGAATGGGATCCTGTCCATACACCATCATAAAATGAGAAGTCTTTAAATCTTGCTTGATCCTTGTCCTATCAGCCCAGAGTACAAACTTGAGCATTTTGTGACAGGTTTTAGGTTTGTCTTTTGTAGACTTCTTGATGGCCTTCATCATATTTTTATTTGTTGATTCAAAAACACTATCCCCTTAAGGATAGTGATTGGAGGAAAACTTAAGTGTAATACCATGGTCATAAGCCCATTTATTAATCTCAATTAAGATTAATATAGACCCATTATCACATACTAGAGACACTAGGGTCCCAAATATGGTACATATATTATCCTCTAGGAAACTGATTACCTATTTTGTTTTACATTTCTTGGTAGCCACTACTTTAGTCCATTTGATGTAGTTGTCGATGGCAATGAAGACATATTCATGACCCTCAGATGAGTTGGGGTTAATTACTCCAACAAAGTCTAGACCCCATTGTGTAAATGGTTTATCAATCATAACTAGTTGTACAATCATAACTAATTTTAGCTCTTTAGTGCTAAATATCTGATAAGAGTGGCATTCTCTCACATGCTTGTGAGTGTCCTTGAAGATGGTGGGCCAATAATAACCAACCCTTAGGATATTGTGAGATATATTCCTTCTAGAGGGGTGCCTACTGCCTAACATTTCATGAAAAGTGGCCATTATTTGGGTGGATTCTTCTTATGAGACACACCTTAGGTAAATCCCTTCAAAGTTCTTCCTATACAATATTCCATCCTTGATTAGGTAGTGCATTTTCTTAAGTCTCAAGGCTCTCTTTTTCTATTTGGATAGGCCTAGAGGACAAACACCATTGATTAGCAAATGTATGATTTAATCATACCTCTCATTATTTTAGAAACTTTGTTGATCCACCTCCATGATGCTTAGCCTAGGGTTAATATTGAAAATAATTTAGATCAATCCTTGGCATCTTACCAGCTTTGTTATCTTCATCTCCGGATCAAATTCCTACAAAACTAACATCCACTTACCTCTACACTCTCCTAGCTTATTTTGACTCAACATGAGTTTTGTAGCAAGATCAAGTAGGATGGAATGTACCTTATTTTTGAGGATGTAGTGCCTAAATTTATCTACTACATTTACTAGTGCATATGCCTATTTATTAGTCATAAAATATTTTAGCTCAACATTCTTAAGATTATTACTCATGAAATATATTGGGTGATTACACTCGTCAACTTTTTGAGTCAATACAACAACCATGGTATGATCAGATGTAAAAGAGTAAAGGTAGAAGTCTTTTGAGAAATCAAGGCTTATAAGTTTTAGGGCCTAATAATGGCCTCCTTGATGTCATTAAATTACTTCTTGGATTCTTCATTCCATGTTATTTTGGCATATTTCTTAAGCGTGCCATTCAATGGCTTGACAACCTCTACAAAACCAAAAATGAACTTCCTTACAAAATTTATTTTACCAAATAATGACTTTAGTTCATTCCTACTATTTGGGAGCTCAATTATAGATATGATTCCCACTCTTTTAGTGTCTATGGAGATTCCATCTTTGGTTATAATTTGTCCTAATAGTTTCCCTTTAGTTTCATACAATATACATTTCTTAGGATATAAGGAAATACCATACCTCATACATCTTTCAAAAACTTGTTACAAGTGCATGAAGTGGTCTTCTCTATTTTTGGATAAAATTGCTAGATCATCCATATAAATGATGATGCACTTACCAAACAAGCATTAGAAGGCATGATCCATGGCTCTCTAGAAGGTATCTTCTATGTTGATTAGTCCAAAATGCATCATTTTGTAAGTAAAGGTTCCCCACTTTGTTCTGAACACTATCTTCATTTTATCCTCTCTATTGACCAAAACCTAGTTATAGCCTAAGAATCCATCTAAAAAGGACATCATAAATGACCCTAAAATAGTTTGAATTACCTGGTCAAGGGAAGGGAGAGGGTAATTATCCTTTTTTATGCTTTATTCAAATTATTTAAATCAATACACAACCTAATGTCACTATTATTCTTCCTGATTGGCTCCAGATTGGCCACCTAGGTTAAATGTATGATAGGAAAGACTATCCTAACATTCAATAACCTTTTGACCTCTTTAAATATCATTGGTTCCAACATGGGTTTCACTGGACTTCATTTTTTCTTGAAACGTTTACAACTTTCTTTGAGGGGTATGGTATGGGTAATGACCCTTGGATCAAAAATCTTTATGTCATCGTAGGACCATGCTATAACATCCTTATACTTGGTAAGGAGTTCTTTGGCCTTCACTCTTTTAGAAGTTTTGAAAGATTTTCCAACATTCGGTAATTAGGGTTGACCTTGGAGGCCAAGATCCATAGTGTCATAATCCTTTCCACTTACTCTAAGAACTTTGGAAACCTCAACTAGTTTGTCTTGATCAAATAACCTCTCTAAATCAATCATCCCTTTGGGGATTTTGTTTGCATTTAGTTGAAATATTTTGCTATTAAATTTTTTCTCTCTAGTATTATTATCATCAACTTCATTGATGATATAGGTTTCAAATGTGTTAGAATTGGTTAATAAATCCAATATCTATTGGTCATCACTAATGACATGGAAATGATTAACATTATTAGGCACTAATAGACGTGGGACTAGTTTAATATTAAAATCAATGTAGTCTAGATTAGGCATAAGCTTTGTTGTAGTGGATGCCAATTCATCTATAGCCTAGTTTTATCCCTGTAGAATGTAAGTGATGTTGAAGGCCGAAAAGGATTTAATCAAGTCCCAAACTCTAAACTTGTACTTTTAAAGATAAGAGAGTTTACATTGGTACCTAATTCTGACCTGGTTGACCACTAGCTCAGAGTCACCAAAAATTAGTAGTTCTTTGGCTTTATTTATGATAACAAATTACAAGCTAAGGATGAGAGATTCATATTCAAAAAGATTGTTAGTATAGGGGAATTGGAGTCTATAAGAGGCATGATACCTTTTGTTAGTAGGGTTAGTTAAGACAATACCCACACGTAATCTATCCTTGCATCTAGCACCATCAAAATACAATTTCCACAGCCCAAGGGGAGATTCCCTTTCTTTCAAATCATCTATCTTATTAGCTTCTAAGTTGAAAACTCCTAAGTCTAAATAGCTTATGTTAACTCTTTCATTTACAACATTATACTCTATTATCATATGTTTCATTCTTGGTTCCCTCTCAAATCTAATTTGATTTGGGACTCCCTTCCAAGGTAACCAAAAGTGGGAACAATTGGTGGACATATACCCATTTAAGGAGTTAGTCCATTCTGTTCTAAATAGGATCATGTTGTCATCTGGCATGTATACTGCTTGAATATCAAAGAAATGTTGAATTCTAGGTTCATAAGCTATTTTTATGTGCACATTCAGAAGTTACCTAATCACTTTTACCCTTGATTTATCTAACTGAGTGAATATCTTGTCAAACTTGATATGAGTTAGGCCTAGTTATTTACATATACGAATAGGCATGATATTTGTAGAGGCACCTAAGTCTAATAAGCAATTATGAAAGTTTTTACCAAACATCCTAACCATGAGTAGAAAAGGGAGTGATTCAACCTTGGTCTTATATATTATCACATTAGTGTGATCAATTTTGGGAGCTTTGCGAGATTTCAATGATTTTAATAGTAAATCACTTTGTTTTATGATCTATGTTAATTCATGTAAGGTTATGTTGGCCTTTATTTTCTTCATGTCTTCAATAATATTATAGCCCATCTTGCTCAGTGACTTAGCATTAGGCTTAGAGTGGCATCCTTTGGTGGCTTAGGGTCATTATTTGAAATATCATCATAAGGAGTGTTGTAATTATTAAGAGGAGATGAAGTAGTCAAAGGTTGCCTCTATTATCTATTCTTCAATGGGTATGTATTTTTTAGGAACTATTGAAATGCATGGATTTCTTTAGGGATCTCATATAGTTTATTTAACCCTTGGAAAGGGAAATCAAAGGTCTCTACTATGTGGATCTAGTCAAAGGGCTTAGGACTAGATGTATTTGCATCATTGTCTTGATTAGGGACTACTTCGAATGTATCTAGTTCTTCTTGAAAAGCTTTAAAGGCTTTGAAAAACTTAATTTAATCTATCTCACCATGTTTAGCAATAGCATACACTTTGCAGTAGTTAGGAAAAGCAATGTATATGAGATTAATGTTCATAGTTTTGTTACCAACAGGGGTTTGGTAGTCCTTTTATTCTAAAATATATCATTTTGAAACCTATGTCTTAGCCTGTTAAACTTTTGGAAAGTTCTCCTAGATCTTTCACTAGTATTACCTACCTATTTTTGCATTTGGAGGAAGTTGGTGATAAGATTTTGAACCATCTTTAGTATGGACTCATTCTCACCCTTGGGGTTCTCAAAATTATGGACCTGGTTATTGTTTGAATTAAGAGAAGGTATTAAGGCCTTTTCATCATTGACAAGAAACCCATTAGTAGCTTGATGACTCAAGAATTTTAGATTTTGATTAGGGGTAGCGTAACTAGTGGGCATGATGTTCAAACCTGGGATTTGGTTAAGAGATAGAGTATTTTAGTTATTATTTATAAAAAGGGTTAGGTTTGGCATATGTGGGCTAACATTGGGGATGGAGTACGCTATGTGACCTTATGGATACATATGATCACTGATAGCTATTGCTTCAAAATAAGCTTGGGATAATGATGTTATACATGGTATATATCTCTTCAAAAATATAGAGGTCATTAGATATACTATGTCTTTGTATATCTCTAGAGCTAGAATATCATTAGGTTTATATAGATATATAGTTTTTCTATACATGCTTCTAAATCTATAAGTGGACCTTATAGGCTTGTTATCATCTCTTTTAATAGTTTTTAATTGATGACATATGACACAATCATTGATAATTTTCAAAAAATGATCAATAAAAATGGTGTTGAAATCATTCCAAGTGGTAATGTAGTCCTTAAGAAAATTAAGGAACCACTCATATGTTGTGTCTTTGAAAGTAAAAGGAAATATCCTATACACTACATCTTCATGTCCTAAATTTAAAAACGTTAAAGTAGCCTTAAAATATTTAACATGTTATTCTATAGTTATAACACTAGTAGGACTTAATATAGGTAAATACTTTTGAGGATTATGGGGTAAATCATGAACTATCCCTTATACATTTATGGGTGGACTCCCTAGCCAAGCCATACCTAGAGGTGGTATGAATGTAGAGTCTCCTTGAATAGGAGAAGTGGGAAAAGAATTGGAGAGTCTTTCTTTACCT
The DNA here is from genome assembly GCA_037957365.1 of Torreya grandis. NCBI lineage: Eukaryota > Viridiplantae > Streptophyta > Pinopsida > Cupressales > Taxaceae > Torreya > Torreya grandis. Next base: position 896,311 of record JARHVA010005712.1, read on the forward strand.
TTATCACACATATTCCTTTGGTGGCTTTATATCTCTAGTAAAGGCTCCCTCATTTCTAAGCATAATCTAGTGTGAATCTTAAGTTATTCCTACTCAAAGCAAGGTAATCCAAGTTGTATTTCCTACAAACCAAAGTTTCAATATTGGAGATCTATAATTTTAGAGCTATTTTAATAGGACTAATAACCATTTACCAAAGTAATATGACTTTTAACCCAACATAGTGCAATTATAAGTCAAAAGCCTCATAGATCATCAATCTTTGCACTTAGAGATCTATCTAAAGGTGAAAAGATATCTTAAATATATGTTAATCAACACTAGGTCCTCCTTCTAGAACTAATATATCCCTCCCTATTGATGATTTTAAATGAACCATATGTGCTCTCTAGTGTTTAAATAACACTTCTCATTTTAGAATCTAAAGATTCAAGGCATGAGTTGGAGTTATTTGGAAATTAAGGAGCTTATGGTGAAAACTATGGTAAAGCAACATGGATTATTCCAAAATATTTATAGATTTTGATGGTCAGGTTCCATCTTGGTTTTTAGTACTAATTTTAAAAAATAGACCTGGATCTAAACTATTGATTAAGTTAAATGATTATGAATAATGTTTTATACTAAAGTTAATTGTTAAAAAAAGAGATGAAGGAAGGGTAGAGTAACAAATAAATAGTGATTGTTAAACCCTACTTGTAAACATATTGATAGAGTTTCTAGAATTACCAAGAGTGATCTTAACCAGTATATAGTGTGAAGTAGCCTAAGCTCATGTCCCACTATAAACTGAGATTAATTTTGAATATATGATGATAATACAATTAAGAATTTGAACTTAATTTTAGGTTTTGCACTACATTTAGATAGCTAATGTAAATATATGTTGTAAAAGAAATAAAATAATGTAAACCTAGTTTCATTCCACTAACCTAACATTAAACAAGTTATAAAGCTTTTAATTAATGATCTACTCAGTGTTTTTAGAAAATATTCATGTTTACACTCAAACAAGCAATTGAGAAACTTTATCAATTGAAACACATTAAATCAAATAATTCCCATGGAATTATTTAATCCCTTTGTAATAATTACTAAAAATCATGGTGAAAAATAGTTCAAGGTCTCTCCTTTTATAATTTGTAATGCATTCCCCTTCTATATGAATCTAGGTAGTAAATCGATTAGTCCTCACACCTACAGGTGTACAAAAGATAACTATCTTTGTTACAACTATAATACAAATATCTTTCACAATATTAATGACCTAGAGGCAATCATGGTAATAAACTAGCATGTGCCTTTAAAAAAATGGTTGTTCATGGTAATCCATAACTAAGAGATTCCTAACTTAGAGGTGGGGCCCCTCATTTTTGAAGGATAGTCATTACTCATGCATGTTGCTCATCAATTAGGCATATGCCCATCACAGGCCTGGTGATGCATCCTTCTTCTTGATCTGCCAGCTCATCAAAATCCTTGTCATTCCTATCTAAGGCCTCATTTATTCTCCTTGCTTCATTGATTCTTGTGAAATGAATTTTTAAGTATTTTGATTACTATATCAAAATTATATACCTAGAGTATTTAGAACAACTGTGAAATACCATTTATTAAAACAAGTGTTTTTTAAGCAAACATGATATAAACTATTTGAAACATTATAAATTATTTGTTTGAATGTTATAAAGTATTTAAAACAAATTAACATTTTTTTGGAAGAGAATCTCCACCCTTACTATTTTCCATCACCCACCATGGAAACCTTGTTGTCTTGACCCGCCTGTGTATCTTCCAATATCACTCCTTTATGAAGATCTTCTATAGAAAAATTCATATTCATAAGAATCACCCTATTCTTATTCAAAACACTACCTATTGAAATAATTTTTGGATCCCCATATATTCTTTTCTTCAATAAAATGCTTGGATCCATCCCATGCTCTTTAATTATTTTCTTCAAAGTGTTAATCTATTTGTTTAATAGATTAGGCTTTTACTTTAATGCAATAGCTGAGGTGATCATTTTGTGGGTGTTTTTCATATGTATATTAAGATGTGATTCTTGCTTCAAGTTTTCATATTTTTCCTACAATTAACAAATAATATATAAGTTTCAATCACATACAAAGTTTAATAGCTAAAATACACATTATAGATAATAAAAACTTACCACAAAATTATCCTTCTCTACTTGTGCAATGGTAATAAGGTTTCTATCTCTAGCCCATTTATTGAAATAGTCCTAGCATTCTCCATTTAAATTTTACAACCTATTTATCATAATCCCTAAAACCCTATCATGTAAACATTGTTAACAAAAATCAATCCAGATTGAGCTTATTGGAATAAAGCATCAATCTTTGAGGGTTCATTTTGAATAAGGAAAAACAAATTAACTCTTTGGGTGTGGTTATGATAACAAACATTTATTTCTCTGATAAGTGATTTTTCTCTTATTTCCCACTATTTTAAATCATTAAATTCATCAATAACACCCTACCTAAGATTAGTAAGTAGATTGTTTGAAACTAGATTTTATAATGAAAAATTAGTGATGAAATCATCAAAGACAGTTAAATTATCAGTGTGGGATGGGGTATCTAAGTAAGACGTAGATGTAGAAGGAAATTTTTTAGGAGAATTAACAACATGAATAAAATAATTTGGTTTTAATCCACCAATAGTCAGGGACTCACTTCTAATCCCATGAAACTCTTCATCTAGATCAATTCACTACAAACATGTATGACTCTATGCACTAAAAAGGCCACCAACAAAGAAATTTTAGAAATCAAAATTTTTTAGGGTTTCTATACTTTGTGTAAGGTGGGAGATGTTATATATTCTTCTAGTAAGTCTATATGTGTGGTGGGTGTGGTGGCATACTTCTTAGTTTCCTGATAGATGTTGGGTGGATTGCAAAATAAAAAGTTATTCAAAATCGGTAAATTTGAAAGCATAAAATTAATGAAAATTCAAATCAAATGTGTTATTATATGTCAAGGTGACTACCTCTTCCATTCTTATTATCCTTGATGGAGTTACCTATTCCCCTCTTATTATCCTTGTGGGCTTTATCTCTTCCTATCTCATTGTCCTTGTGGGAGTGGCATTGGTGGTTTTACCTAAAAAATAAGTAAATTGTACAGTTAATAAACCACCTAATTATAAGAAAATTCAATTCAAAAATATATTTATAAGGTGGAAAACCTTTATCATGTTGTTAAGAAGAATCCTCAATGGCAACAATTTGAGAGTCAACTGTAAAAAAAATTAAAAACTAATATGATAATTACTTTTATTAAAGAATGTAATAAAAAAACATTAAAGTAAACTTGGGGGAACCTAGAAGCAAAGATGAAACAAAATCACTTCTTGGGCATTTGGCAATTCAAAATGAATTAAATGAAGACTTTGTGGATTGGGTATCACTAGATCCCTCTAAAGCATGTCGACCTTTAGATGCCACCTATTTTCTTATGGCATATTCATAGACTCTTACCTGTAAGAACCAATAGGCTAAAAATTGTTAAAATTTGAAATATGTATAAAGCAAGAGAGGAGACTATTAGGAAAACTAAACTTACCTCCTATTCCTCTATTGACAAACCATTATATTTCATTTTTTGATGAAATTTAGTGGTAATTATTTTATTTTGTATATCATATAAGGAATCAAAATATAAGGCCAAAATATAGTTGGAAGATTAAATGGTGTAAGAGTCCTTTGAAAATGCACAACTCAACTTAGCCCTAATCCTGATGGATATAACTATGCACCAGTCACACACAACACTTGATAGGGAATGAATAATGTAGTAAACAACCTAAAATGGAATGTCTAATGTTCTTCCCTAAAAAATAATTTTGGCTTGGAAAAAATGCATAATAGATTTGAGAAATGGATTAGTGATTTTTTCAACAAGGATTCCCCTTTGATTTTAACTATTTGTAATGAAAATAAAAATCATGCAATTTAATTAGGACATAAAACTAACTATAATAAATGATTCAAGAATAATTAAGAAATGTTAATTTTACCTATTGGGTCTATGGCCACTTTGTAGACTGACTCCAAGTAATTTTTTCAGTTTCAGATAAGACAACCTTGGTGCTAAAAGGGATTGCATTGTATTGTGTAAGGCATATTAAATTGTGGATATACAATGGAGAGGTGCCAAAGGATATTATTTTATTGGTAAAGTGGACATAGAAATGGCTCGTAGTATGGTTAAAGCATGTAACTAGAGATCATATCAAGTTATTTTTGGTCATCATGTCATATTGAGGCATTTGCACCAAGCCTTTGAGTTCATATTGATCTATATAATTGGCATAATATTTTAGATGCTCTACCATATAGAGGAATTCTAGACATAAAATATTCATGAAAATCAATTTCTAGATCCCTATTTTAGTTTTTATGGATGTAGAAGCCATTGAAACTTCATTATAGAGTTTGTAGTAATAGGTGATATTGAAAACAAAAGGCAAGATGAGAAAAACCTTTGAGCAAAGTGTGAAAGTGAGGTCATTATGAGGGTATTTATAATCCATAAGGGGAACCAAAGCAATTTATTTTCATGACTAGTGACATATAATGTATACTATCTCTTGACAGAACTAGGCTACTTGATAATATGATGATGTGTGATAACATAGTATTGTGTAGTAGCATGACATGGTGTAGTAGCATGTTACTAGATGATAACATAATGATAGGTGGTGGTAACATGATTGTGTAAGGAAGCATGATGTTGGGTGATAACATGACACTAGGTAGAATAATTTTATCACATGGTAGTATGGTGATGGGTGGTACCATGATGCCACCTAGTAACATGTTTCTAGGAGGAACCATGGTGCCATGAGATAGCATGTTGTTGGGTGATACGATTTTACCACATGACAACATGTTTTTAGGTGACACCATGTTGCTATGTGATAGTATGATGCCAAGTATCACTATTTTTTTATTTATTAACATGGTGCTTAGTGGTAGTATGGTATTAGTTGGTAGTATAATGCTTTCCAAGAACATCTTGTCATGTAATAGTATAATGTCACCCAATAGCATGATATTATGTGATAACATAGTCACTAGTCCCACTCAGTACCATATTGTCACCTAAAAACATAATGTCACCTGATGACATAATGTTTCATGATAACATAATGTCACTCAATGGTATAATGTCACTCGATGGCATAATATCACCCAGTGGCATGGAACCACCTGGTATCATGTTTCTACCTAGCACCATGCTGCATAGTTCTAAGTGAAATCAATCATCTCTATTAATATAATATCACCTAACAACATAAATTCACCCAAAAAAATAATGTTTACAAACATCATAATCTAGCTTGAAGTCACCCAACACCATACTACCAGCCATCATTGTAATGCATAGTGTTACATACAGTGTTAACCCATGCTGTAGCCAAATGTTGTCAAATAATTGTGTAAAAAAACAAAGGTAATTTCCCCCTCCTATGCACACTCATATTCCTCAAGATATGAATCTAATTTTTGTAAACAAACCTAAGGGGTTTCTATCATACACTCTTAAAATGAACCCTATCAGCATTTTTTTGGCTCTTTTAGACTCAGTGCTGATACAAGTTGAAACAATATTAACTATCTAGGGTTGACCTTGAAATATAAGATTGATTTCATTATAACCCTTCCCACTTATTTTGGGAGTCTTGGTAGCCTCAACTAGTATTTTAGAATCAAAGAGTCTCTCTAAGGCTATCATGGCTTTGGGGATCTTATTGTCATCCAATTGAATGACCTTATCATCAAGTTTGATTTCAATGTTCTCATCATTAAGGAGAGTGGATTCATAAACAATGTGACCCTCAAACACGCCTAAACTAGTCAGGAAGTTTATGATCTATTTATCATCATTGAATATCTACAAGTGTTTAACACTATCTTGTACTGAGGGACATGGGATTAATTCAATTATAAGCTTTTGTAACTTGGAACTTTGATTGGGCATAAGGTTGGTTGTAGTTGAAGAAAGCTCATCAACAACCTTGTTTTCTTTCCTATGGATTGACATAATGTTAAAAGCGTTAAAACTTTCAATTAAGTCCCACACTCTAAATTTATACTTCTTGAGATAGGAAAATTTGCATTGATATTTACTCTTGCTTAGATTGACTACTAGTTCAAAATCACCAAAAGACAATAGTTCATTGTCCTCATGCTTTATTGAAAATTATAATCCAAGAATAAGTGATTCATTCTCAACAAAATTATTGTTGTATAGAATTGAAGTTTGTAAAAGGCATTTTATAATTTTCTAATAGGATTTATTAACACCACTCTTACTCCAGAACCAGATTTGCATTTAGCAACATCAAAATAAAGTTTCCATAATCTAATCAAAGCATGATATTTTTTTTAATTACATACCTTTGTGGTGTCAAGAGTTTAAAAATCAAGATATGAGATAACCATGTTAAACTTCTCATTGATTGAATTATACTCAGTGATCCTATGTTTCATTTTAGGCTCTCTTTCTATCTTGATTTGTTTGGGGACTCACTTCCAAGAAAACCACATATGTGAACAATATATTGACATATAATCATTTAATCTCATAGTCTAGTCTCTGCTTAATAACATCCCATAATCATCAAGGATGTCCACCACTTGGATATCAATGAACTATTGGATCCTTGGATTTGAGGAAATTTTCATGTGAACATTTGATAATTCAAAAATCACTTTGAATCTTGATTTATCTAATTGAGTTACAACTCAATTAGATTTAATGGGAGTCAACCCTAATTATTCAAAAATAACCTTAGGCATAATATTTATAGATACACCATAATCTAACAAACAATTATGCAAATTCTTACCAAAGATCCTGATTGTAATTAAGAAAGGAGGAACATTTTCTTTACTTCTGTGTTTTATAACATTAGCACGTACAAATTTATGAGACTTACCAGGATTTTTAGACAAAGATTCCAACAACAGATCCCTCTATTCAGTATTCTATGTCAACTCATATAGGGTAATGTTAGCTTTGATCTTATTCAGGTCCTCTACTATGTTAATATTATTACTATTGAAAGCACTAGCTGTATTAGCATTGGGTTTATAAGTACTTCCCTTTGGAGGATATGGATTGTTATTTGAGGTAGTATTAGGAGGAGTCTCAAAGTTATTTTAAGGGGTTGAAGTGCTTAATGGTTTCTTTTGCTCTTAGTTTCTCAGAGGACAAGTCTTCTTCAAACATTTTTGAAAAGCATGAATCTCTTCAAGAATATCCTTAGGCTCATTATCCTCTTGAAAAGGGAACTCATATGTCTCTACCATGAGAGTTGAATTAGTAGATCTAGATGACCTTGAAGATCTTGATGTACCTAAATCACAACCCTTATTATGGATAACTTTAAAAGTATCTTATTATTCTTAGAAGTCTTGAAAAGCATTACAAAATTTAACACAATCCATTTTCCCATGCTTAGAAGCAAAATTAACTCTAAAATACTTAGGTAAAGAAACATCAATGAGATTTATATCGAGCACCTTCTTGCTAGAAAATGGCTCATTATTGTTGTTGTTGTTGTGGTAATTATATCCACATAATATTTTCATACTTTTATCAATTACTGATGCTTTACATCTTGTAGGAACCCATCAAGACTCAATTTATCTGAGTGCACACCCTAAGGGGTGCATCGAGAAAATGGTGGGTAGACCTTTAGTGATTCATAGGATTCTTGTCCCTTTTTGCCACATTACTACCAATCTAACTAGTTCCTAATACCTTTCCCTAAGTTATTTCTCCTCCCTTACATAGTCTTATAATATTTTTCCTCTTTATATCATTCATTTCCTTACTTGGCACCCTTTTGACTTGTCCAACATACTAGGTCAACCTAGTCAACCTAGTACAGTTTGTAGACATTTTATCTCCTTTGGTTTGTTAGCCTTTTAGCTAACCTAGCGAGTTAGCCCCAAAATGTGCTTAGTTGACCAAGTTGACCTAGCATAGCTAATGTTCTTGAAAAGTTTTAATGTAAGATACTCTTATAAATATAAGGTCATTTCATTCATTATTAATATATGAAATCAAGAGTTATTATTCATTTGTACTTCTTCATAGTCTACTCTTTTACCATTCTACTTGAGGAGACTTAGCTTAGGTTTCTTATTTTGCAGAATCTATCCTTGTGGATAGGTCTTGGTTGCTTTGTCCTAACAAAGTAATCTTTATGAACCACAATAACCTCTTACGAATCCTCTTTGGCTAAAGAAGAGACTAAGTTTTGATGGGTTCACATTTAGGTAAGTATATTCTAACTTTGTTCTCTTATCTTTTAGTAGATAGAAGTAGCATAAGTGTTGACTTGAAGAAAATTACTCTTCATATTCCATGTACTAGAGTGTTACTCATACTTACTTTACTTAAGGTTATCTATACATCAATTGATTTTTTTGCTTTACTAACCCCCAGTTTATGCCACAAGCTTTGCTGTGTACTAGATCAGATTTACTTTTATTGTTATTACATTAGTGAAATATTAAATCATAGGACTCTTTTAGGGTTGTTATGAAATTTTGTTAGAATATAGGATTAGAACCTTGTCTCACATAGTGTGTTATGACAAGCGATCCCTTAATTAGTACTAGTGGATCCTGACATTGGTCATGCTCCTGCTTAATAATTATATTCCCCCTAACTAAACGTGTATGTGTGATCTATCCCATCTGATCTAGGATTGACTTATGGACATGATGCATTTTCGATTGCATACATTCTGGTAAACCCAACATGAATCAAACCCTTGAAAGATTTATTTCACTTATCTCATTTTTATTCATCATTATTTTTATCATATATTTATTGTGCTAGATCGACCCTATTGACCCAATTTATTTATCTCTATACATAATTTTATAGGAATAGGTAACCAGCTTAACCAACTTGACCTAGTATGGGTTTCAAAACTTATAAAATTTTGTTCAAATAATTTGATCGACCAACTTGACCCAATGTAGTTTTTTCTAATTTTTAGACTTCTTGTTCAATCAACTAGCTTGGCCAAGTTGACCTAGTGCATTTTTAACACTTTTTTAGTAGGTTTTTGTATTTCTTAGTCGACCATCTTGACCCAATTTTAGATTTTTCATAGTTTTTTCCAAGGTTCATGATTAGTAATATTATTTATTTTCATCTCTAAACCACTCAAGTCAATTTTTATTTCTCTATATATTTATTTATATACTTTCCTTTCATAGTTTATAGTCTTCAAAACTACCTCTACACAATCAAGTAAGTTGACCTTATGGACCTAGTTTTGCATTCTATATTTTCTAAAATAACTAGGTCGACCTCATCGATCTAGTTCAATTTTAGACTTTGTTTCCACTATATAGGTTTAACCTTGTAAACCATATTATATATGATTGTCCATATAGTTTCTCAACTATACCTTGTTTCAAATTTAGAATAAACCATATATGCTAGTCACATCTTTATTTTAAATTGCTTGCATGCTTAGAATAGCTCACATAGTCTAATTAAGGTATTTTCAGTTAATTATTTAGTTTCATTATTATTATTATTATTTTTCCCACATGTCCAAATCACATAAACATCAACAAAATTTAAAAATTTGACTGTCTAGGCCAACCTACTTAGATTTCATCACCAAGGGGGGAGCTGACTAGATGCTCTGGTCAAGTATAAGCATGGTTAATGGCATATTTTGGCTAAGCACATGTTACCCTTATTGTTACAGTCTGTGAAGTGAGGAGGTAGGTCCCAATACTAAGCCTATATCATTTCTACTATATTCCCTTTCATCATAAACATACTTGAAACTATCGTTATATTTATATCTAGTACCTTACTTTTAGCCAATCTCCCTTTACACTTAAAATCATTCTTAATAATATAATCAACATTATAGGTTAACCAAGTATCTATATTTAATTATAAGTTGAATACTTTATCTTTGATCAATTTTGTGTGAAAAACCTTGCATTGGCTAACATTATTACAATATTTTACTCTGTGTGTATCAATTAGATTGGTCAATGTAAATTCAGTTGACTATGCTTTCTTTCTGCACTTACTTTCTTAGATTAGATAAAAATTATCTTGTTTGATTTGCAAGATTTTATCAATATTTTCCTCTTCCTTGTTCACTATAATAGGTTGACCTAGTCAACCCTATACTTTTTTTGGCTTCTATGCATTGCATTAGATCAACTTGGTTGACCTACTACAATTTGCAAGCCATGTTTCCTACATTAGGTTGATTTAGTCGATGTAGTTATATTTCATTTTTTCCATATTTTTCAATCTAATTTCCCATTTCTCTACTTTTGTATCTTGTTCATCTATGTTCAGTCAGAATGAGGTGTGCTATCATAATATTTTTGGAAAACTTAAATCCATTTAGATACTATATGGTATGTTCATTCCTCCCTCTTTTTTCCTCCCAAGAGAACCATCACTCTTGGCTCACCTCTTCTCCTTCTTCATCTATGAATTGTAACATGGTGAAAATAGCACATCAAGATGAAATAGATGATCTAATCCTTTCTATACTTATCAAAATACTTCTCAAAATTTGTAAACCAATGTGGGAGTGATTGATACAAATCTTTTTAACAATCCCACTAATAACCCTCCTTCTAATAGTCCTCCCCCTAACACTAATTTGGGGATTTCTCCAACTAATAGTAACTCACCTCTTGATTCAACCTAACTATTATCTCAAGTCATTCAATAAATGAACATCATGAAAAGATCTAATACCAATTAAATGATGCAACTTCAACAACACTTAATCAATGTGGCTAATCAACCTCCAACTATTCATCCTAAAGTTAATCTTAATTATATTCCTCCACCTCTTATGGATGCCTTAGGTAATGTTATTCCTCAACCCATAATGAATAATAAGATGCTTCAAATCATTCAAAATGAGCCTCTATCTCCCTTCATTGTATCCATTGATATTGGTAACATATCTCTAACTATCAACTATAATGGGACTAAAGACCCTACTTCATTCCTCAAAGCCTTTAGTAACTTTTACAAACAGTGGATCTAAACTAATACATTTTCCACAACTAAGTTAATAGTCAAAACTTTCACTGGTGTTGTATTATAATGGTATAATCATCTTCTTTAACATTTTATTTGACAACTTGAAGATTTGGTTAATCCTTTGATTAAAGAGTTTCAACATAATGACCTTTCTAAAAATTGTCTTAGTCACTTCATATATGCTAAACAATCTCCTAATGAATTGGCTCATGATTTTGTTAAAATATAAAAGTTTTTAGCTCATAAATCCAATCATAATATGAATGATGATGATTTCTTCAAACACTTTATTACCACTCTTAATCCCACTCTTCAATACAAGGTTCAAACCTTTGTTCCTCAAACTCTTAATGAAGATCTTGACCAATATAAGTGAACAAACTTTCTTATGAAGTAATTAAAACCCCACCATAATATTCTTAAAGGTTATTTTTAAACATCTAATGTTATCACTAGTAATACTTCCCAAACTAGACCTAGAGTGACCAAATATGATGTGCCTTTACCATCTCATACACCTCTTTCAGTTTACTAAATGCAACATTTTTTGTCATCCTCAAAACTTTTCATTTATCCCAATGTTCCTCCTAAGTGGTATGATCCCAATTTATTCTACTCATTACATGCTAAAATTGGGCATTCCCATGAATCTTGTAGAGGACTTATTGTGTCATTTCTTATATGTTTGGTGAATCATTCAACCATGAGGATATGATCAAACTTCATCATCAGGAGTATGTTGCTACATCTCAAAAATGAAAAAAACATTAAATCCTCTACTTCTAATAATCCAAAATCTTCTTCCAATAATAATCAATCAAATATCAAGGATATTTATACCATATATGCTAATTATGACCTATATTATAATAACTCTCAATATGTCAACACTAAGAAGATTAATTATCATCATAAACCAGCCTACAAAGATCATGTTACCAAGCCTAAAAAAACATATTTAGAAGAGTAATTTATTAAAGATACCACAACCACTCATGATGATTTGGAAGCACCTAAGGAACACCTTCTTCCTTCTGATTCTCCCACCACATTTATACCTCTTAAATATAATTGGAATTCTAAACCTTGTGTTGTATTTTCTCAATCAAATTCAAATTTTATTCAAGAACTCAACTCTATGCCTTGTAAGATTCCTCTTATGGAGTTGGTTCATAATTCACCTTATCATCATAAATTTCTTATGCAACAACTTCAAGAAATTGAAGATCCATCTTCCATAGATGAAGAACCATCTTCTATCTATTTTTAACCAACTAATGTGAATACCATTGAGACTATGTGTCCTTATTCCAATGATTCCATTAAATTTCTTAAAGAGAACATGATCAATGATGAATTTTTTTTGCACTGATGATCTACCTCTCTTTACCAAAGTATCCATTAATACCACCCTTATTCAAAAACATTTAGTTGACAAAGGTTATGGTATTAATGTCACATCCTTATGGCTCATTCTACAACATGGTTATAACAAATATCATTTTAAAGAAAATCATATTACTCTATGTGGATTTGATAAGACTAATCAATAGCCACTTGGTTGCATTTGGCTTCCATTAGCTATTTGACCTAAGACTGTCAAAGCCAAGCTTATGATCCTTGATCTTCCTTTATCTGATAACATTCTTCTTGGATGTCCATGGACTCATTAGATGAGAGCCATCACCTCTTATGGTATTTAGTGTATTAAATTCTTACCTAATAGAAAATATTACAAACATGAAGCTGATCCCAACCCATGGAGCATCTAGCTTCCCAATCCTAAGCCTCAATATCAAATTCTTACAATTTCTAAAATCAATAGTGTTCCTTTACCTGAGTTCATGAACATGAATCTTGATATTTAAGTTACTCTTATGGATTTTGATGATGATGATCCCAATGAGTTGTAGCACACTTAAAATACTAAGAAGCTACCTCCATATATTGTGGATTAGTTTCCTCCTTCTCTCTTACCTTGAGATTGTATTATTCCTATCATGGATGAGATTACCAATTTTCCCCCTCCATGTAATGATCAAGAACCAGCTTTATGTAAATATTACTTCACTTGCAATGATTTTGGAGTGGTTAAATTATTCCAAGATCCTCTCACCTTGCCCCCTTGTAAATTTAGTAACATTGGGATTTCACCTTCTGAAATTCCCCCTAATTCTCAAGAATGTAAGATTTCTCCAACATATGATGACAGTTATATCATGGCCTAATCTCACTCTAAAGACTTATATTTCTAACACTATCAAATAACTTTATCCTAAAATAATTCCCTCAATTAGGATGTACATACCATATCTATACATCATGACTTAGATCCTGAGGGTCATGTACCTCCCACCAATTGTCCACTTATTAATACTCCTTAGGTGGTTCAATAACTTACACCTTCCCAACCTATATATGATACTATATCTTTGCTACCTCCTATGAATCCTATAATTTCTTCAAATTCTTCTCTCATCCTTAAATCTATCCAAAATCCCATCTCTTTGAATCCATTCTCTTCATCTACTTCCAAAATTACACTAGATACCAAGGTAATTGATTCCCATTATATTAATTTTGAATATGATAACCATAGCAATCAAATTTTAGACCTTGAAGTAGATGTTGAATATTATGTTCCTCTTCATATCTTTCCTAGTGTTGAATATATTCTTGAGTTACTTCATGCCTGGGAACATCAAATTCCTCAAAAATGTCATAAACTTGGAAATTTTAACAATAAAAATCCTTGCTTCAATAATTTTATCTCTAGCATTGATCCTAAAATAAATCTAATTTTTTCCTTATCTAATACACCTTACCATTTTCAAGATGAAAATGATATTTTTATCGAAGCAAAAACTTGTATCGAATATGGTACCCCAGCTTCTCCTTGACCAATCAAAATTTCTTGAGAACTCTCACCGTCTGAGCATGACAACTTTAGCCTATTATCTGATAAATATCAAGAGGTATTCATTTAGTCCTACCACGACATGCCTATAATTGACCCTAGTATTATGGTTCATAACATTATCACTTATCTTGATGCAAAGATAGTGCATCAAAATAATAGAAAATTCCCATTTGAATTTACCAACCTATGTCATATAGAAATCATTAAACTACTAGATGTTAAATTCATGAAACTAGTATATTATTTTGAATGGGTTTATAACATTACTCCCATTAATAAGAAGGTCACTATGGTCATCCATATTTGTATTGAATTCCACAACCTTAATATTACTTGTCCTAAGGACAACTTACCCTTACCTTCAATAAACACCATCACTGATTCCATGGCTGGTTATGAAATGTTATCTCTTATGGATGGCTTCTTAGGATATAATCAGATTCACATCGCTCTTGAGGACCAACATAAGACTACTTTCATAATGGAATGGGGAAATTATTGTTATGTCAAAATAACCTTCAGTCTTAAGAATATTGAATCCACTTACCAACATGTTATGACTTGCATATTTCATGATCTCATCCATAAAATTGTTGAAAATTATATAGATGATCTAATTGTTAAATCCAAACATCATAAGAACCATATTTTTGATTTTGATATCATCTTTGACCATCTCCTTAAAGTAAAAGTTAGACTTAATCCTTTCAAATGTGTCTTTGGAGTCACATTTGGCAAATTTTTATGATTCTTAGTCTCTCTCCATGACATCGATGTTCACCTAACCAAAATTAATGTTATTATTAACATGCCCATTCCTTGATCTATTACTGATATTCATACATATTTATGTTAAATTGGTCAATTATATTATTTGCCCTTGATGTGGATTATCACATTTATTAAATCAATTAACTTCTAAAGAACGGTATAACTTTAGAATGGATAGATCCATGTCAAAAATTCTTCAATAATATGAAAGAGTCATTACTTCTTCCACCTAAACTTCATCCACCTTCCAATGATAAACCATTAATTCTCTATACTTCTTCCACACCTATTTTATTTGGGTAAATTATTTCCCAAAAAGATGATAGAGGAAGAGAGTTTTTTATTTACTACATTAGTTGAGGCCTCATTGATTATGAGACACATTAAACCAATGTTGAGTGTGATTTCCTCACTCTCTATTTTACAGCTGAAAAGCTTTGTCATTATATGATATATCAAACTACCTATGTTATCATTCATTTTAACCCCCTTCATTATTTATTGTCTAAATCCTTTCTTCATGGAGATATAATTGGTAAATGGATGGTCTTACTTATGGAATTTGATCTACATATCATCAAAAAAAAAGTTGTTAAAGGGCAAGTCATAGCTGACCAACTTGCCATAACTCCTATTCTAGCCACTTCTTCACTTGAAGATAATATTCCTGATGATAATATCCTTTTCATTAAATTTATTAATCAAGATATATCCATTAAAGACTATTTTCATAGCTTTACTATTGATCTTGATGCCAATAATCTTGAAGAATCCTCACCTCCCTCTAATCCTACTAAATCAAAGGTAGTTATTGAGGAGCTCCATGAAGTTGATGTTGAGTTGCATGAGGATAATTGGACCCTCCAATTTGATGGTGTTAAGTGCCTTTAAAGAGATGGGGTAGGTTGTATTCTCACTAATCCTCTTGGTAAGATCATTCCTTTAGAATTTTACTTCAGTTTTGATATCACCAACATTATGGCCAAATACGAAGATCTTATCTTGGGCATGAGAGTTGCTCTTGATCTAAACATCCAATATCTTCATGCTTTAGGAGATTCTCAACTCATTTTTCATCAAGTTAATAGTGATTATTAATGTAAAAGTGAGAACCTTATCACCTATAATCAAATTTCAACCACTCTTACTAATGACTTTATCTCTTTCACTATCTAGTTTATTCTTCAAGATCAAAATTCCATTATTGATTCTTTAGCCTCTTCAAATTCTCTCTTTCATCCTCATCAAGTTATTTTGTATCTTTCCTTTATTATAAAAATACAAAAATTTACATCATCTATCCAACCACCTGATTCACTTATCTATTACATCGAGGCAATGACTATTAGATAAATCTCTTAGTATCAAGATATCATTCAATACTTAGAACATCAAACTTATCCTCTTGATATAGATTCTCATGAAAAGACATGCATTCATAAACAAGATTTTAATTATGTATTTTGACATAACATACTTTAATATCACAATACCTAAGGTACCTTACTCCATTATATTATGTAATATGAGGTTCCTCCTCTTTTTGAGCAAGCACATGGGGGCATTTCTTGTGGTCACTATAGTGGGCATGCTACAACATGAAAATTCATACATATGGGTTACTTTTGGCCTTATCATGAAAAGGATGCAATCAAATATGCTAAAAAATGAAATCCTTAACAAATTCATAATGATATTATCCATTCACCTCCTATTGAGATTCAAACTATCAAATCTCTTTATTCATTTTCCACATTGGGATTTGATCTCATTGGTAAACTTCCTCATTCCCAAAATGGGCATGTATTTATCATGACCACTATTGAGTATTTTACCAAGTGGTTAGAATTAATGCCCCTTATTAATGTTACCAACCCTACCATTTCCAAGTTCATTATTAACCCAGTTACTTTCCAATTTAGTGTTCCTCAGACCATCATTTAAAACAATGGTGGTAATTTCAAAAATAAACATGTTAAATAACTTTGTACCAAATTTAAGATCAATCACAAGTTTTCCATACCTTACCTTTCAAAATGAAACTGCTGAGGCCGCCAATAAAATTCTCAAAAAAATCATCCCAAATAAAATTCATGAAACCTACAAGGATTGGCATATTCATCTCTACCCTACACTTTGGGCCTATTGGACTAGCATATGTACTACCATTAGGGCAACTCTATTTTCATTAGTTTATGGTTCTATGTCAGTCCTTCCATTAGAAGTTGAGCTTCCCTCTCTATGTAAATCTCTTCATTACAATATTATTGATGAATAAATACATGAATATCACCTTAATTACCTTTATCTTATCAATGAATGCCATATTTATACATTACAACATAACTGCTAATAAAAGGCTCTCATCACCAGACAACATAACAAACATGTTAAAGTCTGCACTTTCAATGTTGGTGATCTTATCCTTAAATTAGTTTATACCCATGATAAAGAAGGAAAATATGACCAAAAATGATGGGGTAAATATTTATTTAGATACATTCTTGGTCTAAGCACTTATCATCTTCAAACTAATGAAGGCCATATTTTCAAAGAGCCCACCAACACTTAATTCCTTAAAAAATACTTTTCCTAAACATTTCCTTATTGACATGTTTTCTACATATATATATATATATATATATATATATATATATATATATAGCTATATATGTATATATACATATATCTATATATGTATATATATACATATATGTATATATATATATATATACATATATACATATATATATATACATATAAATATATATACATATATACATATACATACACACACACACACACACACACACACACACACACACACACACACACACACACACACACACACACACACACACATTTATAACATACTTTTACAAGTTATTTAAGCATGGGTCTCTCCCTCTGTAGTAGTTTCATTCCTTTCACAAACCTTTAGTCCTCCCTTTTGGTCTTTTAGTTTCTTTATGTCTCATAGTCTTCTTTACCTTCTTGTATCTTCTCTTGTTTTTCACACCCCTTGGGTCTTTTTTTGTGATTTGATTTTTAATAACAGGTATAAGACCAAAAATACCTCAAAAAACCATCATATTTTACTCATTTATTTCT
Source organism: Torreya grandis (assembly GCA_037957365.1). Classification (NCBI taxonomy): domain Eukaryota; kingdom Viridiplantae; phylum Streptophyta; class Pinopsida; order Cupressales; family Taxaceae; genus Torreya; species Torreya grandis. The sequence goes on from JARHVA010005712.1 coordinate 914,209, forward strand.
CTTTTTACTATTTGCCAATGTTTTTTTGTCATCCTTTGGGTTTTCCTTTATGAGGTGCTTTCCAAGAAAGACCCCTCATTTTTTATTTTTTATTAATTATTAGCACCCTCATGGGTCTCTATTTTATGAGTTACTTTGTAATACCATTTATAATACCCAACCATTATCATAAAATTACCATTATTTTCATGTTCTTTATCCTTGTTCTTAAACTTTATCTTTTGCTTTTTTTTTTCTAGATGAAATCTGTACAATAATCTATGTTACCATGTTTTACTCCATTTCACTCTTTTCTATGATAAATAATCACACTTTATTTTCATTGTATCCCTATTTTACCTTTGTAACATTTTTTACAATTTTAAGCAATTCAAATTGTTCTATGTGTCATTCTTCTTGATTTCCCCTTTCCTACATCTTTACATTAGATAAAATTAGTTTGAAGTCAAGATATCACTTTTATTTTACCTAGATTTACAAGACTATTAGTCCCCATGATATATGAAGTTCTCTCTCTTAGAAACCTTGTCCCAAGCATTCAAATTAAAGTCATCTTTATCACCCATGTTTGGTCTTCCAAATCTATATGGATGAGGGATCTTAAAAAATCCATTAAGAAATTTAAAAGCCAAATCACTTAAAACAAAAGTTAATGATATTTAAAAGGCAACATAAAAATATCAAAAGTCAAAATTCACACCGAAAGAAATAATTAAAAGAAAATCTCCTATCTCTAATAAAAGCTCAAATTCCATAGTTAGCTTCACATAGAGCTGAAGTCATTTGGGGTGTGGTAGGCCAGTAGATTGGAATAGGGTCTTTCAAAAAACTTTATGGTCCTACCTACTTTTTCATGCAAGTACCCAATGTTCATAATATAATATAAAATATGTAAGGGGTCCTAAAGAGTAGGGATCACCTCATGGGGAGGTAGGTCCATTTTACTTTTCATGCATATGGACTTCATGGGATGATCTATATACTACATTTGCTTACCCAAGACTTGTGTCTCTAAGAGAAGTTCTTCATAGTTATTAAGGTTAACAGTCCTCTAGTTCTGAAAAACCTAATTTGAGTGTCTTGACTTTGATAAGATTTCTCTCAACTCTAGTTTTTCCTTCATTCTCCCCTCTACCCATTTCATTTTCCTCCCTTGATAGACAAATTGTGATTTAAAATCTATTTTCTCTCTTTTTTAATTCCTTCTTCTTCATCTCTTAAAAACATGCTAACACTTCTTTGTTTTAGTTTTATTTATCCTTAGAGTGAAACAAAATGTTTGAGTAAATTTGTATCCTTTTATTTACACCATTATTTTGCATTTACTAAACTTTTTTTACTTTCGTTTTACCATTTATCATGATTTTTCTATCTTCCTATTATGGGCACCTAAGTTCATACCCCTTTTTCCATTGTTGAGTGATATATGGTTTCTTACTACTCAATCAATAATGTTGTTTTCCCTTTTATTTACGTATTTCTATTGAAGATTGAGATATGGATTGTTAATTCTCACTCAAAAATGTTGTGTTACCATTTTGTCTTTTGCGTTAGTGTTTTTACCATTTTTTTATTTTAGTTTTTCCATCTTGTTTGACATGTATCCTTGGTTTGATTTGGTGAGTTTATCTTTCTTACTTTAGGATAGATTGTTTGATTTTTTTAGTCTTTAGCATCCTTGGTTTTTTGATTACCTAATTTAATCTTTTTCTTTGACTTGGTCATTTGGTCTAACATAACACCTATCACCCCAGCTTGCCAAATTTCCCAAGTATGTCCCATCGTCATACCACTAGATATCTTGGATTTTCTTGAATTTTTTGTTTTTCCTCTTTATTTTTTCATTATTGGGTTTGTCAAAAGCAATCTCTATGCCCTACATAATCAAAACTAATAACAAAGTAGACAACCATGCCATAAAAAAAGGTAAGTTAAGGTATGCATTGCATTTACTTTTTAGTTAATTACTTTTTATTTAGTTTCACTTTTAGTCATTTACTTTTAGTTATTTTATGATTTTAAAATACTGCAACATTTTTTAGCATCAATTTTATATATGTCCTTATGTTATTTATCGAAGCACCATCCCATATTACACCTTGGTGACACATGATGAGATTTAAGTGGGGCATATGTATACACATAATATTTTCACACTTTTATCGATTAATAATGATTTACATCTTTTAGGAACTTATTTAGATTCAATCTCTTTGAGTGCACACCCTAAAAGGTACACCAAGAAAGGGGTGGGTAAAAATTTGGTGATTCACATGATTGTTTTCCTTTTTTGCCACATTATTACCAATCTAACTAGTTCCTAAAACCTTTCCCTAAGTTGTTTCTCCTACCTTGTATAGTCAGTTAGTATTTTTCCTCTTTTTATCATTAATTTCCTTACTTTTCACCCTTTTGACCTATTATACATACTAGGTCAACCTATTATAGTTGGTTTTTAGCCTCCCGACTGACCTAGCATAAACCTAGTGAGTTAGCCCAAAAATGTGCTAGGTTGAATGGGTTGACCTAGCACAACTGACATTCTTAAATAATTTTAGGGTAATATAATCCTATAAATACAAGGTCATTTTTTTCATTATTAATATATGAAATCAAGTGTTATTATTTTCTCACACTTCTTCATAATCTATTCTTCCACCATCCTACTTAAGGAGACATAGCTTAGGTTTCTTATTTTGGATAATCTATCCTTATGGATAGGTCTTTGATAATTTGGCCTAACAAAGTGATCCTTAGAAACCGTAACAACCTATTTTGAATTCCCTTTGGAAAAGGGAGAGATTGAGTCTAGATTTAATCTCTCTAATTGCACACTCTAAAGGGTGCACTAGGAAAGGGGTGGGAAATTTTTTGGTGATTCATAAGATTATTTTCCCTTTTTGTCACATTATTACCAATCAAATTAGTTCCTAAAACCTTTCCCTAAGTTTTTAATCCTACCTTGTATAGTCTTCTATTATTTTTCCTCTTTTTATCCTTTATTTCCTTGATTGTCACCCTTTTGACCTATTCAACATACTAGGTCAACCTAGTATAGTTAGTTGTTAGCCTCATGACTGACCTAGCATAGACCTACTGAGTTAGCCTGAAAATGCGCTAGGTTGAATGGGTTGACCTAGCACAAATAACATTCCTAAAAAAATTTAGGGTAAGATACTCCTATAAATACAAGGTCATTTTTTTCATTATTAATATATGAAACCATTTTTTATTATTTTCTCACATTTCTTCATTATCTAATCTTCCACCATTTTACTTGAGGAGACTTAGCTTAGGTTTCTTATTTTGGATAATCTAGCCTTGTGGATAGGTCTTTGATTATTTGGCCTAATAAAGTGATCCTTATGAAACATAAAAAATTATTTTGAAACCCCTTTGGCTAAGGGAGGGATTGAGTCCATATTCAATCTCTCTAAGTGCACACCCTAAAGGGTGCACCAAGAAAGGGGTGGGAAAAACTTTGGTGATTCACATGATTGTTTTCCCTTTTTGTCACATTATTACCAATCTAACTAGTTTCGAAAACCTTTCCCTAAGTTATTTCTCCTACCTTGTATAGTATTCTAGTCTTTTTCCTCTGTTTATCTTTCATTTCCTTGATTAGAACCATTTTGACCTATTCAACATAATAGGTCAACCTAGTGTAGTTGGTTGTTAGCCTCCCAATTGACCTAGCATAGACCTAGTGAGTTAGCCCAAAAATACATTAGGTTGAATGGGTTGACCTATAAAAACCTACATTCCTAAAAAAATTTAGGGTAAGATACTCTTATAAATACAAGGTCATTTTTTTCATTATTAATATATGCAATCAAGTGTTATTATTTGCTCACACTTCTTCATAATCTGCTCTTCCACCATTCTACTTGAGGAGACTTAGCTTAGGCTTCTTATTTTAGAGAATCTATCCTTGTGGATAGGTATTTTATTATTTGGCCTAACAAAATGATCCTTACAAACCATAACAAACTCTTTTAAAGCCCCTTTGGCCAAGGGAGAGATTGAGTCTTGACGGGTTCACATTCAGGTAAGTATATTCTAACTTTGTTCTCCTCTCTTTTAGTAGATAAAAGTAGCATATGTGTTGGCTCAAATAATATTACTCTTTATATTCCATATATTAGAGTGTTAATAATGCTTAATTTATTTGAGGTTTTCTATACATGTTTTGATTGTTTTGCTTTACTAACCCACACTTTGTGCCAGAAGATTTGGTGTGCACTAGATTAGATTTACTTTTCTTGTTATTAGATTAGTAAATTATTAAATCATATGAATATTTTAGGGTTTTTATGTGATTATGTTAGACTATAATATTTTTAACCCTATTTTGCATGGTTTGTTGTGACAAGTGATCCCCTAATCAGGTCTAGGGGATCCTCACTTTGGCCATGCTCCAACTTAACAATTGTATACCCCCCAATCAGATGTATCGGTGTGCTTTATCCCATTGGATATAGGATTGATTTATGGACATTATGAATTTATGATTTCATATAGTAACAATCATTTTTATATCCATTAGTGGGCCTACGTAACATTTAAAAAGAGAAATGCCTACCATATCTCTCTAGTATTGCTTACTTCCTTTTTAAATTGAAGGAAGTTAGTGTTAAGATTTTGAAGCATATTGAGGATATAATAACTCTCATTATTTAGGGCCTAAAAATTATGAAATTTAATATTAGCATTATCTATAGGCATTAAATCTTTTTGATCCTATGCATGAGATCCTTTTGCAACATTGTTAAAAAAACCTAGGCTTTGAGTAGGATGAGCTTTTCTCAAAAGTAGTCGGTTCAAGACTATAAGTTGGTCTAGAGAAAGAACATTTTGGTTGGTATTGGGAATAACATTAAAAATAGATAAATATGGATTGAAATTAGGAATAGAGTATGATAATTATCCTTGGGGTTGTATATGGTCATTATTGATCATAACCTCAGCATAAGCTAAAGCTAATGTGTTCATGGGACCAAAAAATCTCTATATAAACATAAAAGTCATAGAATATAAGGCATACTTATATATTTCCAAGGTTAAAGACTCATCAAGTCTATAAGGAGGTATGATCCTACTAAACATTTTATAGAACCTAGAATTGAAGGCTCTTATGGGTTCATTTACATCCCTTTTCACTATGTTGAGTTGATGGTACATGACATAAAGACTAATGATTTTACCAAATTGGTCAATGAAAACATTATTAAAAGCAACCTAAATAGTAATGTAATTTGTAGGGATGTTTAGAAACCATTAATATGAAACATCTTTAAAAATAAAAGGAAATATTCTACATGCTACATCTTCATGAGTCACATTCAACAATCTTAATGGAGCTTTAAAACTCTCAATGTGTTCTTCACTAGTTATAATACCACTAGGACTAGATGTTGGAAAATACATTTTAGGTTTATGAGTAAGGTCATATACCAGACCTATCACATTTATCAAAGAACCACCTATCTAAACCATACCTTGATAGAGATAAAAAACATGAGCACTCTGAATTGGTGAAGTCGGCAAAAAATTTGAAAATTTGTGCTTACATTTGTCCTGCTTATTTCTCTTATGAACTTCTAATGAAAGCAGAGGTTATATAGTCTCTGAACGTGACCTTGTCCTAATTATTAGTAATTATATCTTATGGGATTTGAATCCTATTTTAAATATGATTTGTTAGTCTTATCTTTTCAAGGGATAATGATTAGACTTGCACATTAAGCAAATTTTGTAAATATTTATATAAAAGATGACAAAGGACAACAATATTTAAATAAGATAGCTCAAAGATGTATCCAAATATGTATGTGTGATGCATATTTACATGTTTAAGCTCAAATAAATTCAAATTAGTAAAGGATATATCAAAAATTGATCAAAATAGGTCTAACTAATCTTAAACCTATTGAATTGATGAAACTTAAGCTATATTTACCATAATTAAGCATATAACTTCAAATAACGTCACACTTTGTCTAAAACAAGACAAAAGATGGATAAAATACTATAAAGTCAATGATATTTACATAATTGAACAAAGATAGACACAATTTTCCAAAGGTTACACCTTTGAACACAATTTTAAAAAATGAGAAAATATATTTGAAATCCATAAAGATCTAATGAGGCCCTCTTTGTAGCGCCAGTGAAACACCTCCTGTTGATGCCTAGATATGTATCATAGGTGCCTAGAGTGTTCAATAACACTTCTCATTTTATAATTTTCAAAATTTATCACATGAGTGGTAGGTTGTGATAATCATGTTATCTATTGTTGAAATAGAGGCAAAGCAAGTGGACTATTTCATAATATTTATAATGTTTGATGGTTGGGAGCCACTGTGGCCAAATGTTAGTCTATGAAAAATATGAAGAATGATATGATAATAATGGTGAATTATGATCAATAAATAATATAAATACTAATATGAGATGGGTATTTCCAATGAAACTTAAGGTAGAGTGATCTGGTTTAAAAAAGAGCAAAAGGGAAGGTAAGGTAGAGAAGAAATGTTGTTGATCTTCATTCCAAATATCATGACAAAGTTAAAATATAATGTAGGCATGAACTTAACCAATGTATGACATGAATTATCATAAGCTCAAATCCTATCAAACATCAATAAAACATCTAAGGATGGTGTGAAATAATGCAAATAATAATCAAGTTCACCTTATAGATTTACCCCTACAAGAAAACAACATTATCCTGCATACAAGAAGAGTAAGATAATAAAATGAACTTAAAACTTTTAATTAACCTATCATTGGCATAATTTAATATATTTTAATTCAAATGTACACATAAATAATTCATCATAACCCTTCAAAACTATAAATTAGAAAAAACATATGAGAGAAAAGCTAGGATAACAAAAAACATAAGCAAAGTTTGGACAAACTTTATAGAATTCCTTGCTTATATTAATTTCTCAAAATTTACAATTAGCTTTTAGATTTAATAGATCCCCGTTTTTATAATTGATAATGATAATTTTATAGGATGAAAAGAAGCATGTCATTCAATTATATCCAATTAAAAAAGTACAAGTGTTAAGATAGCTATCCTTTCCACAAATGTTCTAGAATACACTAAGCTTTCCCCAATCAATTGACTTATAGGCAATGTGGTTTTCAAGTTGCACATGCCTTTAAAAAATAATATTCCTTTTTAAGAAGTATATAATATTAATTATAAAAGAATATTCCTATAATAACTAACTTTGGGACCCTTGTATTATCATAGTCTTTTGCTTCTCCTATAGGATCTTCATTCTATAATGTTGTTCCCTAATGAACTGGAGGTGTATGATAGGCCTCATGAGTGACTCTTTTTATTGATATTATATGCCCTTAAGATATTTTCATCCCTCTCAAAAGATTACTTTATGCCCATGTCATTTCCTATTTTCTCCTCTGATAAAGAACATACCCATGACCTTCTTATTATCAGCCCCTATTTTCCCCTATCCTTGGTTCTTTACTTCTTGCATGAATTGATTAGTTTTGTGCTTGAATTGCTCATCAGTTATTAGACCCAAGGGACTAAGTATGGTAATCTCCTTGATTAAGCTATCCAAAATATTCAACATTTTATGTTATTGTTCATTGAGGTCATTGGAAATGCCTTCCATCTACTTAGACTAGTTTCTCAGGGCCTTAATCTTATCAATTAATATAGCCATATCCATATTAATGTGGGTTAGGATAACTATCCTAAATTTTGGGATTTTATCTTTAGTCAATACCTTGACTAAATACTTTACTTATTATCCCAAACCTTTCCATTGGCCAAATTATCTTGTAGCCTTAGTGCTTTATTTACTTATTGCATCCTACTTAATTCTAAATAAATTTAAAGAATTGAATAAATTAGTCATGGTGTCTTCAAATTTCCTAAACTTATCATATTGTATTGATAAGATGGATTGTTATTTTAGGTTCTTATTCTATTATAAGATTCCCTTGGTCATTATCTATAATTGATTTGTCTAAGCCTGAGCCACTTTAAGGACAATTTTTTCAAATATTAGATCTTTGCCAAGCTTCTATCCTCCAACTAGTGTTAATCTAATAAGAGGTTCCACTTTTTAGAAAGTGAATTATACTCCACCAATCATGGCCTTCTTCTCAATTACCCTCTATAAATTGGTAGTGGTTGGGTCAAACTGACACCAAATAAATATTTTCTCACCTTGGGAGATGGGGTGTCCACTTATGCTCCACTTGATTCTCCTAGAGCAGATTTTCTTTTCTCTTCCTCATTCTACAATGCATCTGTCCATGGTTTGGCTTCCTCATGCACTAAAATACTAGTTTTTTGCACCAATACCCAAGGATGGTTTATGGTAGGAAATTTTCACAATTTTCCATAGATGAACCATTCAAGAATGGTTGGACATTGAATTAAGTTTTCCTTATTGAAGAGATTAAATTTACTCAAAGGATGAGTGAAGGTCACCTTAGGCCTCTTATCCTTCACTTAGATAGTGGCTGGCTTAGCTTTTATTTTATGGGGTCTATAAGAACTAGGTCCAACACTTAGTTCCCATTTTATTATTTAGATACCTCCATTTCCTCATCCTTAGAATCATAGGCTAATTATAACAATTTTAGAATATCTTCAATTGGCTCACCAGGGTCTAATTCTACCATATGGATTTCCTCCACTAGTGATCCCTACTCTTTTACTTGAGTTGAGGAAGATGTAATTTAACCTATCCTTCTTTCCTTTTTCCTTTGCTCATGTTGTGCTTCAAGTCTATATTATATCTATAATTGGGTTAGTAGAGTTATAGAAGATGCACCACTCAACAAATGGTACTACCTTGGCCTAAATTACCATTTATCATCATCTCCTTTTTGATCCATCTACATTTTGCACTCTAGTTTGATGTTGTGTTTTTTCAATGTAAAAGTGACCTCAAAGAATGAAGAGGCCTTTGTATATGTGGGGTCAAAATCACTAGGTTGATGATCATAGGGTACATTTATTTCCTTATCCTTCAAGTTTTCTTTAACCTTTCCTTGTGGATCTCACTACCTTAGATCATCCAATCAGAGATTCAAGGAGGTCCTATGTTTGAAAGAGGCCTCAATGTTATCCCATTGTGATAAAATAGTCCTTCTAATTGTCAAGTGGAAGAAATTAAGAAATCCCTTCCTCTTAGTTTTTCACAAACCATATATTTCATTACATATTTGTTAAGCCACCTCCTATTCAACTAAATTGTTTGTCACATGGACTGGTAATCTGAGGGGAGTGCATTATGTCCTTTCAATCCTAATGATTTTGCAATATAAATACAACCAAATGTCTCCCATGGCCTTAATTGATTGATTTTTTAAAGGGCATACTCTTGGCATTAGATTCCTAATTATGGCCTTAGATAAGGCTGGATAAACATAGTCACATATGAATTGGATGGGGTCCTTATAATTGAATATGTGCAATTTTGAATAGTATTGGGAGACTATTTATGTCCCATTAGGTGACCATTATCTTATGTTTGGGATATTTATCGTAGCAAGAAAGGCATACAAGAGGTATGACATCATGTAGAATTGGTTCTTAGTTTTATTCTTAACTATAAAGATCTACATACTCAAATAAGTGTTGATCGATTCATCAAGGGTAGGGGTGAGTTGTTTCTTAGCCATAAAATAGACTAAGGGAACCCAAATATCATCCACATATGTGGTGGTTGGATTTACACATAACTTATTCATTGAATTCATGATCATTCTTATCCCAAGTCTAAACTGACTAATGGGAATGTTACCATTGAAATCTGAAAACACTTAATTTTTAGAATATAACCATAGGGAAAGGATGGTAATCAAGTCATTTTACTTAGCCCAAGTGTTGATTATGGTTTAGTTTGTTTAGGGTTTAGGTATATTTTAATAGTTTTGAAATGTTATGGTAGAGATATAAGATATATTTATATGATTATACTCATTGATTAGCATGCCCTTATAAATTTTACCTTTTCTAAAAATAGGAGAGAGAATGTATATACAATGTAGTAACTCAAGTTTTTCTATGGTGTAATCAAAATCCATCATTTGAATGCAAATATGTCATAGTAGAGACTTCTCAATGACACATTCTTTTCTTCTTCTCTCATGATGGGTTGTTGGTTCTCAATGGTCTAAAACAAACTTGACCAATTATTATCTCCAATATTTAAATTTGTGGCATAGAATTATGTATCCTTGAAAAATCATCCTTTGGTGTTTGAGGTTAGATAGAGCTCTAAAACTTCTCCGGAGATGATTTTTTGGGCTGCCATGGCTATAAGTCTATCTAAATTGCTTGCCAATGGTCTAAAATTTAATTTTTGATAAAAATTTCCTTGATTAGATGATAATTCAATATTTTTGCTAGACTATGATGATCACAGGGTCAAATTAGGGCTTCTAAATGTGCTAGGGTTTTTTCAATGTCCATTAAAGTGCTATAATGGGGATGATTGTTTGAACTTATGCAAGTTTCATGACTTAGATTGTGTTTGAATCTTTGCATTTATTGGGTCTCCAAAATATCTAACCTAGCACATTAAGATTATGTGGATCCAAAGTGTCATTATCATGGTATCCTACTTATTAATATTCAAAAGGTGATCATTGTCTTTTTTTTTTAAATTCTTAATCTCACACTGTTGGATCATCCCTACATGGATCAATGTGGACTATTGATCTTGATTTGAGAACTTCAATGCCGTTGGCTACTTGTCATATTCTATGTGTTTCTAAAACTTCTCACTTCTACATTCGCCCTAGATTTTCAATATTTTCTACTCACCATTGATATCGATTACTTAGTACAAACATGTTCCATTGATCTTGATCTACCTAATTTTACCTATTACTCTATAGACCATTGATAAAAATATGTATGATTCATCACATACCATTTATCATTGAGAGATTATTTATATTTAACTTTAAATCTAAGGTCCTTGACTTTAAGCTCACATCATTGGACCTTGATCATCTAAGAAAATGCATACCATTGGTCTTACAAATAAAAGGATGTTTAAGTCAATACTCAAGGAACGTAAAATTTAATCTAAAGTCTTAGACTAATGTTTTAATTCATATTAATAAATACAAATAAATATTTATGCTAAAGTATTAATCTAAGTTGAAATATGTTAAATGGGACCCCAAAAAATAAAAAACCTAGCATAAAGTCTTAGCCTAAGGTTTTTATTATATTAATTAAATATGATAAACTTTAGGGTAAGGATTTAGGCTAAACTTTATAACAAAGGGACCATGCATTAGTTAGACCATGCCAATAATAAAATAGATTAGGAGATCATAAGACATATAGGGACCAAGCATAATATTTTTATCCTAAGGTTTGGATATATTGAAAAATATGACTAAGCCTTATGATAAAAATTAAAACAAGTCCATTACATAATTAAAATGTTCCCATGTAAAGTGTTCCCACCTAATTTGAATTTTATTTGAAAGGAGCTTAGGTTCAAAAAATTAGACAAGGTTTTTATCATGACTAGAAATAGATCCAATCAATCTTTGATAGATCAAAGGCTAACAAAAAATCAATTTAACATTGAATCACAAAACCCTAAGCATGTATAGTCCCAAATGAGATTCCATTAAACATAAGAATAGCACCACAAATATCAAGTGTTGTAAACTTAAGAATCATGCACAAATATGCTAAAAAAATCAGATGTGGATGATATTTACATAAAGATATAGTGAAAAACATCCTAGTGATACTTTGATCAAATGAATTTTTAATTTTAGGGTAAAAAATTACACTTTTTAACACAAGGATCCTCATTTTTTAGAAATGAGGGTATATTAACCTCAATAGATCCAAGGGGAACTAAGAATAAATTAGTTTTCATTTTAAAACTCCATAAATGTATCACTACTTCCTCAAGACATTTGGATAATGGTACCCTATTTATTGTACTAAATTCAACCTCCCAACTTTCTCTTAATGTCATAGGATTCAAATTACATTTATTTATAATCTTACAAGGAATGAAACTATCTATTGGACTTTAGTCAAATAGAATAGAAATTGAAAATTCATATAATCTACCTCTAAAATTTATAAGAGTGGTTTGGTACTCTACATTATGATTATCCACAATCTTATATACTCTATGGTTGGCTGATTATCATAGTTATAATTTTATACAGTCCTTACAATAATTATTATCACTACACTCTCATCACACTACATTCATTTAAGGTGTTACAAGAATGGTGTTTTCCCTAGTGGTAGGTACATTTTGACTTCCTTGGATGTTATTTTTATTATAGAATCTATTTTTAGAAGAGCTTTAACTCTCAAATTTCTTATTATATCCCTAATAGTTATCATAACAATTAGTACTCCTAGTAAATCTATAAATCTAATTAGATTTCTTAAAATTCTTGGATAAATGGGATAGATTTTTGCTTTTATATTGATATCTATTCTATTTAAAATCTTTCCTCACCTTTTGATGAACTTTTTATTTCTCTTCTTCTCTATGAGCAGATTTAATGGCAATAGTCAAAGTCTTTGGGTTGGTCATATTGACTTTATGCATCAATATTTTGTTTAATCCCAACTTAAACTTGGTCACTTTGGTTTATTCATCATGTATGGTTCACATGGTTTAGTAGGTTCAAAAACCAATTTCAATACTTAGTTATTATCATATTTCCCTTCTTTAATACCTGGAAGTTAGTTATTTTCTATTCCTTGAAATTAGCATTGAGATATTTCTTTCTAAACTACCTTTCAAAATTAGGCAAGGCAAGAGTAATTGGTTGGTATATATTTAAGTCACATAGATGATTCCACCACATAGTTTCAACTCTAACCAATTGATATGAAACCACCATTAATTTCATGTTGGAGGGCATATTGTGAAAATTAAAGTACTTTTGTAGGTTAACCAACCATGCATTAGATATTTTACCCAATTATTCACCTAAAACAGTTGGTGGAGGTATATTTTTTACTTATTTAATAATGGGATAAATTATATTTATAGGGTTGTCTTGGGGATCCTACTCACCACCTTACCCTTCTTCTCTAAAACATACTTCTTTAGGTGGAATACCCTCTAAACTATTAAATCTTTGTTCTTAGGTTTCTAGTTTGCTTTGAATGGATTTTAAATTAATTAAAATCCCATTTAGGATTACCTCTTCATTATAATTTGATTTTTTTCATCAAGGTTAGGTGTTCTAACATTTCTACCAACATTCTTAATGGGAAGTTCTTCTCTATCAGGAACATTGGCTATACAACCTCTACCTATACCTCTACTCGGGTTAACATATCTCAAGTTGTTATGTAACATTAAAGATTATGTTTTGACCATATTAAAGTGAAATAAACAAAAAATTATCAAAAAAATATCAAAAAACATTCATTAAATTTACCTAGAGTAGTAAACTTGGCTTTGATACCATAATATAATAGATTGATTATTTTTAAAACACCAAGATAAAGTAACTATAGTTAAGGATTCCAAAAAGAGTTAGCATAAAAAGTATAATGAGAACCATAATTTTCTTATATCCAACACAAGAAATAGACAAGTTCAATAAATCACCAATGACTTCATTAGGAATTAGTTATCCATTTACTACTTAGATAGAGGTGAGTCAGTGTATAAACAATGTACTCACACACTCATATGCGTGTACTTCTTATATGGCTTTCCTAGTAGAGCCATTACCAACTTATAAACTCACTTGAGTACCTATCAGACCATAAAATATTTTTCACCTCATAAGATAAATAAAAAAGAGTTCAAAAACAAATGTGAAAGGAGAAATAAATTCAATATAATAATGATCATACTAAGATTACTTAGGCAATATATATATATATAAAACATCAAATAACATATAATGATTGTTTGGAAGACTATTTAGAAAATTAATACAATATAAGATATTTTTAACAATTGTTTTGCTTAGTTTGGGTGTTATTAAGGACCTATAAAAATGATATCCATATGATCATTTCACTATGATCATTATAACAATCACTACAATTATAGCCTCGTACTGGTAACTAGACATACATTCATATTTATCTTGTATTCACCTATTATTATTATATTTTATGATAGTCTTATTTAATTTATAATTATGGATTTAAACACATAATTATACATCACATAACTAACATGATCAATTTTTTGCTCATTTAAGTTTCTTATTTACCATCTCATAAGCCTTTGTTTAGAGAATAAACTTTTAATTCCAAGTCTTACACGTCACTTGGTCAATATAATTACCACACTAATGAACCATGTATGTAATTCATTTATCTTAATTTTTCAACAACCATTCTTAACTTTTTCATGTGAATATTTATAAAATTCACTTAGCCTTCATTGCATTTAGTTTAGTTCACAATTGCACCAATGATAACTTAGCTAAATAATTAGACCAGATTCAATTACTTATGATAGTATGATTCAATTTCACATGGTTGATTATGGTCATTAAGTTTACATATTAATATAAATTAGCTAGAATAAATGTGTGATTACCAATAATCTTTAAAATGATTCACTTTTAGTAATGTTGACTAGATACTCATCCTAATTGTAGGTTATTCTTTTAAGACATCATGATTATCTTACAAGTTAAGAATCAAGTCAAAATCATTCAAAATAATCTATAATTTAAAATGAATAGATTTTTTTTTTATCATTTAAACATATGAACTTAAGGCATAACATTATACAACAAATAATACTGCATAGTTTTATATTAATTGCATTGATGAGTGCTAATCTCTTTCAATTAACAATAAGATCCAAATAGATCTAAGATAGATAACTATTTATAAAAAACAAATGTTATCATTTTAAATTTTTATAATATATATCTAGGTATTTTGATTAGTATTTACTACTTAAAACTTCTAATTCTCTATTACATTTGTAAAGGAATAATTATACCATAACAACTTTCAACTCAATATAGGAATCAGGTAAGCTTGAGTACATCTCTTAAAGTAATATAGCCACATTAATTAAAGTATTTAAGCTTAAATAAATAACCATATAATTCTAATAGAACATGTTTTTTCTATTCACAAATCTATCAAGGGTTTAAATCACTAAACTATTGATAAGTAACCACTATAAATATAATTAATAAGTGTTCTTGCTTATTTACTATCAAATAATACACTAAATGAATTTACATGGTAACATTCATTAACATATAATATAATCCTCTTTATTATTGTTTATAGTTCAATGTTTTCAACCACATAGTCAATAGCTATGAAAAACAAATTTCTATTATATACTGAAACGAATTTATAATAAGATGTACTGAATTAAAAAATATTACTAAAGGATAGAAAGTATTTGTTAAATTATGAACTAACTCAATATTAAATTAACTTATTTATGTAATCCAAATAAACATATCAATATCACTGATTGTGATAACTCATAGAATCAATTATCATCAATGGATGTAATACGATATAGGTATCAAAACTATTTGATTTTCTTCACAACATAACCTCCAAATTTTTTTATTTCAACTACTAATAAATAATGCACATCATGAAGAAGTAAAAATAATTAAATATTTTACTTATAAGTTTAACAAACGCCCACTCTTATAGTCCCAATGATTCCCCCATTGGTTGCCCTATACCACCCCATCCATTAGTTGGATGTAGAACTGAATAAAAACAATTCATGAAGAGAAATAGGGAGTAAAATGTTTTGAGCCTTAGAGAAAAAATATGTTATCATGACACCAATAAAAATAAGAAACTCAAAATAGGTATGCAATAATCAATTGATGAGTAACATGTTTATAAGTTACTTTAACACTCTTGTGTCTCACATAGACTGCATAGAATTGATATTCATGAATCAATAGAACCCCATTTGATTCATCAAATTTAATCCATATTAGTACATAAAAACACCCAATTTGTGTTATCAAAGTAACTGATAAACACCTTAACACCAATTTGACTCAAAAATATTTAAATCAAAATAACATGGCTTTCCTAAAACATATAACCAAAAAGAATAGTCTTTTCATTTTAAAAGTAATAATAAGGGTTATGCCTTCTCATGATTCTCAATGAAATATTGGAAGTCATCATCCATTCAAAAACATAAATTAAACCAAAACTTGTGATACAAACCATAAAACACATTCATAAAAATGACTAAATAATCCTAGTTAACCAAATTGTTACCTATAGTAATCTCTAACTGCAAGAGTTAAATCAAAACGAAAGCACATATTTACCACTACATGTAAAATCAAACATAAATTGAATATAATAAAGCCTTGACAAATTTTCAAATAAATAATGTCAATTGTAGTTTAATATCAATATTGAAAGACCTTCATATAAATTTAAACATTAATGAAAGCCTTTACACATAGATGTATACATCAACAATTTCCATACCAATAAAATTTTAAAACCATAACACCTTTATCATAAAAACCCATAATAAGATAAAAATCATCACTATTATGACCCATTTGGGTATTTTTATCGAAAGTAAAAACATAATAATAAACATAATCATATATTTGTAATTACACATAAATGTTAAAATCAAAAAATAATGATAACTATAAATAAACATTTTTGGGTCATGTTTCCAACATGAATGTCTCTTTTTAATTAATCAATAAATTACAAAAGATATGGTTTATATCGAACATGATAAACATATAGCTATGTTATATGAATGAACTCATTGTCATAAAAGGAACATCCAATAATGTGAAATGGCTTAACCTATAAGTGTGAAAATACAACTATAACTATATTGAAGTCTAAAAGCATGCAATTTAAAATATAACCCACTTACTTGCCAATGATACTAAAATATTCAAAGATGAAAAATGTGCCACATGAGGAGAGAGTTTCCCCCTCTTGAGTACACCTTTAAGACTCCTCACAAACTCTATGGAAATTACTCATCAAAGGCCCATTTTCCTCTAAATTTCTACTTAGTTCTACTAAAATAATGGGCCAACACATGGCCTTTATTTTTACCATTATAAAAAAACTATAATTCATGAGTACTATAAATCTAGCATTCTAGCATTCACTCAAGTAATTAATTACCACTGTCATTCTAGCATTCACTTGCACTTACACCAAGCTCTAAGTGGGAAAACTACATTAGGCTTGATCCCTCCTCAGAGTATTGGTATGTAGGCAACTATCTTCATAATGGGGTGTTGAGGATGTCCAACATATTTTACTAATGAAGACACATTTTTATCTCATGCCATACTTGTAAGGAGGATTAAAGTTTGCATAATAAATTAGATATTCCAAGCATAATACAAAGTTTCATATTTTTTACAAGAAAAAATAAAACCCAAAAAAATAAGTACAGGTTCTCCCAAAAATAGGAATAGTCCTGCAAAGAGGACACTAACACCATTTTTAGGACACTAGAGTTGTATAGAACGAATGTCTAGGTGGGTTTCTACATTTTAGTGAAGAATCATACCTAGGTACCCTATTGATGACACTCAGATCTATCTGTAGCCTAATTTTTAGAACCCAAATCTTCTATGGCAATCACTTTCTAGATAAGTTTATATTTTCACATATTTATTACTATTTTTAGAAAGTCAAAATAATTCAAAATATATAAAAAATTAGTGGTTATTTAATGCATATTATTTCAAAAATATAGATAACTCAGCTCTTTAATATAACTTAGGATTTATGTAGCTAAACCTCAAAAGATTAAATCATTTGGTGAACCTAACTTACTTCAAATATTACTCAAAACCGTAGTTTGAATTTTCCAAAATTTTATGCAATAAATTAGTGATACATACTTATACTTTTTCTTATTTTTGGGATAATTTATCTCATTTAATCAATCTCACATTAGGGTTTCATTTATTTAAATACAATTTAAATCTTTGCAAAGCAACCCTAATTCAAAACCCTAACCCTAGATAACCTTAGGGTTTACATAGCTAGAATTTATATTTCAGATAAATATATATTTTTATTTGTATCTCATATCATCATGATCATAATGACAAAATAAATTAATCACTTTTTGTTTCAAAGTTTAATAATTTGATTTGCATGATTGTTCCCTTAATTTAAAATGAACTCAAAAAATACATAAACATGTATAGATGATGTTTTACATCGATTTAAATATATGTCATAACTCATAGTATGTTATATTTATCCTATGTGGAATTACATCAACAAGAAAACCCATACACACATAGAGGATTTAACACATAAGCTAACACAACTATGTTTCAATTTTCAATGTCATATCTTATGCATAAGAAATAATCTCCTTCTCTTCATCTCTATGAGGGTGATAGCTACTTTCCCTCTAGCTATGTCCATGCTATCATTAATCCATGAGATGAAGTATCCTATACCAATGTCACCATTCCTCATACTCAACCTATTCACACCTATTCCATACAAGGTGTGTGCCTACATGTTCAATCATAAACAACTAGGGTTTACATATGCAAGACTCTATGTAATCAAATTATTAGTATGAGAAAGTTAATTAAAGGTTTAAAAAATCAAAATCAACTATTAAAAGAAAATATTAACACATTGAAAAATAAATTTAAAAGACAAAGGCCTCCAGGGAATAATAATGTAAATCATGTGTATACATCTTCATCTAGTCAATTTATGGCATACAATGTTACATATCTAAATCATAAATCATAATAAAGTACATCTACAACTAGTTATTAAAAAAAAATTAAAAGATAAAATAGGAGTTTAAGTAGATTACTAAGGGAAATTATTAAATCTAAGTTGATTAACCTACCTCCTCTACACCCAATGAAGAGATCCATATATTTTTGTGCATATCATAGATTGCATGGGCATCACACTGATTCATGTTTAACATTGAAAAGGAAAATAAAATATACAATAGATATAAATCACTCACATAGTGACACATCATCCATACAACATACAATTGCATATATAGAAAGTCAAAAAGGGTCAAATTTATAAACACTAAAAAATGGTTACCAAATCATAACTCTGAACAACCAAAAATTCCAAAAGCACATCAGCCCATGAGACAATATAACAAGCATAGGTAAAATAAGTAAAATTCAAATAAGTAGAAATACCTCTCAAAAATGAGGCTCAACCTTCACAATAGTATGTGTTTAGTCACAAATATCTACAAGAGTATGATTATCAAAGTCAGGGTTTGGGCAAACAGGCTCAAGGCATTACTTATCCTATTCTAGTAATTGATAATATTGGTTAACAAGGTTTGGGTTTATTGAACATCCTAAGGCACATTAGTCACATATATAGTTTATCAAAGAAAAACATCTAGATATAAATGACATGTTATAGAAATAACAATATCTTAAGTTACAAAGTCAAAATCATGTTACACAAAAAAGCATTCTCAAAACAGGTTTTCTAAAAAAAGAGTTTTCATAACACCATATGTCTATGATAAGCACAATTTTAAAGGGAAAAAACACAATCATAATTCCAAAGCACAATTTAGAAAGGTCAAATCCATAGTATGAGTCAATTCCCTCTAGCATTCCATGTTATTAGATTTTGATGATGAATAATATTATGATTCTGATAATGAACAATACTCATATTACTACTAAAACAACATTCAACTATAACATAATAATCACACTAAATGCAAAATTACCATTCCTATTTTGACATAGGCCATATTGATAGTGAGTCTCACATGAGACTCATCAGTTAGTATGCTTTCTCTTTTCTTGTACAGACTTTCATTCTCTCTCTTACACCTTGTACATAGTTTATTTTCATTTGATTGTACATAGCTTATTTATTGAAAATACAAAAAACAATATAACATGTCAAGACACAAAAACATTCAAATATCAATTAACAAATAAATTTGATATATTATGGTGATTTTTATGTTTATGTTTCTTACACTTTATATATATTACATATGCTAGTTGTCTTAGTATAGTTAGTTTTATCAAACATATATGCTTCACTTATTATTGTTGAGTGCTTGTAGACTACATACAAGACTCTAGTCCACTAAAATTATCCAAGATTGATATCATATACCCACTAAGGGCATATAAACTGATCCAAGTTTATTCATTTTCTACATCTCCTAACTTTGGGGTAGCTTATACATAGTTTCCACTACCAAGTTCTATCCTTACATTTTATACATTCTAGTTTATGCATTGATATATCTCGATATTGATCATTGATATATATATATATACTCAATTTTTTTGATGACTATCACTAATTTAGACTCAACATATTTACATCCTAGTATATAATTAGATTTGTATTACACAATTATACATGCCTTCATTTCTGTCTAGCCTAGTTTAGATTTGATCATGTTTTGTATGCTTATTCCATTTAAAGGGAATTGGAATATGCCAAAGCTCTTTGTATTTATGCCACATCTATATATGTATACATTGGAAACATTCCCATGTCCCTTGTGTGTGATTTATTGATTATATATGTAAACATTTAAACATGTCTTTCTATATGAATCGAGGCCAAATTACTCATTGCTTGCATATGTGGACATTTGAACATGTCCTTGTATGTATTCTATGCTCAAATTTAGTGACATGTGCCCATGTCCCTTATATTGTGGTCCCTTGTCCCACTTTTGCTTGCCTCATGTGTTTTATATAAATGATTTATTGTATGCATATTCACCATGACATTTGTCTTTTATTGTTACACACACCAATTTTCAATTCCATGAGGCACCTCATGCATCTACCTATCCTACTTGGGTGTTGTGATGGACATCATTCCCCATCCTCTTAGGTATCTACTTAGATTTATTATTATACACATTTATAACATCTATCTTGACACCCTTGTGCAAATCTAGATTAAAACATACATCCTACATTACATACATATGCTCAAATTCTTTTGCATTCTAATGTTATGTTTGCACATTGTATTAAAATATCGCACATTTATCATACATGTTCTGGCTAACTCATTCTATATAACTATTTTATTTTGAGGACAGATCTTACCAAGGTTCTATAAATAATATAAAAATAGAATCATTAATAGGGTTTTGTCATAGATATTAGGATCTTACATGGATATTCATGGATCATTTTTAGCACACAAGCTTAGTCTTAGAAATCAAACACTAGTTAGACACAAGAAAAAAGGGACTCAAAAAGTAGTTTAGTCACCCAGATTTCGAATAAGACATAAATTAGAACCTAGACTAGGACACTAGCACCATAAAGAATTAGTAACCAATACATGTCACTATTATCCAATAGCCTCTACTTTAGGGTAGTCCAAATTTTCTAGAATAATACACTAGGTACAATACAAATTTGCATAGATTAAGTCATAATTTTGATAGGTATGTTCATATTTTACTTAGATACACTCATTTTAGCTTAGATTCATACTAGTTTCTTATATTAGCTACATTATGAGTGGCATGATCAGTGCCACATTCAGTTTAGATACACAGATACAAATATTAAATACTTAGTTTAGAATCAATATACTCAAATATCAGGTTGGGAGCATGTGAATGACATATAATTTCCATATAATTTGTCAATAGTTTCATACCTTACTCCATATAAAATGGTTGGCATTCTTGAGTGGCCCATAAATACCTAATATACCCAAGTGGTTGTGGAGCCAACATACATAGTTAGATATACCCAGTTAGATACTTTCATCACTTTATGTATTTCAATTTCATATGCATATACTATACATAGGTGGATAATGATGGAGTCATAGTCTACTTGATTTCTTGAGACACTCACATATGAGGATTGAGTAAGTTATCATCCTATTCTAGGTTATTCAATGATTTAATAATTATGTAAACTCACACAAAACTTGTCACGAAGTTCATGCATTAGTTTACATACCCAATGAGTTGTATTCATTCATTTCCTCTTTCCTAACTCTATACTCATCTTTACTTAGTTATTTTATCAAACACAGTCTTTCACTTTTGGTAATCTCTTAAATAAGGATTGATTTTTGTATTTTTTATGACAAGTCATTACTTTGGATCATGTTTCACATACATATACCCAACTTCACATAAATATACTTAGTTACATAGGTTTCCATTCCTAGGTAAGTCTAGGTATACTTCTTTTTCCTTTATATTAGTCATTTCACCTTACTATATTTCTAACACAAATAGGGCAAATGTAATCACCTAAAATTGGTATTTGGATGATAAAAGTATTGCTCAAAACACCCTACTCATAGATTATACATAGACCTATCCTATAGCCTTTATCACACTTTTCTATCCATTTTACATATGATAAGATCTCTAGCTAACTCAAACATAGTCCTAGAACTACATTTCCAAAACCTAACCCATTTTGCCTAGCAGCCTGTTAGTTAGACACTAGCACCACATTAAGGATAATTGAACGACATGGCTCTACTATCCCCAATTTTTATCTAGTTTCTCTTTCCCTAACTCTTCTAAATGGATATATTTTGAAATGTGTGACACTCCTAAGGTCAACCTACAAACACTTTATTATCCACACCTTCTATAGATTACTATAAATATAAGACTATTACACCTCTATCCACTAGATTGAAAATAGATACAAAAATTCTATTCAAATAAAAAAAAAGTTAAGCAAAATCAAGGTTATTAATCCCCGTTCTCCCTTATATGTACTACCATCTACAGGTACATTCAACCTAGATTTAAAATATTTTCAATCTAAACCACACTCAAAGAATTCAAGACCACTATCATTATAGCATTAACTTGTACTTTCACCAAGCACTAGGTGGTATAGCTACATCAAGCTTGATCCATCTTTAGAGTATTGGTATATAGGTATCATTATTCATAGTGGGGTGTTGAGGATGCCCAACCTATCATATTAACAAACACACATTTTTAGTTTATGGCATACTTGTAAGGAGGATTAGGGATTACATACTAAATTAGGTATCCCATGCATAATGCAAAGTCCCATATATCATGTGTGTAGGAATAAAACCTAAAAACACATGTGTAGGTGCTCCCATAAAATAGGAACAATCCTACAAATAAGACACTAGCACCATTTTCAAGACACTAGAGTTGTATGATGCTACTATCTAGGTGGGGCACTACTATCTAGTGAATAATGAGACTAAAAGACCCTACTAATAAGACTCAAACCTATTTGTAACCATGTTTTTATTACCCAAATATTATGAGATAGTCACTTTACAGATATGCTATATTTTCACATATTTATTACTATTTTTAGAAATTTAAAATAATTCAAAATTTGTAACAAACCATTGGTTATTTATTTCATGTTATTTCACTGATTTAGACAATTTATCCCTTTAATATAAATTTATATTTATGTAACAAAACCCTAAAATGTTAAATCAATTATTCATTATTAAATCATTTCAAAGTGAATGAGGTTATATAGTTTTTCTTGGGTGGAACCAACTAGTACTAAATTGATTTTTTATGATTTAATATCTAGCCATGCCAAGGAGAAACCTAATATTCTCTATTAATCAATAATTTTTACAAATTTATTCATAACCAAACCCATAAATCATAATTTTAAACACCTACACTATGCATACAATAATATATACCACCCTAATTCCACTTTTAATTAATCTAGAAAATGGTATATTATCACATAAGGACATGAATTAAACTTAACATCATTATTTAACAAGGAATGAAAGTTACTAGTTCAAACTATAAATTCTTAAACCTTATTCCAAATGATTCAATTTATTAATAAAGTCAAACAAGAATGTATTCCCCTTTACACATTAAATTTCATTATTAAAGATAAGATAAATCAATAAGTCACACAAATAGTATAACCTTATATCAACTCTTAATAAGATTAAGAAAAAAGTTAATTAATATGACTCTATTACAATATGAAGTCACATAGTGTGGGTTAAGGATATGCTAATAATAAAAAATATAAGTATCCATATGTCATCCTTATATAATATTGAAAATTTAAAATTGCATGTTAATATGATGCTAACTCCAAGTCATAATGAAATTTTAAAATATATTCATTATTATGCCAATAACATTATTAGCTATCAGATGTCACTGAATTAATAAATACAAGACTTATTTATGTAATCTTAACATGGAACCAAAGAATCAAATAATTCATGTAGACTTAAAATTATTTACTCATGATTAAATACTCAATCAATCACATGACTCCAATATACTATCATCTGATAAATATATAACATAATGAATCCCATTTTATACTCAAGGTCCAAATCAAATTCATATCAGTTGACCAACCAATGTATTTATTTATGAATATTTAACAATCCAAGCCAAAGGTTCCTTAGTAAATGAAATATATGGAGTCAGATATAAATATTTTCAACCATTTTCTATTACTTTAAGCAATCAAATTCAAAACATGTTTAAACTCATATGTACATGAAAATGTATACAAGGGAATATTTAATAACAAATTTAGTGCTAACTTAGTTTAATTATCAATAATAATTATAATATATTTACTTCTAATAGTCGACAAAACACAAAAATATCCTTCCACAATCTTTTTGAAATCTTACTACCTCCAAGAGTCATTGGCATAGGTAGAGTTATTCCAGAGTAAAAAAACCCATAAGATGAAGCAATATTACAAACATAAGTTTCCAATAAATAACCTTATTAGAGAATAATATATTAAATCAAATGAAACAATCTTTCAAAAAATGTCACATTTAATACTACAACAAATCATAAAAGATAAAGATACATTAAAGTCAATAAACACATCATGGTTTTTCTAGTAAGTAACCACTTTACTCACTCAAATAGTATTCAATTCTACCTATCTTAATATAACAACTATGTTATTAAAGCTACTTACTAGGTGGTGAGGAGGTTTTAGGGTGGTAGAAACCATTCATGTGACTTGTGCATCAGCATTAAGCTTCTTAAATAAGCCACATTAGAATCTATATAAGGAAAATAATCAAAGCAAAAGAAAATTGTAAAAAAAATACAATACATAGTATTGCCTTCATTATTTACTAATTTTTCCCTCACTTTTCCATTCTCTCCCATGTAAACCATGTCTATCTTACCTTCATCCATCCAACTAAGCTCTCATAAATGAACTCCAATCATGGTGATGGAGAAACATCCACATTTCTCATGGATACCATAGCAAACCCTATCATTTCTCCCTATTTATCTATCTTCTTATCTAAAATTACCAAATCAAAATTATTAACAAAAGAAAATGATTACAAATCCATGAAAACCCTAATCAAATGATTAGTTCATTTGATTAAAAATCAAATGTCAAACAATATAATATGCTACCAAAGTCAAAAGTAGCCTTTTTGAATAACATAATACCTTTGAACCAAATGATGACTTTTGTCAAATTTGAATCAAGGATTCACTTCTTGCCATAAATAAACATGAAAAATATTAAAATTTTGTAGTGCTATAGTAAATTTTACATGTTTATTGTGACTCATGACTTAGATAGGTAAAAAAAATGTTTAAATGATTATAATTTAATCACAATAAGAACTATAATTTTTTTTATTCTGATAATTGAAAAATGTTAACCAATAAAAAGAACAATACCATACTCAAAGTGGCACAATTGGCTTCATGAAAGTAATGGCCTCCATAAATAATCAAAATAAAAATATACATTACTAGTCATTCACAAAACAGGAAAACATATAAACATATGGTAGATTGAAGGGATCTATCAATATTACCTATTTTACTCATATACCTACATAAAAATATTTTATTTATCTAATGGGTTATTCCAAGCTCCCATCCTAGATGATCTCACATGGTTTTTACCTTCATTCATCAAAGGACATCATTTGTACCAATTTTTTACATTACTAATAATAATAATAACTTATAAACAAAATTATAACTATCTCTATATATAATTTAAATATTTAAATGCAAGAAATAAATTTTAATAAAATCTTACAATAATGTCTCAATAATATCCATAAATCAGTAAAATAAAACACTTATTACTACATGATTTGGTGGGATGTGAATTGGTGGGATGTGACATCCACCACCTCTAAAATAAAGAAACATCCTAAAAGATAGAATTGAGGTGAGGTAAGGTTTGACTAAAAATATTTTCATCTTCCTAGGTGTAATTTTTTTCACTCATCTAATCCCATGAGATCAACACTTATTAAATTTATCTATTTATTTGATTAATTTTGTGATGGGTTAGTATATTGATAAAGTTTAGAGGAGACATATTTTCATATACCACCTAAATATTACTAAAATAAAAAATATGTGACGGAATAGGAACCTAATTTCTTAAAAAAGAGCCACATGAAACAAATTGTGTATTTTAGATGGATAAGGAGGAAGAGATAGGCATTAGGAAACAAAACTTATATTTTTCATAATGTTGAATGGGATAGTAAAAATAGAGCTAATTTAGATGTGTTGCATATATAAAATTAACTTTTCTATGGGTATTAATATCAAAATAACCTTGTCCAACTCTTAAAATCATCTTATTAATCTCTTAAGATCATCATCATTTTTCTAATTATAATTTAAAAATTTTAATCTTTAGTGAATCAAATCCATTTTTCATTCATACTCTTGTAAAGTATCAAGACCTTAAAAAATCATTATTTTAGAAACCATCTTAGCAAAGGGCATTTATGCACTTTTGTCTATACAAGGCTTTGAAATGTGCCATTTTAATGACAAAATGAAAGGTATTATTGTATGATAGTTTAACTAAGTGGATATAATCCTCTCATTTAGATCACATACATCCCTAACATGAATTCCACCACTTGATTTAACATTTTAATTTGACCATCCATTTTTGGACGATAAGATAAGCTAAACATTAAATTTATCCCAAAAGTAGCCATTAGGGTCTGTCAAAATTTAGAAGTGAACAGCTTATCTACATTTCATATAATCACTTCAATAACATTATGAAAGTGGATAATTTACTTAACAAACTTATTATAAAGATTAGATGCATAATAAGTAATATTTATTATAATAGAGTGAGAAACCTTTGTTACCTTTCTAATTACAACCAAAATTGAATCATGTATATCCCATGACTTAGCCAATCCTAATATAAAATACATAAAGTGCAATCATATAAAAATGACACTTGAGTGAAAAGTGTTACTTGAGTCCACCCATTCATATCTTATCCCTAGACCTATTTTAAGGCTTATTTAGACACTTATCTAGCTTTAGTATGGGCCACACACATCACTAGACGTCTCAAAATCAATCCCAAACCCTTGTTTAGACATCCAAGTCCCTATTACCTCAAGTTATGCCATTGGACACTAGTTTCATAAGTGAAATATAACACCACATCTCTATATTCATATTTGGGTGTTATTGTTCTTTTCCCTCTTTTGAACTCCAATAGATATATTTTCAATTCCAAAATCACCTAAGGTTAATCTAGACCTATTTAAAACCCCACAAAAGCACTAGATCAATAAATATACATGAATTTTATCCCTTTATCCACTAAATGGAAATTAGATATAAATACACACAAATAAGTTCAGAAAATGTTATACACAATCAAGGTTAGTAATCCCTATTATACCCTACTTATGAATATAGTAATATACATCCCTCATAAGTTTAAAATACAAAACAAATTAGTGCTTCACTCAAAGTACTCAAACCAACATTCATATTAGCTTCACTTTAACTTGCACCAACACTTAGGTGGGGATAACTACATCAAGATTGATCTCTATTATAAGTATTAGTATGTAGGAAAATCTCATCATAAATGGGTGTTGAAGATGTCCAATCTATATACAAAGGAAAATACAACTAACCTATTAATCAAACCTAGCCTCGAGAAGATAAATCCTACATACACTTTTATTTGTTGACACATTCAGATATTTGGGTTCATGGCCAATATGGATCTACTAGACCTAACAAAGGGGTTTATTATCGCAATAAAATCACTAGAGAGGGTTCCAAAGCCTCTAGTCAAGAAACACCATGCCATAAACCTAACTAGGTCTTATGTTTTCATATTCACTAAGTAAATGACAAGCAAAGTAAAATCTAATCTATTGCTCACCAAAACTTATGGCACAAAGTGAGGATAATAAACATATAAATTAAATATGCATAGAATATCTATATTAAATCCAATGTATAATAAATCCTAATACATGGGAGAGAAGTACAAATTATAATATATCTACTTTAATAAATGAGGAACAAAGTTAGGAATACTTACCTTTGAAAAGGAACCCACTGAGCCTTAATCTCTACCTTTTCTAATGTACTTTACAAAGAGGTTGTTGTTGTATGTAAGGATAGAAAAGATAAGTCATCCTAAGTTACACAACTTGTCTATGTATCCAAAATGCTTCTCCAAAAGATAAGATACATATATCCAATAGAATTATTTGAACACTAAACAATGATCCTTAAGTAGAATGGTGGATAATTAGATGCATAATATAATATTCTTATTCTCTCTCTTAGAAATTATGGAAATGGATGTGTATATATAGCTTTATATAACCCTAAAACTTTTCAAAAGTTTAGCTGATAGGGTCAGCCTAATTTAAACTATATCATTAATTGATAAAAATAAGTTAGGTCCTAGTATAGGTCAGCCAAGGATGACCTAGACCCATAACATGAAAATATCAATTAGATTATAGGGTCAGCCTAGGCCAACATTATTTGATAAATTTCAAAAATGTTTTTAGGCTTAGGTAGGAGATAAATAAGGTAGTGAATTTCTTAGAGGAGTATGTAAGTGAGGTGTCAAATCTTAGGTAGGTGTATGGGAATGGTTGTGTAGATATTAAGTGGTGGCATAGGGAATAATAATCATGTGAAGCACCAATGGTCTAACCACCCCTTTCCTAGTGCACCCTTTAATTAATTCACTCAAATAGATTGAGACTCGATGGGTTCCTATAAGAGAGGAAACATCAATAATTGATATAGTTTGAAAATATTATGTGTATACATATTCCCCACTTGAAGCTCATCATGTGTCACATAGGTGTAATAGGAGATGATTATTTGGGAAAATAATGTAGAAACACAATTTTGAAGTTAAATAAATTATAATAAGAATCGAATAACAAAAATAAAACGATAAAATTTAAAAACGCAGCCTTTACTTACCTTAGTGATATAGATAATAAATGAAGTGAAAGAAATGTGAAGGTGTCTAATGTATAGAACATTAGGTGAACCTATATAAATTAGTGATAAAGAGTGAAATAATGAATTCTTTGTAAACTATACATGTACTATGTGAAAATATTCTCTACAATGTTAATATTATACAAAATCTTGTAGTTCACAAAAAGAGCTAGTAGAAATAAAGATATGGTTGAAAATGGAAATTGATGGTAAATATTTGATAGATAAATAATTTTTAATGTTAAATATAATAAAGTGAAAATAAATTCATTTTTTATTTTTAATATAATAAGAAAATATTCCTCTAAAAGACCTAGTTTGAACCTAGAGAGTTACCATGGTGAGGAGATGATAGCTATAATGAGGAGGATGAATAAAAATCATAGTGTAGGTAATAAATAATTAATTTAATTTTTTTGATAAATATTAATTCAAATTAATCTAAGTATATAAATTTGGATATTACACAAAATCTAGGCACCAAAATTGTCTTTAGGAAATTTTTATGTAAACTAGGGGTAAAACAAAGTACTGGGTAGGAAATTATGAGACCGATAAATGCCTAAGGCATCTATGGTAAGTGGTCAAAAAGTCACCACAAAATAAAAATAGATTCAACCTTTTTGACTTAGTTTTGGTATCAAAGAAATACTAGGGGATCAAATGCATAATAGTGGGCCTGTATAGTATCACTCAAGATGGTTGATTGCATAGTAGTAAGCCCATATAGTTTGAAAATAAGAAGATAACTGACATAGTACCCTATATATATTGTATTATTTACTATGTGGTGGATAAAATTTGATAAAAGATGATAATTTCATACCATAGGGTTGATATAATATGCTAAATCTTGAAAAGGTCCAATTTAGTATCAAATAGGTTGATTATGTATAATAAATAAGAACAATAGATCAAAGAAACTAATAAAATAGTTAATTTTTAATTTTTTGATAATATGTAAGAATTTAGTTTAATTATTATGACATCAATATATTATACATCCTCTTTTTTTTATATTTTGAAGAGATGTTAGATATTTTGGCACCTAGTGGATGTGTCCTAGCTATCAGATCTATTAGATCAATTGACAGACATTGATAGGGATTGATTAGTTACCTTTGGATTTGAAGGTATTATGGGACCTCTTAGTATTTATCTTTTTTTCATGTTTCTATGATCATATGAATTATTTACCAACACTTTTTTATGGGAGGTAAAGGGGGATACCATAGAGGTAGCAATCACCTTAGAGGATGGCCATACATTTTTTCATCTTCCTATAAACAAGACATCAGTGATTTGTGATACAAAAGAGTTAAAGGATGAGATATGATCCTTAGCATATTGTGATTTAGGATTGGATAAGATATATCCTAGGTTACATGTGAGTTTGTTTGATGTTTATCTTATGACCATTATGGACATCTAGATGGTCATGATAGACCTTATGAAAACATAGGTGATGTGTCACAAGTCAGATGGTAAGGTACCATTATATGTTATAGAATTTTACCCATTGATTTTGGATCAAGGAGGGTTATATGATCTCAATTTTGTCATTTGGTTCCAGCTCATACATGATATGTATGGAATATTGTCTTAGGGATAAAATATGATGGGACATATTATTGTTTTGAGTGCATGGATATATGAGATGTCCCTATGTATTGGTTAGATGGATTGACCCATGTGGATCATGATAGGTTACCTCATGTCATTATATGTAGGTAGGACTATGTATTGTGGGTTATGCCCCATGTTACATATTTTCATACTATCACAAGAGGGAAGATAGTGTGTCAGTCATACACTCACATAGTTACTATATGGTTAAGTTGGGATACCATTGCTACATTTTTTACACATGCGTAAATCATAGGCCAACAAATTTCATGGTTTTAGCCTCATCTAGTGGCTCACATACCTAAATAACTAGGACATCCTCATATATCATCCCCTCTATTAGTTCCTTCTTATTTGGCATGACATGCTAGAAAACTAAGATGAAGAGGAAGTAGAGGAGTACCTATGGAGATATTGATGATTAGGACTTGGTGAGCTAGACCATGGGTTAGTCGAGCATGATAGTATGAGGTACTGGGACCTATAGGAGATGAAAGCATATATTCATATGTATGGGATGAGGGAGCACATCAAGGACCATAATAAAGGCAAAAGTGACCATTATGATTTCATGAGAGATAGAGACACTATCAACATGATGAGAGGCATGTGATAGACATCATATAGGGGATCCTATATTATTTCTAAGGCATAATTGGGCCATATAAATGCCACTAAGAATATGAGCACAATGGTTTCAGGTGGTGAATCCTAGAAACATGAGGCATACTAGGTATAAAAGAGAGAAACTAAAAGTTTAGTGACCATCAAAATATAAAGATACCTGCTCAAAATAAGTGTAAAGTTATATAGGTAAATAGGTGAGATACTAGTATTGATTCATTTTCATTATATGAAAAATAAAAATAAAATAGACCTCCCTTCCCACAACATGTTCCTCATTCCTCAAGACCTCTTACAGAGTCATTATCTATTATAAAGACTAGGTACTTATGAGAGATAGTAGGTAGTACTTATATATATTTTTATTTTCCTATCATAATCTATTGGTGTATCACACCACAATAGACCTCGACGCTATCATGAGGCTAATTGTGGAGTTTGAGATTTGATTAGAAATAGGATATGTGCTATGAATCATGTCTTTTAGTGTGATTAGACTTTTGAATTTGTATGTTTCCTTTTGAATCATTTCCTTTTGTTGAAATGATTTGGATTTTAACTTTTTTATAGATTTTATGATTCCTCCTCCATACAGATTTAGAATAAACAACATGAGTGATATAAGTGATACACATGAATGATCTCTAGACTTTAGTTTAGATGAATCTAAGTAGCCAAAGATATGGCTGACTAAACACCTAGGCCTACCTATGAACCAATATGTAATCTCAAGGTTTAATTGTATGCATGTTTAGTATGTGAAATAAAGATAAAATAATAAAAAGATATCCAAAGTAGATATGAATTTTTTGATAATTAATCATATAGTAGTTAAATATTACTAATGGAATCAATAATTTTATAACCAAGTCATAATAATAATTATCTAATTTTTGAGTGAAATAACATAACCAAAATTCATTATAGAAGAAAAAATCCATGAAAGAAATGAAATAATAAACATAAGTGTGAAATAATGAAAACAATGATAATAATCCAAAAGAAAAGGGTAAATTAAATGAAACCATATAAAACACATAAAGCATAGTATAATGATCCATGTAAAATAGATATGTGAAACCAAATTTGACACATAGTCAAGTGTATAAAAAATATAAAAATAGATCAAAAATCCAATCCAAAATCATAATGTAGAATAATGTGAAAGAACACCATGTCATGTTCACAAATACTAATAGATTTGACCATAAGTATTATCCATGACATCACAAACATCTCTATTAAGATGGATCCTGATGGCAGCTAGAGTCTTATTAATCCTCATGGAAATTTGTGCAAAGACTTACTTCCAAATATCCTCAACTAAAAATGTAGGCATAGATGAAGTAACATGCTCATAAGTGATCTTGTGCATAGGATACTCAAGGCGATGAATATGTGTTTAAATGGGAATAATATATATAGGGTGAGAAGGAAGTTTCACCACTAGAAAAAGAGGATCTTTCTAGCATGGACACCTTATAGAAGGGGTAATAGATGGTGTGGGTGTTAATTATGGGTGATCACAAAAGTGCTATTTTAGAATAAAAATTCATTTCATATGATGTGTACCACATTCATGCCAAAGATATTATACCTCCCCATATTTAGGGACACACTTTAGGAATGGCTTAGGAAGAGGTATAGCCTTATATTTAGGTTGAGTAGTGGTAGGATATAATGTGTCAATATGATTCATAAGATTATGGAAATGAGTTAAAGAGTGGTTATCTATCCCATAGAAGAAATAAATGCATTTGTTAATAGGATTTGGGGCCTACTAATGGAATAAGTGAATTGAGAAGTTGTGGATGGAGGAAATAAATTATAATCTATGGTTTAATAACCAAAAACTTTGTGTATATAACAATAAGGTTGATCATTCCATTGGGTGGGCATGAGATCAAGTTGTGACAAAGGTATAAGGCCACTAATAAGGGAAGGCAGGGTTCCCATGAAACATGTTAAAGCTAGTTTTGAATATTAATGAGACAATTTTACATATGCATCATCTAATTTACACTATTAGTTTGAAAAGTATGCATTTAATTAACTATTTTTAATAATATTTGGTTAATTTAGACAACATTTTTACTAGTGTGTGTAGTATGTGATACGTTAGTATTAGTATTAATAGCTTGATTTGCACTCTGAGTAGTAGCATGCACCACACTAATAGCATGAGAAGCATTGATAGTATAAGAATAAATAGTAGAATGGTTAACATTGATATAAAAATATGGACTAGTAACTTGGTTAAGGGGAAAGGTCTTTTGAAGAGGCCCACTAGAAGTTAAACCTATCATGTTATTAGAGATGTTTGGCATGGAGGTTAAAGAGGTCATAAAATATTATGTCATGGTGTATGAAGGAGACATAAGAGAAGGAAAATTTTGAGATTCAGATAAATTGGTTCCTCTAAATCTATGAGAGAAGGTAGGGGAGGGTGAAGGAGGTTATTGTACTTGAGAACCTATCATAAGACTATAAATGGTTGAAGGGTATTTTCCTATATGTTGAGGAAAATCATTTATGAATAAGAGAATTTTAGTTGTGTACTCTAAAAAAAACTCATATTCTAATAATAATAAAGGATTATTAATTGAGGACAAATGGGGAGGAGTCCCATAATTGGTAGTGCAATTGGCAACATGGACAATTCTTTCATCCAAAGTGGGTGCCACTTGGGAAACCTATTAGGATTGGTAGAAATCATCATGTTTGACTAATTTAACTCTTTATTATCCATAAAAAATAAAATAATGATGAATTAAAGAGGCTAAAAAGTTGATGAAATACATAATCAAATGAATCGATAGTGTTCTCTATAGCAGGAAATAAAACAAGGTATAAAGGACATAGTCAAATAGGCTGACTATATATTGCATTGTAGGAAATAATACATGAGTTGGATAGGCTGAATATGTACTCCAAAGGGAGAAACTAAGCAAGATGAAAAAGATTCATAGTCATATTTGGAGACTATGTACTAAAGGTAAGTAAGACTAACATCTATAAGAAACTATGTTGATAGGGATGATATTTTTCTATAATTAGGTAATTTTTTAAAAATATAATAGATAAGAAAATAAAGTGAAGCACATAAGTAATTAAATCAATGTGTTTGATCTAATTGGAACACACAACACAAACCTTGTACTAACACTAGCTAGTGCAAGTTTTACAATACAAAATACAATGATCAAATAGCAAGTAACAAAAATTGAATGTAAATGCTAAATAATTAGTCATTCTTAAATATTGTTAAGTTATATTAAAATTTTAAATTAATGTGATGGGGAGTTTATTATAATAAATAAATAGAAATTAAGAATTACCAACTATGTTGCTTATCAAGTATATATTGGTTGGATTTTGAGTAATGAATGGCACGTGCGGGTGAAACCAGGAGTGTGCGACCAGGCTAGGGCTGCCGAGCCTTGGCCTATTTCCATGTTTTTTTGGATTGTGCTTTGGTACACTTAAGGAACGTTCTGGTTTGCTGGTGGATGGAGGGAGCATGGTGTAAGGAGAAAGGGGCATAGGAAGTGACGGGTAGAGAGGCAGGGATGCTGTCTGTGAAAATGGACAGGAGCTTCAAGGAGGTTTTAGGGAAGCAGACTCAGGGGAATGGCTCCAAGTCAGAACCCATGATGAAAGAACTTGCAGATTCTGAGCATACCGTAGGTATGTCTGATAAAAATTCTGTAGGAAGCTCTAAATTGAATAAGGCAAATGGATGCTTGGAGCACTACTCTGAGAGACCAAAACTTGTTATTCCCTATGAAATGATAGCTGAGGATGTGGAGTACTACTCCAAGCACTCACTTTACTGCAAATTTTTTGGATTGAGAGTCTCCTTACCCTTCCTGGAGAGTTGGGCAAGATGAATTTGGGAGCCAGAGGGGGAGATGGAAACCTCTTTGCTGGCAAACAACTTCTTCATGATCACATTTGTCTGTGTTAATGATAGAAATAGGGTGTTCGAAGGAGGTCCTTATTTTTATAATTAGGTAGGTTTATTTGTCAAACCATGGCATGCTGGATTCAACCCAACTGAAGAGCTACCGAATAGAGTACCGGTGTGGGTAATACTTCCCAGAATGCCCATTGAATGCTGTAGGGAGGATGTGTTACAGCTGATTGCTTCTATGTTAGGAAAACCTGTTGGGTCTTCTTCTCAGACTCTAGGAAAGAAATTCATGACATTCACTAGGATTTGTGTAGAAATTGATTTAAGCAAGCCTATATCGGATGTGATTGAGATGAGTGCAGGTGAATATTCATGGGTTTAGCAGCTTGATTATGAGACACTCCC
Organism: Torreya grandis; assembly: GCA_037957365.1. NCBI lineage: Eukaryota > Viridiplantae > Streptophyta > Pinopsida > Cupressales > Taxaceae > Torreya > Torreya grandis. The sequence continues at coordinate 950,074 of JARHVA010005712.1, forward strand.
TTTCAGATGCAGATTGTGTCATGAGTATGGACACCTGGTATGTGGATGCCCTAAGGCAAAAATGAGTGATCAAAAACCTTCTCACCCTCCTCTTCATCAAACCATAGGAGTTGATAAAGGGAAAAAGATTGGAACAGAAGGAAGTAAGGATTCAAAGGGTTTTGTGCTAGTAAAGGCTAAACGCAAGAATAGAGGACATAAAAGATCATGGATGGAGTGACAGGCAGAAGATTCAATCAACAAATTTAAGATTCTTGATACACTGGGATAGCAGGAAATCTTTCCAGGTTTAATTAGTGAAGAGGCAGTGGGGGGAGAGGCTGAGGCAGCTGGTGCTACACCCATGGACCACGCCTTATTGACAACAGAAACTGCTCTACCTATGATCCTGGATGGACCATTGGGGGAATAGATGTCCTTAGTAGCAAATGCTAACATTGGGTAGGTAGGGGAAGAGGCGGATCTTCCAATGTAGGATGGGGTGGGAGAGACGAAGAAGAAAGGCAAGGCCCATCTGCACCTGGGAATTTAGCAGAGGGAAGGGAAGAAGGGGTCAGCTAAAAAAAGTGCCAAACCCAGCCAAAGGATATAGAAAGAATTAAGGTAATTGGGGAGAATTTAGTTGAGTCCAGGTCAGTGAAGACCATCGCCTCCCACTTCATGTCTCCAGCAAAATGATTGTGCTCTCATGGAATGTGAGGGGCTTGAACAGCAGCCCTAGACAAAAAGCTGTTTGGGATTTGGTTAAGTGTCATAATTTGGATATTCTCTTTCTACAAGAAACTAAGGTTTTGGTAGAAGTTATGCTGGGAATTGTGCCCAAGATGTGGAAACAATGCTTGTGTCAATGCACAGGAGCACAGGGATCGGCGGGGGGTGTGGGATGCTTGTGGAATCCTCGCAAGATTCTATCGATTTCCTGGATTGCCTTCAGATCATCTCTATCTATGGTGTCACTTTATGTTCTTTTCACAAACATTTATGCCCCCACTGATTACCCGGGTAAGCTTATTGTGTGGAATAATATGCAGATGGTCCGCAAAGACTTTCCATATGTGCCATGGATTTTGGCTGGGGACTTTAATGCCATCATGGATCTTTCAGAAAAAAGGGGAGGTATGGCAAGATTGGAGCCTTCATCCCTTTTGCTTCAGGAGAAGATCACTGAACTCAACCTGGTGGATATTAAGCCAGGGAATGGTAGATTCACATGGAATAACAAGAGAATGGGGGTAAGCTACATTGCTGAGCACATAGATAGGTTCTTGACCTCGTGTTATTGGATGAATGGTCAATGGTCCTTGAAGTTTGAGATTCTAGACTGGAGAGGCTTAGATCACTGGCCAATCAAGCTGAACATTTCTTCTAATGAGAGCCTTTAGAAGCCTTCGTTCAAATTTCAACTTATGTGGCTAAGGGACCCGAGTTTGTTCAATAGGGTAGCTGATGGTGGAGAATTGGAAGGCTGGCAGTTGGCATGGCAATGTTCATTATGGTTAAGCACCTTCAATTTGTAAAATATAAGCTCAAGAGATGGAACCGGCAGCACTTCAACAATATTTTTCATGAAAAGAAAGAAGTGCAGGAAGAGCTGGATAACATTACCAGAATAATTAGAGAGGAGGGGCTTAATGAACTCTCGATGCAAGAAGAATCCAGGGCTGTCCAAAAGGTGGAGGAATGGGAGCTTCGAGAGGAGACTTTTTGGAAACAGAAAGCCAGAGTTGATTGGTTACAGGAAGGGGACCGAAACACAGCTTTTTTCTTTAATACGGTGAAAGCTAGACAACACGGCAATATGATACCGACATTGGTTTTGGACAGCGGAGAAAGGGTCTCCTCTACTAGAGAGATGTGCAACGCAGTGGCCTAGTATTTCTTGGCTTTATTTACTAAGGAAGGTAGAAGCACAGAGGATGTTGAGGAGCAGATACTTTCCTGCATCCCCAGTATTGTCTCTCAGGATATAAATGAGCAGCTGATGCATCCTATCAATATGGAGGAACTCCAGTGGGTTGTCTTCAGCATGAAGAAGGGTAAAGCACCGGGCCCAGATGGTTTCCCTATTGAATTCTTCCAAGAGTATTGGGAAATTGTCAAAAGGGATTTACTAGCTATTGTCAATGAGTCCCAGAATAATAGACAAATGCTTAGAGCAATGAACTCTACGTTCTTGGATCTTATTCCCAAGAGGGAAGGGGTTGAACGCCTTAATCAGTTTTGGCCTATTGCACTTTACAATGTGGTTTATAAAATCATTTCAAAATTGATTGCTGAAAATTTGAAAAAGTGGCTGAATGTGCTGATCTCTAAAGAGCAAAGTGGTTTTGTGGAGGGGTGCCAAATTCTGGATGGAATTGTGGTTGCTATGGAAGCCATTCACTCTATGTCAAAGTCACGTGAGAAAGCTATGTTTATGAAATTGGACATGTCCAAGGCTTATGATAGGGTCTGATGGTCCTTTCTACAGAAGATGCTGGCTACCTATGGGTTTGCGGAGGAGTGGATTATATGGGTTATGAGCTGTGTTAGCTCGACCTCTTTTTCAGTCTTGGTGAATGGAGAGCATTCCCACCTCTTTGGGGTGATGAGAGGACTAAGGCAGGGAGACCCTGTGTCTCCTTACTTATTCTTGGTTCTAGCTAAAGGTCTTGGCTGACTGATCAGAAAGAACACCTCGAAGGGTGTTATACAGGGATGGAGGTGGGGGGGAATTACCAGTCCTCTCCCATTTACAGTTTGTTGATGATGTGGTGCTGATGGGCATGGCTACTTTGAGAGAGGTTTCTAGTTTTTGTAAAGGATTAGATGATTACCTGGCTACCATGGGACAGATTGTCAATGAGGATAAGTCCTCCATCTTCTTTTTTAATACGCCACAGGCAATTCAGAGAAGGGTGGCAAATATTCTTTAGTTTTAAATTGGTAGCCTTATGGTGCTCTATCTTGGGATTCTGATCTCTACTAGGAGGCAAGCGAGAGATACTTGTAATGGGATCATTGATAAATTCAGAGCCAAGGTGAACCATTGGACTAACAGGTGGCTCTCCTTCGCTGGCCAGGTTTAACTGATCCAGTCTGTGGTGCAAGCGCTGTCTATTTACAGATGCATGCTTCAAGTGGCATCGACTGGTTTTGTCAAGGAGCTAGATGGTATGGCTCGTCAGTTCCTTTGGGCTGGTAATTTGACTCTGTCAAAATGGAGCTTGGTTAGATGGGACATTGTTTGCAGCCCAAAACATTTTGGGGGGTTGGGTCTTCAGTAGTCTATTTTGACAGGTACGACCCTGGCTGCCAAACTTTACTGGAGATGGTGTGTTGAGCAGGAGCATGTGTGGGCTAGAATACTCTCGTATAAGTACTTTGTTGGGGTCCCAGCGAAGGACATTCCTAGGTACAGCTTGTCTGGAGCCGGTTCGATGATCTAGACAACTCTAAAGAAGGGAGCGACCTTGATCAAAAAGGGTCTTTTTTGGATATGCAGAGATGGTAGGGAGGCGCAGTTTTGGACTAATTCTTGGGATGGTTTTCCACCATTGATTACTCAACATCCCCACTTGAGTGATTTAGCATAGAATTTTAGGGAAGTCAGATGGAACAGAGTGAGTGATTACAAAGTCTTTTTTCACAATGGTTAGGTGATGGAGGCAAGATGGGTGGCTCCTAGGGAGTGGCCTATTAATGGCATGGAAGCTGATTGCATGGAGCTGGAGAGGATTTTGGAGGGGCACAGCTGCTGTGCCCTCAGAGGGAGTGACACGCTGGCTTGGGCACCCCATCCCAAGGGGAAATACACGGTTTCTTCTAGATATCAGGAGCTAGTTATTCAGCTGAGGGAGGATAGGGGTGAAGTTACTTGGTGGAAGAGAGTTTGGAGCCATTTTTCTTGGCCAAAATGTATTTGTTTCTCCTAGACTCTTGCTTGGAATCGGTGCTTGACTTGGGAGAATATTAAGCGGAGGGGCATTGCTGGACCGTCGAGGTGCGTCTTGTGTATGGAGGTAGAGGAAGAGTCGTCGCATTTATTTTTTTGGTGCTCCTTTACTAGTCAGCTTTGGCATGCTTGGTGGGATGCCTGGGGATGTGGTTGCCTTCATGTCTCCTCTTTGGCTGAGTTTTGGTCTAGATTGGATAGACCACCATCTGGTACTCAGGTTTTGCAGGAGGCATGGTACTCTGGACCAATCTTCCTTTTATGGCAGGTCTGGCTTGAGAGAAATCAAAGAATTTTTAGAGAGGAAAAATTGGTTCTCCAACAGGTTTGGCGTAGGATTTTAGACATGCTCCAGGAGACTATCTCGGCTAAGAGTGAAATTGCTCAGCCTTTGCCACAGGCTGATGCTGCATTGGCTATGAGATTAGGGATACAATATGGTTCTGTGAATTATACCCAGGTGAGGCACAGAAATGGGGAGAAGCTGAAGATCCAAAGGCTAGGGAGATGGACGCCACCTCCTGAAGGCTTTTTAAAAATTAACACGGATGGCTTGTCTCGTGGCAATCCTGGCCTGGCAGGGATTGGTGGGGTTGGCAGAGACTCTTCAGGGGCCTTAGTCTTCCTTTTTTTGTCCTACCAGGGGGAATAGATGGTGAATAAAATGGAAGGATTGGCGGTGTTGTATGCTATGAAAAGAGCCTATGAGCTTGGATGGTGCAAGGTTCATTACGAGGTCGATTCACAGATTTTGATCAACATGCTTCAGGAATGGAAAGTGAATGACGTGAGCTGGCAACTGTCCTTGATTGTCCACCAGATATTACAAGTTAGTGATTTGATGGAGGTGCTGGTTTGGGTGCATATTCCTAAGGAATGGAATGCACCTATTGATTATTTGGCTAAATTTAGTTCAGGAAAAGGGAACGCCCTGCATGTGGATGAGTGGGAGGGTCTGCCTAATGAGGCACGCCAACATTTGGGCCAACTTCTCACCAAGGATGCTGACGGTAGTGAGGAGTGATGGGAGATGATGTGTTACTGTGAGTGATGGGAGATGATGTGTTTTGCATGGCTATGTGCTGGCTTTGCTGGCTATTTTGTATCTTGTTGATTGTACTCTGCTTTCTATGTTGAATAAAAATTTTACCAGCTCTTTTATTTTTATTTTTTTTTAAAAATAGAAATCAATCTACGGATAATTCTAGGTAGTTTAGGTTGAAAAGGATCTATATTGGAGATGGTACTAGCTTTGTATTAGGGCCTACCCCCTCACTTCATAATCCTAAAATGATAAAGGTATCAGGTGCTTTCCCAATATATACCATTAATCACATGTTTATACTCGGAAAAGAAGCACTATGAACAAAGTCAATTGGATCAATTTTGTATGAAATTTTGTAACAAAAGAAGAAGACTTTGTGAAGTTGATCGATACAATCACCTATATTTAGAGAAGACCTACACAAATAAAACATAGTCATTTTAGAGTGACTATGTGTTAAACATGTGCACATAATGTTAAACTATATCAATAGGTTTGATATAGTAGTGAAAAAATAAAAGTATATAATATGATGTTAACAAATCATGAAATAAAACCTATAATGGATTGATTCATGTCAAGTTCACTAAAATGCATACAAGGGAAAATGTAGATGACCTATTAATCAATCCTAGCTTAGAGAAGATAAATCCTACTTACACTTCCATTTTTTGATACATTAATACATTCAGGGTCATGACCAAGATGGATCCACTAGACCTAAAAGGAAGTCTCTTATCATAATAAAATTACTAGGGAGGGTTGAAAAGCCTCTAAGCAAGAAACACCATGGAACAACCCTAGCTAGGTCCTATGTTTTCATATTAACTAAGTAAATGACAAGTAAATTAAAATAAAATCTAGTGTTCATTATATTTTATGATATAAAGTGTGGGTTATAAACATAAAAATTAAAAATGCATAAAATATCTATACTCAAATAAATGTATAGAAAATCCAAATTCATGGGAGAGAATTATAAATACTAATTTATATAATTTTATAAAGGAGGAACAACGTTAGGAATACTTAACTTCAAATACTGATCCTCAATCTCTCTCTTGGCCAAGGTGGTTGACAAGAGGTTTTTTACGGTATGTAGAGATAACAAAGATAAATCAGGCCTAATCTACACAACTTCTCTATGTATCCAAAAGTCTTCTCCACAAGACAAGATATGTATCTAAAAAATAAGTATTATAACCTTAAGCAATGTTCTTCAAGTAGAATGGTGGATAATAAGATGTGAAATATAATATTCTTCTTCTTCCCTCTCTTCTAAATGATGGAAATTGATGTGTATATCTAGTTGGATCCAACCCTAAACCTTTCCAAAATTTTAGCTAATAGGGTCTATCTAATTTAACCTTGTATTTTTAATTTAAAAATAAATTAGGTCTCAACCTAGGTCAAATAATTCAAACCTATACCCATAACATGAAAATATTAATTATAATACATAGTCGACCCAAACTGACATTGTTTGGTAAATGTCAAAAAGGGTTTTAGGCCTAGGTAAAGACTAAATAAGGTACTTAATTACTTGGAGGAATGTGTAAGGGATGTGTCAAATATTAGGGAAGTGTATTAAATAGGTTTGTGTAGAAATAAATTTGTGGTATAGGGAAAAATAGTCCTATAAATCACTACTGGTCTTCTCACCACTTTCCTAGTGCACCCTTTAAGTTGTGCACTTCGAGAGACTGAAACTCGATGGGTTCTTGTAAGAGATAAAGAATTAATAATTTATAAAGTCCAAAAATATTATTTATAGATAGCCTACCCAATTAACACCACATGTTTAATACTTGTGCTAAGTCAAATTCCCTAATCACATGGAGGTATAGTGTTTACATTCAAAATCAATAACAATAGGTAATAGATAGTGAATCAAGGTTTGTCCCCATAAGAACAATTTTGGCACACTCAGACATAGACTCTCCTAGAAGCTCATAATAGTTATTACATAGAGGAAACTAACACCATAACTTGAACCTAATACCATGACATTATCATCCAAAGTAAGGATCTATTATCTAGGGGGTTTTTAACACCTGGAACCTGTTTGTAATACTTAGACTAGATCTTTTACCAATTTTTATCCTCTAAATATTTCATCTTGGTTAGTTTACATCTAAGTATTTATTTGTTTCCTTTATTTACATAATTATAAATATCAATTTAGTTAATTTCTTTCAAAATTTATTGGTTGTATTATTGAATATTTTATACCCTAATTTATTATACTTATACTCTTTAACAACCTAGGGATTACACTCCATAATCCTAAAATGTTAATTCATAGATATTTTTTTCCATATACTTTTAGGAATAACATGAAAATACAAAAAACCACTAGGATGGAAATGTTTAGCCTTAAATATTTTACATTTCAAAGATTTTTCTATACACGTAGCCACAAATTTCTTTAATCTAAGTCAAAAATATTTTTTTCTGAAATATGCACTTATTCTATTACTCATTCCCTCATTTTTATATAATCAAGAACATATATTCTATATTGGTGCCTCAAAACTCCATCTAAGTCCATGAATTGAAAAAATTAATATTATTTCATTATCTAAATTATCACAATTATCTCTATAACTAGGGTCAATTACTTATTGACTTAAAAAATAATTTCTTAGATTTGACCATAAAACATAAATTTTAGTAAGGTAAGTTACTGTACTATCAACATAAACTATTATATTTTATTTACCTTTTATATAATCATTATTATTATCAAATTTATTGGTAAATTATAACCATATTAATTGACTTACATTTTACCCATCTTGAATAAATAGGTGCACTAGGTTGTGATTGTTAAATTTTATTTTAAAATTATTCAAAAGAAAAAAGTGTTTATATTTCTTGAGCACATGAATCACAAATCTAATTTCAATATCATGAGTCACACATTTCATCTCATGAGTTTTGAGTTTTCTAGACTCATAGGTATCAACTGTGCCATACTAGTTTAGAACAACCATAATGCTCAATTTACAAGCATCATCTAAAATATAAAAATTCATATTGGGATATGGAATAAAAAGGATAGGGAATGAAATTAATATCTCTTTCAGCCTTTGAAAATTTGATTCACATTGAGAATTCTAATAAAAAGTATATAATTTTTTTGTAAATAAGTGATAGGGCTAACAAACTTGAGAATTCCTATACAAACCTCTAATAACAAACATCCAACCTCATGAAATTATTCACTTCATGAACTTTTTTAGGAGAGTTCCACTCACTAATAGTTGTATTTTTTGTAATATCATCTACAAGACCTTATTTTGAAATCACATGCCCTAGATAGTGAATTTTATTAATGTAAAACTTTTTATAAAACTTACCATAAAACTTATTCTACCTTGGACTTTTCATAACTAATTTCACGTTTTTCTCATGTTATAATTATTTAGTTATTATAATAAATCAAAATATCATCAAGAAAAAATAGCATACATTGATCTAAAAAAACTCAAAACACACTATCCATTAATTTCATGAAGGTAGTAGGTGTGTTAGATAGACCAAAAGGCATAAAAATGAACTAATTATGTTGATACCTTATTAATAAGTATTCATGTTTTATATATCATTGGTGATACCCTATTTAAATATCTAGATTGGAAAACTTGGTTTCATTCTTCAGATCAAACAAATTTTAACTTATAGGAATGGGGTACTTATTATTGATGGTGAATTTATTTATCATGTAGTAATTAATGAAAAGTATCAAGATACCATCATTATTATTGATGAAGAGAACTAGGTCTCACTAAGGTGACATGCTAGGCCTAACCAACCCCTTTTCCATCATCTCTTGTAGTTGTACTTTATGTTCTCATAGATATATCACATTCATCCTATATGGATCCTTAGATGTGGGGGTATATCCCAGTACAATATAAATGAAAAACTGAAACTCTCTTGGGAGGAAAGATTATAATTAATTTAGGAAAAACATCCATGAATTATCTCAAGAAGGGGTAGTATTATAGAGTAGGCTATATTTCCTTAGAATATTCATTCATATAAACATAGACCATTTTTTATCCATTATGAATAGTTATTTTCCATATAAAGAATGAAATATTATTTTGGGTTTAAGTTTTAAAATAACTTATATGTCCACTATGTTTTTTTATAATCTTCAAGGCATTATACTCTTTTTATAAAATAGTCAAGATTCACTTGATATTGTTGTAGCCAATTAATGCCTATAATCAATTCATTAGATCTTAATGGTGTCACAAATAGTTTTACTTGGGTCTTAAAAAACCCAAGAATAATTTCATCATGGTTTAGAAATTCTAAAATAGCCACTCCTTTTCCCACACCAAACACTACCTCCCATCCCTATCTTAGTCTATAAGAGTTACTATTATACTTATAAGTAATTGTAGGTGAAATAAAACTACCAGTTTCACTAGAATAAATTAAAATAGTTAAAAAAAACCCATAAATTTTACTTTTAGTTTCAATTTTTTTACATTTTAGGTCTAAATTTTATGTTACTTATAACAATGTCCACCTTGTGATTTCCTAGTTGATTGCTTCACAATTGAGGAAAATCATTTTGATTATAGTTATCACTATATTCCCAACATTTCAAAAAAAATTGTGGAGATAAAATCACATTGTTGTCTCTAGTGATAGGGACAAAAAATATACCATTTTTTTATGGTTTCCATTATTTTGTTTTGTAAACTTTTGAGGTTTAGAAACTTTATTTTTATTCTTAATTTTGATATCCTTACTATAATTTTTAGAAAATCCCTTCTTCTAACTAGTTTTATTAAAGTTTTTATTTAAAAGTGGATTTTATGACTTAATATTTGGATAAAAAATATTTTTTGGGTATTAATACATTTTATTTTTGTTATACTTTTATTTTTAATCTCCACAATGTGCAGATTCAATGGTATCAACTAGGGCATATTGATTTACCATGTTCACATCATATATCATCACCACATGTAATCCCAGATTAAACTTATTTACCTTTTTTAATTCATAATTCATGTATTTTGCATAATGTAAGAGGTTGAAACACTTGTTCTTATATTCTTGAACGCTCATATCTCCTTACTTTAGTAGGTGGAATTTTTAAAATTTTTGTTCTTTAAAATTTAAACTTAGATACCTCTTTTAAAACCACCTCTCAAGAGTCTCCAAATAAGTTCCATTAGGTAATAACCATTTATATCACTTATGTAATCCACCACAATAAATCATCACCTACTAAAGTACCCCTCAATAAATGTGTCTAAAAAATCATGTTGTCTTGGCTTATACCCCTTTATCTCATCCATTTGTTTCTATTTTTTCTCACCCCTTCTTGAATGTTCTCCAAATGGACCAACATCTGGTCATATGCTTAAATTTGGACTTAGATGTCATGAATTACACCTAGAATGTCATCAAGGATATAATTATGACCAACTTGGTCATTTTTGGTATTACCTCCAACAATATTGTTACAATTAACGTTATAATTACCATTATGATTTCAAATGTCACTACCATCATGATTGTCTAGATTATGGAATTAAACAAAATCATTTTTAGAATTTATAATTCCCTTGTTGGTCCATGTTCTCACCATACTAATAAACATAAAAAAATCATCTCAATACTCACCTAGATTTTCTTAGGGTAGAAATATGATATGATACTACATGTGAAAACCCCAAAAATTAGCTTACACAATTTTAGCATTTTTAGAGTCATCATCCTAATTTCCAAAAACAATCCTTGCACACATATATAAAATACCTTAAATTTAAACTAAATATATGTGTGTTTATTTATGAATCTTCCCATGATAATCATATGAATATTTATGCACTTATACATTACACAATTAACATTATGTTCCAAAAAAACCTCACAGTTATGTATTTCAAAATGGAGTTAATCACCTTATATTAATGAGACTTTAACTTATATAATATAAAAAACATAGTATTAAAATACTTAAAACATAATTAGACTTTTCCATTGATTATTAAAAATACAAGTTGTAAATACATTTTTTTAATGGGTTAATCATTACTTAGTAGGAATTATATTCCCTAAACAATGTCTCCAATACCCATGCATCCATAATAAGGTAAAATAATTTAAGTCACCATATATTTAATTAGTAATACCATTTTAATAGATAAATTCCGTACCCATGAAAGATAGGCTAATAAAAAAATTTCTGCTATTAAAAAATAATATTAAAATAATGAATGAGAACATTACTATACATAATCATTACTCCCATAGTCTCCTTTGAATGTATTAGCCCATAAGATATTTTTATCATCCAATTTCATCATAGAAAGCCCTAATCATGACCTATTCATATCTAAAAGTTTACTAAACAATCAATCATTCTATGTTCTATGTTACACTCCACTAAAAACAATCTTGATAATATTATTCTTTTCCTATAACATATACCTAAAACATTGACTTGTTATAGTCTATAAATATTAATTCATTGATCCAAATAAACCACCTTTGTTAATAATTAAACAAACAAAAATGTTCTCATAATTTTTTCACACTTTAAGTAATTTTATCTACAATACAAGTCAAGTAAGTAGTCACATTCTCATTGTTAAAAATATTAATCATCCATTTTACTTTATTGATACTTTTACCCTCCTTGTATAAAAACATCACATATAGACACAAATATGTCTACTCATGAATCATACTAATAATATATTGCATTGGGTATAGTAACACACTAGTCCCTTACAAAGAAATATATTTATAATAATAATCATCTAAAATGATGAAATTGAGTGAGACTAAATTTATTAATGAGTTCACCCTTTCCTACCACAATAACATATGTTTTTAAAACCCATTACATATTCAATGAAGAAATAGTGATTCAATTACATAATATTCTACTTAACTCAAATAAAATATAACTGTGACCAATATTAGTTCTTTTACTAATACTTCAACCAAAATAGAAATTCATCAAATAAATTATCATACATTGATACTAACATATTTTTTTCTTATCCAATTCTTTTAATGAATACTTATTAATGATAACTTAAAAATTTTCAATTCACTAAAGGATGGATCTAAGTAAGCAATATTAATTATAGTCTACTAATAATTTATCATTTAGGTTATTCATATATAAACAAACATTATTTAAATTTAACATGATTAACCTCATTATAATTTTTATTTATCTTAGTCCATGTAATTTTCAAATGAAAAGTAACACAATTTTGCATAGAATTCATATTTTATAGACATTTCCATTTTCAAGTCAAGGAAACACATATTTCAGAATTGTAAGGGAATATGATTTTCACACCATATAATAATAATTGTAAAACATACAATCATTCCATTTTATTTCCATAAAATAAATAGTAAACATAATTTATTCTTGGAGTAAGTTAATTTAAATTTCCTAGTAGATAATTGAAAAAATAAGTTAATATTTTAAAAGGTCCCAAATATTTTTTAAAAAGCTAATATCAAATAGATAAAAAATCTCATACTTCCATTCACATGATCATCAAGTGAAAATAAACACAATAAATAATGTTATTTAGTTACTGCATAATTTAAAATAGTAAACCAAAATTCACACAGATAGTTTCATTCATCCCAACAAAATAAAAGTGTCATATCTCCATATTCACTTCTTTTATTTTGAGTGCAAGTCTAAAATATTAAAAAATGTATAAATTTATCTAATTCAATCAAGGTTAACAATAGTATTAATTATTATAACATTACAAAGTGAATAAATTTCTATAGTTATTCTGGGACATAACCCAAAATTACAAAATGATTTTTTTTTTTAAATTTTAACATCTATTCATGTCAATGAAAAAACCAATATACTATATGATTCAATAAGTTTTAAATAATAATTCATAGCCAAACCCATTAATCATATTTTTAAACACATACACTAGGTATACAAGAATAAATACCACCCTAATACGATTTCAAATTAATAGATAGTATGCTAAAATATCACACAAGGAATGAACTTACACATAAAATAATTCTTAAACAAGGAATACAATTTATAAATTCAAACAATCATTGCTTCAACCCTCTTCTTGATGATGTAATAAATTAAAAAAGTAAAATAATCATAGTTTACTTTACATAGTCAATTCCATGAGTAAAAATAATTTTAATCAATCAGGCAATGAATACTCTAACATTCTATCAAATCTCAAAAAGATTAAGTACAAATTAAATTAATAATACAAACAAATTATGAATTCACATAGTATGGGTTAAGGTCATGCTAATAGTAAACAATTTAAGTATGCTTATGTAATCTGTATATAATATTTAACATTTACAATGACATGTTAATACAATGATAGCTCCAAGTTATAATGAAATTTTCCAACAAGATATTCTATCTATTACCATGAAAAATATTATTTATGAGATGTTATCAAATGAATAACTATAAGAATCATTTTCAAAACATTAACATTGAACCAAAAATCCTAGCACAAATGAAAAATTAAAAATTTCTACTTGTGCTTAAATAATTAGTTAGTCACATGGCTCAAACATACATTCATATGATAAATTTATAACACCATTATTCCCATTTTACTAGTAGGTTTCTTAGTAAAATGCATATCAGTTGAATAATAAATGTATTTCGTCATGAAAATTTAATAAACTAGTCCAAGGTTTATTGAGTAAATGAAACGTACAAATTCGAATACAAATATTTCCAACCTTTTTTTATTAAATAAAGAAGTCAAATTCAAAATAGGTTTATTTTCATATGTAAATGAAAATTGTTTGAAATGGAGTGTGAAATGTAGTAACCTAAATTTGGTCATGAATAATTGATAATACCTATTTTATTCTTTTTTCCATTAATTGACATGTGCACTTAATTGACACTTATTTCACCAATTTTTCATATCCTAAGCATAATAGGAGACATAATATCATTACAAGGAATTATATTATCACCTAAATACATGAACTTACTAAAATAAATCCTTTATGTATATGTATTCTTTGACTCAGACCCCAAACTTAATACCTTTCTTAAATGGAAAAGAACATCTACCATTTATCATTTTTGTCCTTCCATCAAAGCAGCCAAAAATTCCAAAAGGAAGGTATCCTTAATTAAATCTATAAAATGTGTATTTTTTCCTCTTGAACCATTATAAAACAACATTCAATTGATTCATTTCATATATCCTGGAAATGTTGTCAATTTTAATACAAGAGCTTATTTATACATGCACATTGAGAAAAAGTTCCCTATTCTTTCTAAATCAATTTATAAGAACTTCAAGAAGTCATGAGCTAGCTTAATTTATATTTATTCATACCTATCCAACCATGATCAAGTATTAAATAAAAATCTATATGCATTCATATATTCAAAATAAAAAATTTCACAAAGTCCTTAGGTGGTATAACAACATAGAGGCTTGATCCCTTTTTAGAGTATTAGTATGTAGGCACTGCTCAACATAGTGGGGCATTTAGGTCTAGCACAGCTCCAACTAATAGCCAATTTTTAATTATTCACATTTATTTTTCTCTTTTTGGATCAAATATAGGGTTTTAAATTTCAATAAGGTATATTAGAGTATTTTTACACTTTTTGAAGATGAAATTAACACAAGAACACCTAATTTTCAATGTAGCACCTAACTATTATAGAAGTTCTAATTTTATACAATAAGACAAGCTCAACCAATATGAAAATATAAACCATATATAGTATCTTCTACTAGGAATTAATGTTATTTAGGGTACTCAGGCTTAACTTATGGAAGATTTATGGGTTTTTGCATTCTATTTATTCCTACATTCTATTTTCCTACCTAATAAACTAACTCAAAAAACTAAGTTCATCTCTATTTTTCAATGTTTATCCTTTTTATTTATTTTTATTTTTTAGTTATTCATCTTTAATTATCTATTTAAAACTATATTTATACCAAAATGTATTATTATATTCCATTTATGTTAATTGGAGAATGTGTATACTAATCACTCAAATATATGAATGTGCCACATGGATAGGGACCATGGTTTAGTTTTGGTTAGCAGATATGCTACAATATTGTTACGATGATATTTTATTTATAGATAGGATCATGTACATTGAATATTTAGAAATATAATATAGGTTGATATATGTGGACACTAAGTATAAACATCATGGTTATAATAATATAGTTTTTAGGATTATATATTCCTATGAATTGTAGTATAATAGGTTGGATAATGTTGGGTAATATTGTATGAGGGCCTTTTGAGTAAAGTCTCATATGAACACATGAAGGAATGAGTTTAGACCTAGGATATATTTATGAATGTGTAATGAGTGCATCATATTATCAAAATTGTAAGTAGATTCAGTAGTTGATGACTAATATGATGGCTCTACGTTTCCTATTTTAGTTACATCTTTTGTATATTGATATGTGTTACAATATTATTAATGATGAAAAGGGATTTGTATTTTATGTGATACAATTTTATTATTGTGAAATTATATGTTATTTAATAATAAATCTATGTAATTATAACCTTCATCAGGATATCTCTATAATTACTTCAAATATTTAGGATTCTTATTGTGTTAATTAAATACTAAAAGGTCTTTCCTCTATGAGTTGAAACACCTAAGTATTGTCATTAAGTATCTATCTAAGTATAAATTAGTAAGATCACCTAAGATTATGTTAAACCTCTAAAATATTAGTATATAATTAAGTACCCTACAATGATTTCTCCTCTACCACAATCTCTTTCTTAACTCATAGGAGTTGTCCCTATAATTAGCATGTTCTAGTGAACCCATGAACCTATGCTAAAAATGATGTAGTGAGTGTATAGCTCACTATTTGAGGATATGCTAAAGTGGTTTCCTAGTCAAAGAGATGTATAATATTGGATAGATCATAAAATCATCAAGTTTTCATAGAAGGAAGCTTAATGAATAGGGTATTCTAAATGTATATTATTTAGTAGCATATTTAAAGTGATTTTTATGAGATATTATAGTGTAAACTACTTAGATTTCTAGTTGATTGGTTGGATCATATATAACACCATTATTTTAGATATCATACAATTACTAAAATTTTGTAGTCTAAAGATAATATCGAACAACTTTAGGACAAGATGCTAGCTAGACCCATGCAATAGATCATTGGTTGGATTTGACCATTGATGAGTATATCATAGAGTTCATAGTACAAGGTTATATATCATTTGAAGTGTAAAATGATCTATTTATAAGAGGGTTAAGAGAAAAAAACTTACAACTTCTTACACTCATTAAGACATTTACTATGGATAAAGTGATGGTACCTATTCCCTTTCATATGGAGTAGTCTTTTTAGGTGTTATGGTAGTATGTGTGACATAAGGGAAAATGAATAAAATATGAAAAGGTAGAGCTTGAACTTGAGTCTAGAATGGAGATTCTAAAGGAGAAGGACTAGAAGAATACTACAGAGTTAGAAATAGAGTTGAGATAATAGATGAGATAGAATAAACAAAGAGCATTCTAAGAAGCTATGAATAAGAGAAGTAGTAGTATTGATTACTTAGATGAGAGGAGAAGATAAGGAGAAGTATGTGGTGTAAGAGAGATAGAGTGAGGAACCTGAGAAAAGTAAGGATAGAGTACGAGGAAGTGATGAGGATCTATCATGGATGAAAGAAAATAGTAGTAGTATATGAATTAGATCAGATGGTTAAAAGATCAGAGTTTCTAGGAAGGCTATTATAGAGAGAGAAAGAAGGATTACCCTATATTTGTAGACATAGTATAGGTTCAAGTTTAGAGAAATATATCTTTGGAGGTAAGGATCATTTCCCTATGGAGCACACATCCCCTAATCCTATTTTTTTTTAAATCATAATAATTCTTACACAATTTTGGACTATGAAACTTAGCAAGGGCCAATTATAGAATAAGTTCACATGAAAACCTTAGAATTATAAAAGACTACATATCATGAAGTTTCCTAGAGCTTCTTGGCCTAACATAAGAAGAACATAATAGCATTACTATCAATAGAAATAAACCCCTTAATTATTGTGTAGGCAAAGGATTTCATTAAACAAGTTCAATTTTTAGGAGGAAAGAGATGACACATATATCTCAATAACTACCTCATCCATATCACTAGAGGAAACATCATAATAACTATTATAGTAGGAGGCACTTCAAATCCCGTAGAAGCCCCCAAAATTGTAACCATCCTAGACACCAATTTCAATAAAATCAACTATGATACCTATAATAAACCCCATTATAGTAGCTCAATTAGGGGAATTGAACTACATGGCTCCTTATGATGGGTATAAAAACTTAGAATAGTACCTACTCACTTGTACAATGAAATGGTAAGCTAAAATAATTATTGATGAAGTGATGATGAAGTGTGATTTGATTTGAGCATTGGGTAGTAGAGAATTAAAATTTATATTCCACAAAGGTGTTGACTAAGTGACATTATAAGAATTTAAAAAAATGTTGATCAAAAAATTTAAAATCTAAAAATGCTCTAGTCAGACCATACAAGAACTCAAGGAAATTAGGCAATGATCCAAAGAGACTATCTTGTAATATGATCATAGATTTTCAGATGTAATGAACAAAGTCAAGTTTGATATGAAAGACAAATACATGGTTGATTTTTTGGTAGAAGGATTGTTACCAAGGATAAGGTTTGTTATTGTATAAACCCAAATCACTAATAAAGTATAATCCAAAATAACTATAATCTAAGTGGAGTTGATTCAAGATTATGGAAGAGATTCAAATCCTAGTTCATAAATAGAGAACACCTTACAAATCCTCATAAAAATATTAGAAAAAAAATAAAAACCATCTTAGAGACCTAAGTCATATCTTTGGTATATGGATTATGACAAAGAAGGGACCATACAAATGAGTGCCTGAGAGTAAAAATTGAGTTTTGAAATACATATTATATAATAAGACATACGATATCTCAATGTCATCTATTATAATAGTATGTAAAGAACCCAAATAATTTTTATTGTAACTTATGAAAATACCATAATTATGATAATAATAATTTTTAAGTGCTATAATAATTGAGAGAAGATGTTACCAAGAAAATATTTTTAGTGGAGGCATAGAAAGTAAATATGACAATGTAGGCTACCATCACACCCAAATCAAAAAACCCTAGAACTAATCTTGCTCTTGCACCTTGGGCATTAATCTTACCAACCTATCAACTTACAAACATACTTATTTGGAATCTACTTGATCATAAGTAGATAACCCCTACATAGAATTAGAATCCATGGAATCCTATGATTTCATAGCTAATGTAGTCTAACTAGGCATCACAACCAACTTAGGCCAAATATATAAGATATGGGGGGACCCAACAATCACAAGGGTAGAATCCATAATAAAATTATACAATATATGGACCGAAATAGTTTGGTAACTTGGATTTATAAATGAATAAAGGAGGATACCATTGAGGAACTAGGGGAGGTTACTAAGGAGGACAACAAGGAGGTAGAGGAAATGGACAATGACCTCCAATTCAATGTTATTTGTGTGATGAGCTTAACCATGTAAAAAATAATTTCCCTATGAACTTTAAACATAAATATTAATACACCTATTTTAGGGTTCTTAAATAACATAAAATATATGATTACCTAGTGTTAGTGAAGAGAGAGAGGACAAGGCTATAAGAAACATAAATATGGTAACTCCACAACCTATAGAGGATGAATTATTACAATCCATCACTCATCAAAAACATGAAAATTAGTGATTAACCCCTTTGGTATTTCCATAGTACCATGGGATCAAGAAATCATATCTATACAAGTATATGAAACTAGTTATGGAGAAAGAGTTAATGCATGAAGCAATGCAGATTTTGAAAATGATTCAGCAATAAAATACCACTAAAAATGATGTTATATCCATAGATTCAAAATTTTATGGTTATATAGTGTGCATCATGTGATAATATGGTGTTGTCATTTCCTTGATGGACTTGATGAAACTCTTTAGTACACTTTATAATGAGGACATCTCACAAAACATCACAAATTTGTTTCATAGTATGTTTGTGTGCACAAAAGGGCCAACAATAAGTAGATTAGATGAAATGGTATGTCAAAACCAATAAACCATGTGATTTTTATTCAATAATGTATATTTTAATATTAGGGTATGAGGTACCCAACACAATGTTTGATTTTGGTATCACTATCAATATGATCCCTTGATCAACATGGGTCACTATTGGCTAACCTGTGTTAAGTTAAATCTAGTCAAACTGAGTCTTGGAGATTATGGTCACATTGAACCAATTGATCAATTAGAGGATGTGGAGATCAAAGTCATAGAATTGATCCTGCATGGTGAATTTAAGTCATAGATATGAATAGAAATGAGATACACTATCATGTGTTAATTGTTAAAGGATGGGCCTATGATGGTTAGATGACCATCAATATATTAAAGAACCAATTATAATATTGCTAAGGAGACAATATTATAGTGATACCTCTAAATCAAGATGTACAAAAGGCATATTATATCCCTAAAGAGTCATACTCTCCCTATGTATGTGGAAATAATAGTTGGATAAAGGTGAACATTGAAGACCAATGATAGTCCCTACAAGCCATTAAATGTGGCTTCCTCTATAATACCATAAGCCTATTCAAGGTAACATTTAATTTAGTGTAGTTACCTCTCAATAAAATGATATCATGTGTGGATATTTCACCATTACTAGTAGATGATGTATGACCCATGTCTATAAGGTCACCAAGTCAATCAAACATATATTTTGTATACCAAGTTGGTCAAACAAATCAAGATTATATAGAACCAATGAGAGAAGGAATTATAACATAGGATAGTGATTATTTGGTAAGTGGATATTAATGAGACCATAATATGGCTCATTATATCTATAAAATAACATCCTTTTTCTTGCATAGGAAGTGGATCTAAATATAGTCTCCAAACTTATGGTTTATTTAGAATAAAATATCAAGTATATATCATGGTTATATATTTATAATCCATTGTTGTCTATTGGTTAGATATTTATAATGATTATTGGGAAAAATATGTCAATGAATGCATACATAGTTCATACCAAGATTATATTGATTCAAATTATAAAGAGTAACCATTCAATAATAATGTAGTGGTAGTTTTAGAATCTTCTACAATGGATATAACATTTTGTTCAAGTTACAATCATGTTACATAATCCTATATGCTTTCTATAGACTCCCACAATAGCTAAAAATTACATCATACTAGTTATGGATTAGATCAAACTAGCTATTAATTACGTTAGACCAACTATAGATTACATCATCTAATTATGAATTTTTGCAGGTTTGCTATGGATTTCAGCAAGTTTGCTACATACTTCAATAGAACTACTATAAATTTTTTTGGAAAGTATTTATAAATGTATTATAATGTTCTAAATATCATGAAAAATGCTTTCCATTTAGATTCATTATATATATATATATATATATATATATATATATATATATATATATATATATATATTGTTAAGGTGTGGAGCTAAAAGCTTTAACTATTTGCAGACACAAGAGAGGATGTTGAAGAACCAGAGGAACCGGCGTCGGTAGTATAACCGATGTCAGTCACAGACAGTGGAGAAGGAGACTGGTGATGGCAGGGAGTCAGCCGACGTCTGTAGCACTAGACAAGTAGGGACTGGCATCAGTCGCCTGTGTATTTCCAGAATTGTTGTTGACGAACAGTCAATTAAGTGAAGCGAGTGTTTGCATGTCAAACGACTAATTATAGTCACGAGCTGTGTGTCTAATTATTGTAACTAGAGTACTATTTTTGTAAGCATGGGATTCTATTTAAAGACCCATAAGGCATGTATTGTAAAGATTAAGAAGGCAAGAAAAAGCATTGAAGCAAGCAAGGTCAAGGAGATCTACAGGTGTAAGGTCAAGGAGATCAGCTGAAGCATTCAAGGAGGGATAATAACTTAGGCTTTAGAGTTGTTGTGTTGAGCAAGAGAGAGAGGGAAGAAGGTCTTGAGGTGTGGCAAGCCTTTGAGGTGGAGGAAGAAGTGGCATCTTCCTTATTGTATTTTCTTCTAGTAGTATTTAATACAAAGAGTGTGTATTGTCTCTCAAATTCTTTGCCGTCTCATGTTTCTAGTTGCTTTATCATTCTGGTATAATTCTGTGTTTAATTGCATATAAGTAAGTAATCAATTGTGCTCTAATTGGTAGAGCTAGAGATCCCCTGACAAGTGGTATCAGAGCTACGGTCTGCAAGAAGCAGGGTATTGTTTTGGATTACAGGTCATTCACAGGGTTTTCTGATTGAGTGGGAGTTCAACAATGGCAGAAGAAAGTAGACTACGAATGGAGAAGTTTAACAGCAAGAATTATCAACATTGGAGGATGCAGATTGAGGACTATCTTTATCAGAAGGATTTGTACTTACCATTGGGTGGCGTTGCATGCAAGCCCACAGATATGAAGGATGAAGAATGGAACGTTCTTGATCGAAAGGCTCTTGGTTCCATAAGGTTGAGCCTTGCATCGTCTGTGATTTCCAGCTTATCATAGTGTAAGACAATGGAAGAGTTGATAAATTCCTTGGCAAATTTATACGAAAAGCCCTCAGATTCTAATAAGGTATATCTTATGAAGCAGCTATTTACTTTGCAAATGCAGGAAGGTGGATCGGTACATACTCATCTCAGTGATTTTCATAGTTTGGTAAAACAACTAGCTTCAGTCAATATTTTTTTTGATGATGAGGTAAAGGCTCTCTTGATTTTATGTTCTTTGCCTGAAAGTTGGGATGGTTTGGTTATGGCAGTAAGTAATTCTACATCTGCTTCTAAAATATTAAAAGTTGATGATGTTGTGAGTGTGATCTTGAATGAAGAAATATGTAGGAGAAGCACAGGTGAATCATCAGGGAATGCTCTAAGTGCAGAAAGCAGGGGAAGGCAAAGGGAGAAGGTTGAGCAAGGGAAATCAAGGTCGGGAAGGAGATCCGAGTCCAAAGGTATTACCTACTATTTTTGTGGAAAGAAAGGGCATATGAAGAAGGAATGTTGGTTGAGAGATAAAGCGAACCAACATGCAGGTATGGAAGAAGCAAAGGATGCAAATATTGTGATGTAGGATGCTCTCATACTTTCTTCAGATAGTCAGGTAGGATCATGGATTTTAGATTCTAGTTCATCTTTTCATGCATCCCCAAACAGAGATTTGTTCTATGAGTATGAACAGGGAGATTTTGGAGTACTCTATTTAGGGGATGGTATGCCTTGTCAGATAGTTGGCAAAGGGAAAGTGCAACTAAGATTGCAGATTGACAACACGTGGGTGTTGAAAGAGGTCATGCATGTTCCAATTCTGAAGCAGAGTCTAATTTTTGTAGGAAGGTTGGGAGATGAGGGATGCACAATAACCCTCACAGTGGATTCTTGGAAGGTTACCAAGGGAGCACTTGTTCTAGCAAGATGTAAGAAAGTAGATACTCTTTATCTATCTACTTGTATTACTGATTCTACTTCTGGTGTAGATTTGAAGATGTGGCCTAATAGGCTTGGTCACAAGAACAGGAAGGGAATGGAATTTCTTGATTCAAAAGGTATGTGTTCAAATTTGGAAAGCATAAATACAGTTCATTACAAAAAGAGGAAATTTGATGCTTTTGACAGGAACAAAGAAGCCTTGGTGTTTATAGAGGAGATGAAGGACAAAGATCAGTCATAGGGGCTAAATAAATCTGAACAGGGTAGCATGGATAGAGGTTTGATCCAAGAAGAGCTCACAGATGAAAATTTCATCACTTACAGGAACATACAGACATCGATGTCGATAGCTTAGCATTGACATCAGTCATCCAAATACCAACATTGGTCATGTGCAGACCAGCAGGGTCGGTAGGTCGGGTAGGAGAAGTCTGACATTGGTCACAAGGACCAAAATCATCAAGAGGGATGCTAGCGTCAGCCAGGGAAATGACGTTGACAATCAGGGTCAGTGCAGGGAACTGACATCGATCGAAAGCAGACTGGGAGATGGCTGAGATCGGTCACTGGAATGGATGTTGGGTGAATTAATAAGTCTCAAACACCCATGTGGAGGTTAAGAAAGGTATGTGAACCTCATATTCGTTGTTCACCTTCTTTATATTGCTTATTGATAGTCATAAACTAGGAAGATGGAAGAAGCAATGTAGGTAGAATCCAGAAACAGTGGGAGCTTGGCACGGATGAGGAGTGTGAGTCCTTGGAGAACCAAACAAGTATTTGTTGGTAGAGTTGTCAGTTGGAAGGAAGCACTGGATCGAGGGATGGATTCCTATTTTAGAGAAGAGACTAGATGGACACATGAGACAGAAGGCTATGGTATATGGTCTTGATTATGCTACAAAATAATGGAGGTTTGACCATTGTATTTTATCTTTACCAGGTTGGATAATATTAGCTACATTATCCTATTACTGTATTGTGTTACTTGTTGCAGGGTTTCATATATAGGGAATTTTTTGAGCTAAGGGTAGAGTTACTTCAGAAGTATGTCATGGAGAATTCGGGAGCAGCAAAATTCTTGTGGCATAAGATACAGGTATTGCATCACAGGTTTACGTGGTGGTTGGTCTTCAAGAGTGATGTTGAAGAGGGATACAGAGCCTAAGGAACAAAATAGATGGTGTATAGGTACAGGTACAAGTTGCAGTTGTTTATCTCCAAGTGGGAGATTGTTAAGGTGTGGAGCTAAAAGCTTCAACTATTTGCAGACACAAGAGAGGATGCTGAAGAACCAGAGGAACCGGCATCGACAGTATAACCAATGTCAGTCACAGACAGTGGAGAAGGAGACCGGCGATGGTAGGGAGTCAGCCGACTTCAGCAGCACCAGACAGGCAGGGACCGACGTCGATCGCCTGTGTATTTCTAGAATTGCTGTTGATGAACAGTCAGTTAAGTGAAGCGAGTGTTTGCATGTCAAATGACTAATTATAGTCACGAGTTGCATGTCTAATTATTGTAACTAGAGTTCTATTTTTGTAAGTATGGGATCCTATTTAAAGACCCATAAGGCATGTATTGTAAAGATTAAGAAGGCAAGGAAAAGCATTGAAGCAAGCAAGGTCAAGGAGATCTACAGGTGTAAGGTCAAGGAGATCAGCTGAAGCATTCAAGGAGGGATAATAACTCAGGCTTTAGAGTTGTTTTGTTGAGCAAGAGAGAGAGGGAAGAAGGTCTTGAGGTGTGGCAAGCCTTTGAGGTGGAGGAAGAAGTGGCATCTTCCTTATTGTATTTTCTTCTAGTAGTATTTAATACAAAGAGTGTGTATTGTCTCTCAAATTCTTTGTTGTCTCATGTTTCTAGTTGCTTTATCATTTTGGTATAATTCTATGTTTAATTGCTTATATGAGAAGTAATCATATGTGCTCTAATTGGTAGAGCTAGATCCCCTGACATATATATATATATATATATATATATATATATATATATATATATATATATATATATATATATATATATATATATATATATATATATCTGTATATAATATATTTGAATACACTTGATAATGGAAAGTCTATACACAAATATATATATATATATATATATATATACATATATATATATATATATATACATATATACATATATATATATACATATATATATATATATGTATATATATATATATATATGTATATATGTATATATCTGTATATATATATATATATATATATATATATATATATATATATATATATATATATATATATATATATATATATATATTTGTGTATAGACTTTCCATTATCAAGTGTATTCAAATATATGTTTATTTAATTTTATCCACACTTTTGATTTCCCAGTTAAGAAGAAGATAGTGAAGAATATTACTCATCCTAATGAAAATCTAGGCCAAGTTTTAGATACATAACATAGAGTTTTCAGCTGCAAGAAGAGGCATGCAAAATTTATTTACAACAAGGAAGCCAAGGATCTCCAAAATTCCATGACCCAGGTATGATTTTTAATTTTTAGTTTCCATAAAATAACTTAACAATATCTTCCCAATACAAATAATATTTAGTAATTTTTGAACAGTTCATAACTAGAAAGAATTAATGACATTTCATTTCACTCATTTCCATCCATCTTTAGGAATTAGCTAAAACCATATCCACTTGCATAATAAGGCAACTTGTTTGAAGAAGTTCTTATTATCCATAATAAAATAAAATTATCTATAATGTTAATTCCTGATCCATTAATCATTCTTATGTAGGTTGAAATGAATTCTTCCATATACATTTAAATGTTTGTCTTAATATTATATTGTTAAAATTTATATTTCTTTGATATTATTGATATTATTTTTTTATAAAAAGTTTTTTATTTGTTTTTAGTTTTTATAGGATAATTTTATAACAAATATTTGCTCTAGAGATAAAATTCTCATCAACTAATTGGCACATTATCTTGAGTTACCATTGACAAAACAATGTATTAAAATCAAGAACTTTTTGTCATCAGTTATTGGTCATCACTATATAGACCAATGGTGAAGAAATGTCAACATATAGAAATTTACAAGATAAATTTTTAATAATTATGAGGATGTATATAGTCTATGGATAACATTTTACATGTCATTAGTTCAAAAAAAAAGAAAAAAAACAATGAAAACCTTCAGGAATTGTTGGCAGTCTTGGTTTGAAAACTAGCTTGCTAGCAAATCAAGTGCTGAAATAAAGAACCTTGATTAGAAAATAAGTTTATTGAGTATTCAAGGGAAAAAACATAAAAATAAATTGAACATAATTTTTCAAATATAAAAGTGATGCAATTTTATTAACTTGGTTGCTTACTTTTGTGTTATTATTTTCTAGCATACTAAGACTGTACATTTATCAATGTTTTTCCCAACCTTTTTCACTTTGTCTACCATGAAGGAAGAAATTAATAATGGAGATATTCCATGGTATCTTATGTTTAAATTTACTTATAATTTTTGTTATTACATTAATATCCACTCTTCTATATATTTTCATTCTAGGGAAATGGGCAAACTTCCATCTGATCTATGTAATCTCATCCCACTTCATTAATTTGGAATGCATGAGGACAAGAATGAGATTATATTTTGTGGAGTATAATATATTATAATTTGGCTTATCCAAAACAAGCTAAGAAAATTATAGTTTGTTATGAATCATGGTACACAGTTTTGAAAGTAGCAAGAATTTTTATGTCAAAAACTACTTTGTGGTCAAAATAAATATTTGTAGACACAAAAATACATTCTCAACGCAATAAAATTATCTCACCTCATTTTAAAAAATAAAATAAATAAATAAAGAAATAAATAATAAAAAATAAAAAATGAAGCGACGAGCATGAGAAATTTACACAATAACCTATGTCAAAAAGGAATATGAAGATAGTAAGAAACACTTCCACATAAGAAATTATCATTAGAAAATGAATTATAATGACAAATGTCATTAACCACCTTTTTTTGTAATTTAATAATATTTTAAGTCATTTTAATTTTACAAAATTTAGAATCCCATTTGAGTTATAAGTTATGTCTAACCCATGCATATGTATCATGATGTTTTAAATAGTGGTATGCATGAGGACATGTATGAGATTAGGTATGGGGGAGATTATGAGACCATAATATGGCTCATTATATATATAATAACATACTTTTTCTTAAATATGAAGTTAATTTAAATGTAGTCTCTGAACTTATAGTTTATTTAGAATAAAATAACAAGTATATATCATGGTTATGTCTTTAGAATCCATTGATATCTAGTGGTTAGCTATTTATAATGATTATTAGGAAACCTATGTCAATGATTGCATACACAATTTATCCTAAGCTAATAATGATTCAATGTATGATGAGTAACCATTCAATAATAATGTTGGAGTAGTGTAAAAATCTTCTATAATGGATATAACATTTTGGTCAAGTTATAGGCTTACTATAGACTCATAAAACTTTATATAGACTCCCATAATAGCTATGAATTACATCAAACTAGATATAGACTAGCCATAGATTGCATCAGACTAGTTATAGATTACATTAGCCAGTTAGCAATATCAACATGTTTGCTATAGACTTTAACAGAACTACTATCGACTAGTTAAAAAATTATTTCTAAATGTATTCTATTGTTCCATCCATCATGAAGAATTATTTCCATTTGGATTAAACACACACACACACACACACACACACACACACACACACACACACACACACACACACACACACACACACACACACACACACACATACACACACACACACACACACACACACACACACACATTTATATGTATAGACTTTCTATTATAATTTGTATTCAAATATCGATTTATGTAATTTTATCCCAATAAATAACTCTATCCATATTTGGTGGAGATTGAGATCATGTTGTAATAGAATTCATTATTAGTATAAATATCTCTCTCCATATTTTGTGGAGATTGAGATATGATATGATGTCTATATTGTTACTTCTAAATGAGGTGTTGGTTGGAAGCATGAAATTATAAATACAAACTTCCACACCTAAATAAAATCAATTAATACAATTTTATTTCCAATAATATGAGTAGCTTATTCTAAAACGTATATTTTAAATAAATCCTCTTTTAAGAAATGAGCTGGCCACTCATTCCAAGGAATATGGATCAATGTACTATTATTTATTTCTTTTTTCTATAAATTATCATTTCATTGTAAATTATTATTTTATTTTTGTTACTATAAATAGTTTTTTTTGTACAGTTTGTGTAAACCTGTAAATGTTTTATTCATTTGTAATTTATAATCAATTCAACAATTTACTTTTTGTAAGTGTGATTTGATTTCATTCATGTGTGATTTTATTTATATATCTATGATTTTTAATTTTTTCAAGTGTGGAGTGTGATAGAAAGAACCATTTGCTAGAGAACTCTTTCTCCTATTGCATACAACCTCCAAACACCATCCCTAAATTGATATTATTAAATGAAGGGGATTGATGACCCCCATTAGATACTATATAATTAACATTCTCAATTGGATGAAGGGTGACCATGAGATATGAATTATATGCATGGTATTTGCAATAGAATTCCAACTACCACATTACTTTGGCACTGAGGATGTTGGCTAGTTTATTCTCTGGTTCCAATAATATTTTCCCGATATCAACTAGAAAGTTAAATCTCTCACATATGAATTGAAGGTTATTTATGTAAATTTTTGGTATATATATTATGAGTCATAGATGCAATGGGAGGAAGCCTATAAAATCCTTCTAGCTCAATTATAGTTACTAGAGGGAGTTAGAAAGTTCTGGCCAATATTTCATTAAGGATATTTCCCTGAGTGTCATATTTACAAGTAAATTAAGGTCTTGACTATAGAGGTTTTCAACCCAAAGTATTGGTTACATATATTCCACTATACTCTATGTACTCTTCCTACAACTTGGTACATACAACATGAGTTCAAAATGGAGATAAGACATTATGCATAGTTTCAAGGTGATTTCATTTAGACATTTATTTTTTAATATGGTAATCCTCTAACACACAAGGTATTGTAAAATAAAAAGGTATTTCTATGCCATGGGAGCATTGAAGACTTAAATGGAATAACTAATTCCTTATTCTCTAATGTTGTAACCTATGATTTGAATAAATATTTGTACTCCTATAAATTAGAAAAGGATAAGGCAAAGATAAATGTTTGTCCATGCCATAGAATAAAAGATGAAGATGAGTGGACAATAGATTCATTCAAGGAAGATGATTTGGCCCTCATATAATTATTTGAAATAAAATAGGATGTTGAGACACTTCCAAGTCTAGTCATAAAATCATCTAAAGAAGAAAGGTTATGGCATCTTAACATCCCAAAATGAGAATCCAAATGGTTATTGCATGATTCCATTCCTTAGGAAGAATGCAATATTTACCATGAACCATTAAAAGGGAACATTGAAACTGAGCCCATTACAAAATTGGCACATATTGGTGATTACTGGTCACAAGAAGACATTTAAAGTACTAAAACTCCTGGAAGATTATAATGATGTATTCTTGAACAATTTCATAGAACATAAGGGTGTAAATCCATCTCTAAGGGAGATACACATTAATTGAAGGAGTGTTAATAACCTATTAATAAAATACCATATCGTTTGAGTCCAAACATGAATTTGAAGGTCAAAACTGAACCATACCACATGTAGGATGCTATAATTATCTTTCCTATGGAGAAATCTCACTAGGTAAGCCTTATGGTGGTCAAACCAAAGAAGATCAGTGAGATCAGAGTCTATAATGACTATCAACTTCTGAATGAGGCTTGTGTGAATGAACCTTTCCCTATATAATTTAATGATGAATTTTTGGAAGTGGTCATAGGCCATGAGGTGTATTCCTTTATTGACAATTTTAATGGGTAACATCAGATACCTATTGTAGAATAAGATAGTGTTGACTAATTTTGACCCCCAAATCAAAATGATCACCCCTATATTTAAAAACTTGACCTTATCATAGGTTTTATAGTCTTTAAATGACTTTATATGTCCTTTAAGTGTCCATTTTACCCTTATTATCATTATTTAAAGTTTATTTGGAAAATTTAATGTAAATTCCATTTGAAACTTAGTGTTATTCTAGGCATTTATAAAAGTTGATTAAGAAGGTTCAAGTGGTTTAAGAGGTATAAAGGATCATATTGGTCATGTCAAGAAATATTAAAGTCAAATTAAACCTCTTATAGTCTGTACCACTCCCCAAAGAGGTGGAAGAGTCAAATTATAATGTACATCTCACTATTTATGTGTTTTATTGCCCTTTTTATGACATTCAAAGGAGTTTTTTTTATTAAATGGCACATTGGAGGGAAAATTAAAGTGTTTTGAATATCATGAAAAGTATTTACATACATTTACCAACCTTAAGAACACTTGGCATCCATCTTCCATTGATCTCCAATGCAAATGTGGCAATTATAAGCCAAAAATAGGTGTTTTCACCAAGTCTATATAGGTGTATTAGAGGGAAATATATTTTAGATGCTATCATGGATGTATATATCCTCCCCCAAGTTCATATACAAGTTTTATAAAATTTTAAGGTCCCAAAATTCAAAAACCTATTTCATTCTCCCATCATTCTCCTTTGTAGGCTTAGACATCCTTCACTTTTTATTCAGTACAAATAAGAGAGAGAAGATCATGATCTAAAATTTTGGGTAAATTAATTGGGTCCATTTAATTTTTTAACAATTTAATTTATCTAAAAATACATCTCTTGTACTTTATAAATAATGACTAACAATTTGTTCACTCTCATGAGTTTATCCATCTATGCAGGGTTTGAAGCTTTCAATGGTTTTGGCCTATTTTGGGAATATTTCTATAAATTTATGTTGGTTGTTTGTTCATAATTACCCCATATACTATATCCATTACCAACACCCATGGATCACAAGTTATCAAACTCTAAGTTTTTTCCCTTTTGCAGAGTATGGAATAAATTTCTCAAGTTACAGGGTATTTTGGTGCACTTAATTGATAAGACTAATGATGTTTGAAGTGTTTGATTGGTACATTAACATATCTCATGTATTATTTACCTCCCAAATCCATAACCAAGAAAAATAACCTCCACAAACTATATATGAAGGCAAATCTATAATTTAACTTGCACTAGTCATCACAAGTAGGGGTGTACGATGTTGAAGGAGCTAAGCACATCCTAAAGTGAATATTTTATGGCCACTTCATATATAAGGTATTATAATTCCATATAAAATAAGTTAATTAAAGGATTCATAAAGGGAAAAATCAATAAGACTCTCCACACAATAATGAGAACTCAATCAAGTCTCCCAAAGTAATTAGATAGAGGCATGAATTCAATGGTGAAGAGTAAGATGAGATATATGGAGAGAGTATTCAAGGTGTAATGGAGATTGGAAGGATTAATAGACACCTACATGACACATGAACCCAATTATAACCTACATGGAGTTCCATATGGTTTAAATTAGTTAATTTCTTAGTTGATGGAAGATGTTGAAATTTAGTCTAAATAGGTACCTATAATAGTCATGACTACTACCTCAAGAGATAAGGTGTTTTGATGATATAAGAAGGTCTAAATATGTGAAATATAATGGGAACTAGGTGAGTCCATTCAATAGGATAAAATTATAAAAACCTTAAATGACTTTAGTCATTAAAATCAATTTGGAGGGACTAATTATAATCCTAACCTACCTTGTTAGCAGAAACTAAGGTAATTTTGGGAATTTTAAGGTAATTTGGTTCATTGTTTCCAATCAACCTCAAAGAGAGTGAGTAATGACCATTAAAGTAGGGTGTGGGTGGTTAAGGATTTAAGACAAGTTTTAAGGCCATCCTTTTATTTTTAAATTAACTTCATTCCTCTCCTCAGTCCATAAAGAGGTTTAACACTGACTATAACAAGCAGTAAAGGAACACTTCAATTAGTGGCCAAAAGAGTTCCTTCAAAAACAAGCATAGGAGAGAGAAGAGGAAACTTATGGTGAATATAAATAAGGATATAATTCTATGAAAACAATAAGTTTAATTTGAGCATTCACCTTAAATGTTTTACCTAGACTTCCTATGTCCATACATGAGAGTTTCAAGACTCTTGACAATTAGCGTTTGAAAGGGAATTAAGGTTTCTCCTAAAGAAAGGATGAATAGGGAGAGGTCTCAATTATATAAAAAGGTGTTATAATGTACCATTTACCAACTTACATCTATTTCCATCACTCCACTATCCAATCCCTTATCTTAAACTAAATAACTATATCCATCTTAGTTGGCTTAGATATTCTATGTAGGAGGGTTGAACAAAGAGGGTAGATAAAATTCTAAGAATGTACTTATGAAGGATTCAAGACAAACGTGACACCTATGGGGTAAATATTACTTATTGAGACATAATTTCTCTCATGATCTAGGTAAAGTTACTTATAATAGTGTTCAGGTAGGAAAGGCAGATAAGACATTAGGAAATGAGATATCTTACAGTGTGAATAAGGATGGGGAGTGATAGTTAAGAATGTGTTCAGTAGATCTTTGAAGAGACATAAAAATGAGAAGAGACCCTTATGGAACATGGATTAGTTATAACCCAATATACCTACATACTCCCCCCAAGGTGGAATTATCTTGATGCACACCTATAACCATTTTATTTGTCTTTCTTAGAATTATGTGATGGAAGTCACTCTATAAGAAAATTGGTGGAAAGACTGATCTCACAGGGACCTCCTCAAAGTATAATTCGACCTAATATGTTTAATACAGTCACATGAACTATTATATAGTGTGTAATATTTGAGTATCTTCATTAAAGGTCCTAACCACATTCATTTACTCCATTCAAATTAGAAACTAGGCCAAGAATCCTTAAGTGAGCATACACATGCATATGGAGTAGCAAGAGAGTTGTAGACAAAGGGTGGATTCAAGAAGTTGATACATAGGAAAGAGTAATGGATATGTCCCAAGTATATTCAATGGAGGTTGGACTTAGAGAACCTTAGGGAAATAAAAAAGAGAGGGACATACTAAGACCTTTATTCTCAACCATACAGTTAATAGGTAGCTTACATCTAGTTTGGACAAAATGACAATTTAAGATCCCTATAGGCACAATAAATCCCTAAAATTTTTAATTAATGGTAATTATCACTATTAAAATTCATAAATAGCCTTTAATAAAGTAAAATAGTGGGTATACCCATTATTTTGTCTTAGACCAAGCCCTATCTATGCTAGTCAGTCTAGGGGCTAGATGAACAAATTTATGCCTTAAAGGGTTTGAAGTTAGTTTGAGACCCAAAAAAGGTTTATATTTAGTGAATAATTATTCATAAGTTCATCATACCACCTATAAAATTTATATTATTCAAATCTATAGTCAAGTGACTTAGAGATAGGCCAATGCAAATAGTCACACAAGCCTGCTCATGGACCCTACTTCCATCTTAAGTTTATTCCAAGATATTTAATGGTTTTTAATGGTTAATTAGAGGTTTATTAATATGTTTAATAAGTTATAAATATTTTCTAAGTACAAATAAGTGAGTAAAATGGTCTAGGTTCCTTCAAATCCTATTCAATCCACTCAGCCTATACATAGTCAATTTGAAGCTTACCTTCAAATGCTCACCCTCTCCACTATAGGGATTCTCAAGCTTAGGTATCTTAGGGAAGTTTAATTTTCCCCATGGAATAAGGATTCATGAATTATTGGTAGGCATTTGGGAGATATCCTTTATAAATTATCCTTAATAAAATGACTTGTCAAAACTAGTCTATAAATAATTGAGTGCCACCTTATTATGATCCTATCTCCATATACCCTTTGCATGGGAACCCAAGCCATTAATGGAAGATGAGGAGGTACATGAACTATATATTCATGGTATTTTTTTCTATTTGGATGTTCATACACTATAAACTATCATTAAAACTCCTAAGCACTCATAAACCTCTCTAAAACCCTAGGGAGACCCAATTTTAAAAATATTGACGTCTTAGTAACATAACACCCTATAATGGTGTAAAAAACAATAGTTTTATAAGGTTTCTAAGGTTTTATCAGGTCTCTCATGATTGATCAACATAAAAAATAGGCTATTAGGTCTAATTGGCCTATTTGGTCAATAAGAGAGCTCAAATTTGGCATAAAGGGGATAATGAAGAGAGTCAATGCAAATTATAATGCCTAGTGATTTATTGTTTGAATGGATAAAATGCATTTTCAATAGATATTATGAAAGTGGATATAGTTTCAAATCTTGGCACATGAAAAAGGGTTAGAGAGTTGTTCAACACCTCATGGATGCTAATCACACTCCACTTGCACTTGGTAACTAACACATCTGAGGAGTTATTGACTATTTTGGCATGTTGTTTCCTTGAATAAATATGACCCATCATCTTCCACATCATTTCAATGACAAAAGGGGCTATTAAGGGAGCATCAATGCATTGATAAGGTTATAAATAATACTATATAATTGATGTAACTACCATTTAAGTGCATAATGGTAATTAATTACCTTCTCTCCTCTTATCCATGTTATTATCCCGTTTTTATCTCCCCATTTTATTTTATATATTGAGATATTTAGGCCTTATATTGTACCGCTTATGTTGGTAGGATTAAAATCTACCATTGTTTGTACTTTTACACCTATTTGGACTGATTAGTAAACTTTTACATCTCTTTCATGATGGCATATTATGTATTCATACTTGTTTTGATATGAAAATGTGATGGTTTTCCTTCCCTTGTAGGTCATTATTCACCTATATGTAAATATAGTGTCTTATGCAAGTTATGTGGAGTGTAGAAGTGTGGGTGATGGAAATTTAAAGCATGACATGATTCGTAAGAGTCTCCTAGAAGGCCTACTGGTCAGAACCTTTACATTATATTAACCTAGTATAAACTCCACATGAAAAATTTGTGCATAAGACTCATGAGGATGATTATTTAGTTTTTATTATTCCATTAGTGTGTTAATAATCAAGTTGAGTGAGTGGTTGAAAGATCATTCAGGTGAATCACAACATGTTAGTGTAGATTTCCTTATAAAGATTATTTACTCTTTTCATCCCAATAAGAATATGTCTTAGATATATAGACCAAGTGAGAAAATCATGGGAGCTAGCCCCATAAAATCTACAGGTTTGACCTAGACAATAGGTAACCCACAACCTATAAGTCACTCCAATGTTAGCCTAAGTTTGAGGTGGATATGAACAGTCTTCTCCTTAGCAAGGGTGAAACCTAGTTACATAAAAAATTTGTAACATTGGGTGGGACTAGTGTCAAGTGCCTAAAATCATGATTTGGGAACCCTTGAGGACATTCACTTGTAACCTTGTTATCATTTTTAGCAGCCTCAATCATATTTCAAAAAGATTTGTAGATAGTTTCAAGCTCAAAGGCATCATAACATCATTGTTGCATAGGTAATGAGGTTTTTGGTTATATTCATGTTATGATGCATATTTCATATAAGGAGTTATGTCATCCTATGAGGTAGGTTTCAATCCTTCACCTCCATATCATCCCTATCATATCCCATATGAATAATATACTAACCCTTCTCATCCTTGTAATAGACCTACCTACTACCAAGATCATCCACCTTATTATGAACCACCTCCACCTCTATGGAAGAATTTTTAACCTCATTATTAGTCATGTTACCAACATATTGTGCCTTTTAATCATCTTTCACCAAAAAATGATCATCTGCACTTAGAGATTGAGAAGTTAAGGGAAAAGAGAGACAAGTTATAGAAATGTCTAAGGTAGTAGAAGGAGATTATATACCAAAACTTTATTCATCATATTGTTTCAAAAAATATACTTATATTCAATATTACCTCTAATATCTTGTGCCTTATTAATAATCTACAGTTACACCAACTTGGAAACCTTCATGGGCCAAAGACCCAAACTATGTCATGCTTGCCCTTAAAATGAAGAGTCATGAAGAGGGGGAAGTTATGAAGTATTGTAAAAGAGATGTATCATGTTATAAAAACTCCCCATTATTATTTCATGCTATATCCTCTCATGAGTACCAAATTTTATCTAAATTTGATAAGACAATTGGAGATTTTAACAAGTAGATTGTTGTCTCCAAGTGTGATACTCCAAAGATTTTAAGTTGGAAGAACACCCTTTTAGCCATTAAAAAATATAATTAAGTGTATCTCCCACACACCTTATCCTCTCTTTAAGAGTAACCAAGTTAATTAATATTAAGTTTTGATCATCAAAGCATGATAAACAATCTATTAAGCTTGATTAATGAAAGGGTAGTCCTTTAAGAACTTAACCATGAGTCAGCTCTAGTAGGTTCTCAAGATCACCATGAAGAGGACATATCAAGTATCTATAAAGAATAAATTGTGATTGGAATACATATCCATCCTAATAGATAAGAATTTGAACATGTGGATAACTTAGATAATGTGGGGCAAATACAATTCCAAAATTTTAGAGCTGATGTAGATGAGATACAAGCAAATCCTTCCCTACGAGGCAATCAAGAAGAAAAACTTCATGAGGTTATTATTTAAACTAAAAACACTTCAAGTTAGGTTGGTGATCCTTAGTAAAAATTATACTATGAGTAACTGAATGATATGGAAAAATTTAGTGTGGTAGATTTGAATGATGGAGTTAGACAGTAGGCTGATGTTTCAAGTAAAGGAGGAATGAAAGTCCAAAGGTACCAAAGAAAAATGAATTAATGGATTGAAGATCTTCATTTCTACATTGAAGATGAAGATGAATAAGCTACAATAGATCAATAAATTTTATATGACCCTATCAAAGAGTTGGAAGTGAGTGATCAACATGGTGTCATACAAGTAGATGGTATAAATAGAGGTGAACCCCATGTTTTCTCCACTAACCATAATGAAATGTATTTTCGGGAATATTTAGAAGACTTTTGATTGAATTTAGAAACTCCATATCTAAACCATGAATAACTTTATAAATATATTTTTTATGGTATTATATTAGTTGTCTACTTTAATTTAAATGGGAAAAATTAGATACAACCCATGATTGGGGTATAATTAGCACTACTCATGCAAAGGAGGAAAATTTGGATTGTGTATGAGTAGGTTATTGACTCACCCAATCAAGTAATGAACCTAGAGATAGATCAAGGAAGTATATATGATTCCATAAGAATCAATGAACATAACCATAACTCTATATTCAAGTGAGAACCTTCATCCAATGAGTAGTACCTAGTTAAACTCAAGTTAAAACATGGAAATAATACCTCATGGTACCATAGTGATCAAATAAGATCTCCATTAGATGTTAGGGGAAGAAGTCAAATTTAGGTTAGTAATTTTATTATTTTGTTGTATAGTTCAATAAGTGTGTCACATAAGTTGTAGGTGCTTATTTTTATACTTTAGTTCCTTGCTTTATTTGTTCCTAGATGTTAGGTGTGCTTCTTAGATTTAGGTTTATTTCTCATGCTTGTATTTGTGTGTATTGTTATTACTATAAGTACAAGAAGCATCATTATTTCAAATCATTTTGGAAGTAAAATTATTCCTCAAGTCATATTACCTTGTTTAAGCCATCATTTAATCCTTAAGTCATGAAGTGGTTGGGTTCTCTTAACTAGTAGCCAGGTAACCCCTGGGAGTCACCAATAATGTTGATCGATTTTGACCCCTAGTTCAAAATGGTCACAGTTATATTAAAAACTTGACTTTGTCATAGGTTTTATAGTCTTTAAAAACCTTGATATGTCCTCCAAGTGGCCATTTTACCTTTTTTATCATTATTTAAGGTTCATTTGGAAAATTTAAGGTAAATGCCATTCCAAACCTAGTGTTATTGTAGGCATTTATGAAAGTTGATTAAGAAGATTCAAGTGGTTTAAGTGATATAAAGGCTCATATTAGTCATGTCATGAAATATTCAAGTAACATTAAACATCTTGTATTTTGTATCACTCCCCAAAAATGTGTAAGAGTCAAATTATAATGTATATCTCACTATTTATGCATTTTATTGCCCTTTTTATGACATTTAAAATGTGGTTTTTTTCATGAAATGGCACATTAGAGGGAAAATAAAGTGTTTTAAATATCATTCAAAGTTATTACATGCATGTAATATCTTTAGGAACACTTGGTATCCATCTTCCATCGATATCCAAGATAAATGTGTTAGTTTTAGGCCAAAATCAAGTGTTTTCACCATGTCTATACAAGTGTATTAGAGGGAAATATATTATATATGAAATTTTTACTATATATATATCCCCCCATGTGTAGATACAAATTTTTTAAAATTTTTAAGGTCCCAAAAGGAAAAAATTGTTTCATTCTCCTATTGTTCTCCTTGAAAATCTTATACAACCTTCATATTTTCATTCAATACAAATAAGAGAGAAGATTAGGGTATGAAAGTTTGGGGAAAAAAATGGGGTCCCTTGAATATCTCATCCATGGAATTTTTCTAAAAATACATCTACTATGATTTATGATCAATGGCTAACAATCTTGTCTCTCCTAAGCTTATCCATCTATGTAAGGTTTGAAGATTACAACGGTCTTGGCCCATTTTGGGGTCTTTATGTAGATTGATGATTGTTGTGTGTTTGTAAGGAACCCATATACTATATCCATCACACATACCCCTTGGATCACACATGTTGGATTTTCAAAAGAAAGTAAACTCCAATTTTTCTTTTATTTGTAGAGCATGGGCTAAATTTCTCAAGTTATAGGGTTTTTTGGTGCACTTAATGGAAAAGGTTGATGATTTTTGAAGTGTTTGATTGGTCCATTAACATATCTCATATAATATCTATCTTCAAAATCCATTATTTAATTCATCACCAAGCATAACAACCTCCACAATCTCTGCATGAAGCCAAATCTATAATTTTACTTGCACTAGTGATCATAAACATGGGTGTATGGTGTTGAAGGACCTGAGGACATATAAAAAGGAATAGTTTATGGCCACTTAATATGGAAGGTATTCCAATTACACATAAAAAAGGTTAAGTAAGGGATGTATAAAGGTAAAAATCAAGAAGACTCTCCACACAACAATTAAAACTTAGTCAAGTCTCCCAAAATAATTATATAGAGACATGCATTCAATCAACAAGAGAAATATGAGACATATAAAGAGAATATTCAAAGTGTCATGGATATTGGAAGCCTTAAGATACACCTACATGACACATGAGCCTACTAGGCACCTCCATAGAATTCCATATGGTTGAAATTAATTGATGACTTAGTTGATGGAAGAGGTTGAAATTTAGTCTAAATAAGTACCTGCAATAGTCATGGCTACTACCTCAAGAGACAAGATGTTTGGAGATATGATAAGGTCTACATAATTGAGATATAGTGGGCATCGAGTGAGTATATTCACTAAGATAAAATTCTAAAAACCTTAAATGAGTAAAATCATGAAAATCAAGTTGGAGGTTATAATTACACTCTTAGCCTACCTTGTTAGCAAAATCTAAGGTAATGTTGGGAAATTTAAGGTAATTTGGTTCCTTATTTCCAATCAAACACAAAGAGAGTGAGTAGTGAATCTAAAATTTGGGTATGGGTGGTTAAGGATTGATGATAAGTTTTAAGTCCATACTTACATTTTAAGTCATCCTCATGTCTCTCATCATTTCATATAGAGGTTTGACACCACCTCTAGCAAGCACTAAAGGAGCACTTCAATGAGTGGCCAAAAGAGTTCCTTCAAGAACAAGCATAGGAGAGAGAAGAGTCAACTTGTGGTGAGTATAAATAAATACATAATTTTATGAAACCCTAGGCTCCCTTTAATAATCCACCTTAGATGGTACACCAAGACTACCTCAATCTATACATGAGAGTTTCAAGACTATTGACAATTAGTTATTGGATGGGAATCAAGGTTTTTCCTAAGGAAAGGATGAATATGAAGAGGTATTAGGTATATAATGAGGTTTTGTAATATATAATTTTAAAACATACGTCCAATTACATCACTCCACTATCCAATCCCTTATCTTTGATTGAACACCTATAACTACCTTACTTGGCTTAGATATTCTCTGTAGGAGGGTTGAATAAAGATAGTAGATAAAATTCTAAGAATATCCTTATGAAGGAGTCAAGAAAAAAGTGACATATAGTGGGTCAAAAATAATTATTAAGATATAATTTCTCTCATAATATAGGTCAACTTACATGTAATAGTGTTTAGGTAAGGAAGGCACACAAGACATTATGTAGTGAGATAGCTTGGAGTGAGAATAAGGATGGGGAATGATGGTTAAGAAGGGGTCGATTAGATCTTTGAATAAAATTAATAATGATAATAAACCCTTAAGGAGCATGGATTATTTGGAATATAATATCCCTACATACTCCCTTCAAGGTGGAATTCTCTTGATTGACACCTAAAACCATTATGTGTGGCTTAATTAGAGTTACGATATGGAAGTCACTCTTTAAGGCAATTTATGGAAAGAGTGAGATCATAGGGACCTCCTCAAGGTAAAATTTCCCCCAAGATGTTAAACACACTCATATAAATTATTATATAGTGTGGAAGATTTTATTAGTTAAATTCAAGGTCGTAACCACATTCATTCACTCCATTCAAATTAGAAACCTGGTTAAGAATCCTGAAGTGAGCATATGGAGTACTAAGAGAGTTATAGATAGAGGGTGGATTTAAGAAGATGAGACTTAGGAGAGACTAATGGAGATGTCCCAAGTATATTAAATTGAGGTTATACATAGAAAAACCTAAATAGATAAATAATATGAGGACATACTCAAACCTTTGTGCTCAACAATATAGTCAATAGGCAGCCTACAACTAATTTATATAAAATGACCATTTAAGGTATCTATAGGCACAATTGGGCCCTCAAAATTGGTATGAATGGTAATTTTAAATTTTAAAATACATGTATACTCTCATTTTTGGAAATAAAAATAGTGGGTATACATTATGTTTTTATCTCAGACCAAACCCTACTTGTGATAGTCAGTCTGGGGGCTAAATGAATGAATCTGTCTTAAAGGGTATACAAATAGTTTAAGGTATAAAATGACCATTTAAGGTATCTGTAGGCACAATTGGGCCCTCAAAATTGGTATGAATGGTAATTTTAAATTTTAAAATACATGTATACTCTCATTTTTGGAAATAAAAATAGTGGGTATACATTATGTTTTATCTCAGACCAAACCCTACTTGTGATAGTCAGTTTTGGACCCACAAAAGGTTTTGTTTTTAGTAAAAAATGATGGATAATGTACTAATACCAACTCTAAATTTTATAACATTAAAATATATATTCAATTTGCTAAGAGATAGGCTAATACAAACATCACACAAACCTTCTCATAGACCCTATTGCCATCTTAAGTTTACTCCAATGTCTTTCAATGATTTGGATGGTTAATTATAGGTGCATGAAATATTTTTAAGACCTGATAGGGAATTTTGAAGTGAAAATAAGTGATTAATATTTTTTAGGTTCATTCAAACCCTATTTAAGCCACTCACCTTATACACAGTCAATTTGAAGCTTAGCTTTAAATGCTCACCCACTCCACCATAAGGATGCTCAGGCTCAAGGATATTATGTAAGTTTAAGTCTCCATATGGAATAAGGATAAATAAAGGATTGGTTTTCATTGGGGGTTATCCTCTATGAATGATCCTTAAGAAAATGGCATGTTGAACCTTGTTTGTAAGTAATCGAGTACCACCTTCCATTTCTCATATCTACATAGACCCTTTACATGGGAGCCTAGGACATACATGGAAGATGAAGAGGTCCATGCAATATATATTCAAGGAATTTTTTCTTGACTTGGATGTCCATACACTATGAACTATCACTATGACACCTAGGCACTCATAAAACTGTTTAAAACCCTAGGCATACCCAATTTTAGAAATATTGATATCTTAGAAATATGACACTATATAATGGTCTAAAAAATACCTAAAATGTCAAGATATATTAGATGATAACCTATTCATGGATTTTAGTTGTACAAAATCCATACAGAATGATAAAAAAACTATATTTTTCTAAGAGAATGAGTAGATGAAGGGTGCAAATCTATTTGAAATGATTCCAATCACCAGAGACAAAAGTTTAATTCTTGTTCATCTTATAAATTCATAATGTGTCCAAGGATAAACCTATAAAGATATATACAACTCATCTCCAAACTACCAATGTACAAAAATAAAAAAGCAAGGAGACCTAGTCAACTACTATGATAAAATTACAAGTGTTATTTGATAAAAAAGGATTAAGCCATGGTATTAGATGTTGTTATAGGTATGAATCCCATATTACCATAGGTTTATAAGGTTTCAATATGTTTCTCATGGCTGATCAACATAAATAATTAGTCTATTAGGCCTAATTAGCCTATTTGGTTTATTTGGTCAATAAGAGAAATCAAATCTTCCATAGAGGGGCTAATGAAGAAAGTCAGTGCAGGCTATAATTCCTAGTAAATGATGGTTTGAATGGGAAATAATTATTTTTGATATACATTATGAACATGGATATAATTTAAAATCTTGGCACATGCACAAGGGATAGAGAGTTGTTCAATACTTCATGGAGGCTAATTATGCTTCACTTACACTTGGCAACTTTCACATGTGAGGATTTATTGACTATTTTGGCATGTGCTTGCCTTGAAGAGGTTTTCCCCAAAATATTCCACATCATTTTAATGCCAAAAAGGGCCATTAATGGAGCATCAATGTATGGAGAAGGTTAGAAAGAGGATTGCATAACTGATGTAACTACCATTTGATTGCATAATGGTCATTAATGACATTCTCTCCTCTTTTCCTTGCCATTATCCCCTTCTTATTTCCCAATTTTATTCTATATATTTAGGTATTTAGGAATTATTTTTTATCCTTGAGGCCTCTACTAGTTTTTATACTTGTACACTTGTTTAAACTGATCAGTAAACTTTTACAACTCTTTCATGATGGAATATTATGTATTCATACTTGTTTTGATATGTAAATGTGATGGTTTTACTTACCATGAAGGTATTTATCTACCTAGATGTCAAGAAGGTGTCTTGTACAAGTTATGTGGAGTGTAGAAGTGTGGATGATGGGGTTTCAAAGTGTGACATGATTGGTAAGAGTATCATAATAGCCCTGTTGATCATAACCTTTGCATTCTATTCACCTAGTGCATCCTCCACATGAAAGATTTGTCTAAAAGACTCATTAGGATGATTGTCTAGTTGTTGTTGGTCCATTAGTGTGTTAATAGTTAGGTTGAGTGAGTGGATGAAAGATCATTTAGGTACATTACCACACTTTAGTGTAGATTTCCTTTTACAACTTATTTACTCTTTTCATCCTAATAAGATTAGGTCTTATAAAGAGAGACCAAGTTAGCAAATTAGGGGAGCTATATTCATAAAATCTAAATGTTTAACCTAGAAAATATGTAACCAATAGCCTATAGGTCACTCCAATGTTATCCTAAGTTTGAGGTGGATGTGAATAGTCTTTTCCTCATTGAGGTTATAACCTAGTTACCTAATAGATAGATCCAAGATGACCTTTATAACAAATTGGGATTCTTTTGCATACAAGTCAATACCATTTGGATTGAAAAATGCACCTGAAATTTTCTCGAGATGTTCTAGTGGTGTTTAATGATTTCATCCATGGCTTCTTAGAAGTCTATTTGGATGATTGGGTAGTATTTTAATTGTTT
The DNA here is from genome assembly GCA_037957365.1 of Torreya grandis. NCBI lineage: Eukaryota > Viridiplantae > Streptophyta > Pinopsida > Cupressales > Taxaceae > Torreya > Torreya grandis. The sequence continues at coordinate 993,522 of JARHVA010005712.1, forward strand.
TGAAATCATTTTTCAAAATTAAGTTTGATGTTAGAAATATGTAGAGCACTGTGAATAACACTTAAAATAATATTTATTTTTTACACTCTTTTGGGGTTTTGTGGGGACATGGAGTCTATAAAAACGGTATCTTGGTAGATCTAGCCAAGATCATAGTAATTGTGAGAAGGCCATGTTGAAGTCAACATACCATTGTTTTTTGAAAATTGGGACCCTTAAGATACTTTGAACCTTAACCTTGAAACCATGACATGTTTTGAGAATTATTAGAATTTGATGATCATTCAATTGGATAAATTTGGCTTAATAATTTATGGCTTTGCTTTGAGTTTGCATAATATTTCTAGTAATTAGTCTTCATGCCTTATAGTTATGGGTTTCATGGGGACCTATTAAAGGGATAAATCTTAAAATTTGTATATTGACTCTATTCAACCTTTATTTTTTTAAGGCTTTCCTTTAGAAAACCCTAGCTCAATCTTTTTGTTCAAATTTACATTTGGCAGGAGCAAATTGGTAAGAAAATTTCAAATTACTTTAGACTTAAGTTTAATTTTCATGTTAAGGCTTAATCATATTTATTAACATGACCAACCCTTAAATTGAAATTAATACTTGGTCCCTTTCATTTTCCCCCTTTATTTCCTATATTTATAACTGAATCTAATGTTCATGTTGGTAGGGTCCTTTTATTTTCCTAAGCATGGTCCCCTTTGATTATCTATTTATCCTAAAAATATTAATTCTAAGGCCCCAGTCATGTTTATTAACATGAACAAGACCTTTGGCTTAATGTTTTAGCCTAATTATTATTTCATCTTGGGTCTTAACTTAAAAACCTTGCTCCTTTGTAGGTCTAATAGTCCATGCATCATCTTGGCTTTTACTCAGATGGAGTGAATCCAACATTGAAAATTCAATGGCTCATGAAGCTCTATAAAGTCACCATGAAACATTCCCATTTTCAATGTTTGATAGCAAAGGGTCTTGCATATTAAAATGAACCAATCACATATAAGTGCCTAGATCATGATCCATGGTTTGCAATCACTCATGGATTTAGATCCAATAGAGTAAACACAATGATGAAAATTCAAAAGGCATGGGAGGCCCTAAAAAGTCAACATGTGGTACTTTTGCATTCAAATGTAATAATTTTATGAGCTTAAGTTTGGTGTTCATATGACCATAATTTGACATCCATGAGGCCATCATTGATGTCCATGTGACTATCAACTTTAAGCCCACCAAAAATAAGAACATCACAATCTTAAATTTGACATTCTCATGAGCATCATTTGATGTCTGTGAGACTATATCTGATGTCCATGAGGCCATAAAATAGAAGATCTTCAAAAAATTTACTTAGACAAAAGGATCATGTGTTTTTATATTTCGAAGGAGCCACTTTGATATTATACTTTAAAAACATAGCATAAAATGCCTTAACCTAAGTTTTTTCATGTTTATTAATAGGAAATAGACTTAGATAAAATAATTTAAACCTAATTCCTCTATATATCTATGCATTGATTAAAGTCCTTACACCTTTGTAATATCAATGGATTGTGCTTTGTTAGGCCTAGATGATTCAATGGTGTGAAATTGCTAATGGGATTTCAATAGAGCTTTGAGATCTCACGAGCTTGACACATGATAGACAGGAATTCAATATGTGATTGGTGCAAGATACAGAGCTCAAAAATCCCATGGAGGTGCCAAGTGGCATAAACATATGGCTTAATGCCAAGATAGCTAATGACAAGTAAAGGTAGTACTAGATCATGATCAATGACCTACATTGATCCTTGGATCTTGATCAAATAGTGCAAATTAAAAGGAATTTTTAAATAATAATGGCTAGTACTTTGAAGGAATTTATGAAAAATGATAGATATACACTAAATAAGCGCCACACAAGCACAAAACAATAAAAATAAAGATTTTGTGTACTAAAAAAAACAAACATATAAAGGTAAAGGTTAAAATGAAATCTAAGGCACATATGAGCCAAAGTCTAAGTCATTTCCATTAAAGCTTTAGGAGAGCCCTAAAATTGCATAAAATCCCTAATTTTATCTTAGATTGATCATAGTTAAGCTAAAGAAGAGTCTAATTATAATTAAAGCACAAAATAATTGACCTAGAGACCATTAAAAACATAATAGTAAGCAATTTTGCAAAGTTTGGAAGCCATGGTAGCTTAGATGCAATAATATAGGGATGAGATAGAGTTGTATTTGTCTACAAAAATTGAAAGTAGGGTCTTCAAGGAAATAGACATGGACACTGCTACATTGATCAAGGTATTAACTACTAGTCCAAGCTCTTTGAGACCATTAAAGGCATGTAGTCCATCATGAAATAAGAATAGAAGATTGTCATTGTAGCTAAAAGGTATCATGATGTAGTTTCAATCTAAATGGCCAATATCCACCATATGGCCACCAAACTAGAGGTAATCCACTATATTGACATCCTTGCTCCCATTTTCAAGGATTTTATGATTTAGTAGGGTTAGATTATTCATGAAAGGACCTTTAAAATAATTACATTCATTTCCCCATTAGCCTTTGAGAGTTATTACAAGATTATAAAACCCCAAGTGGATTTGCCCACTATTAAATAATGGACTAGCAAGAATGATATAGATACCATCCTTAGGCCATGATTGCTCCAAGGGAATCATGTGATCTAAGACCCTATTGACAACATCCTAGTTATCCAATTTAGAGAGGGGGTTAGGGTAATTATGACCCTATTAAACAAGATATTTAGAGCCCCTTCAAAAACTTATGACAATAATATTTGGTTGTTCTACATTTAATTTATGGTATAGAAAGAGCTCACTCCTCCAATTAGAGAGATGATCCACATATATCTAGAAAGATAATTCATAACCATTAAGAAGACTAGTATACAATTTTTCAAAATGTCCTATCTATTGGATGCCTTACTAACCTCCACCCAGATCCATTATATTCAAAATTAATCACTTGAGGGTAGATTCATAGTATCCTACCACTATTCAAAGCTACACATAAACAAATATAGGCATAATATCTAATTCATCTATGAATGTGTGTATCCAGCCTTGGTAGAACCCATCACAGGGATCCCTATGCCTATGATAAGCCATCTAGTTAGGAAATATGTGGAAATAATGGGAGATATCTAGTTGTATCTAGATTATATAGTGATCAAAATTGAAGGTATTTTTATCCAACCTTATACATTGCCTATTTTTTTTCCCATCAAGATGGTAGATCAAGAAATTTCATACCAACTTCTTAATGGTGTGGATAGAGTGTTAAAATACAAGATGAAATGCCTCTTCCATACCTTTCCTTTGATCATTCATATGATTTTGTTACATAATTAGGATCAAGTGAATGTTGTGTCCAAGCATAGGGAATCTTTCAAACTACAACTTGACGAGCTAAATACACCCTTGATTAAATTTAACAATGTGAACACATGATGGAATGAGTGTAGACCTGGAATATGTAGAATAAATGTGTAATGAGTGCATAATAGTATGAATATTATAAGTATATGTAGTAAGTGATGATTAATATGTTATTTCTATGTTTTTTATTATTTTATATACCAATATGTGTTATAATATTAACTATGATGAAAAAGGATTGTCTTCTATGTGATACAATTTGATTATTGTGAAATTGGATGTTATTTCATAATAAATATATGTAATGATAACCTTACTCAAGAGATCTCTATGAATTAATTCCAATATTTAGAAGTCTTGTTATGTTAACAAATTACTAAAAGGTAATTTTTGTGAGTTGATAATAGTGTATTCACACCTGAGTGTTTCCATTAAGTATTTGTCTAAGTAGACATCCTTAGAATTACCTAAGATTATGTTAAACCTCTGCAATCCTAGTGTAGAATTGAATACCCTACAATGATTTATCCTTTCCCACATGCTCTTCCTTAACTCATAGGATTTATCCCTATAATTAGCATGTTTTGGTAAATTTTGGGATGTCTATGGGTCTCTGATTGATATATTTGTTGAACATGGTCATTGATGTTAGGTTGTCATTGATGTCAAAGAGAAAATGAGATACTAGTGCATGAATGACAAATAAGTTGTGTTTTATTAGCTTGGAGAGTATATGGTATATGTGTATATCAGAAAGGATAAAGAAGAGGTTGTGAGTCACCCATAGATGTCTTGGTGAAGTTTTGGTGTGTCATTTAATCATGTAAAAAGATAAAAATGCATCTTCTAGCTTAAGAGAAGCTAGATCATCAATACATGTCATGTAGATATAAATGAACCAAAAATTTTATACATTTAGTTCATGTACTCAAAAAGTTAATTATGGTCAAAGGTTTTCATGAATATGTCATCTATAGGGCAAAGAAGGTACCCTAAAGATTTGGACTCTTGAAGTGTTTTCTATCTAAAGTTATAAATATCCAAAGTTTCTCTTACAGATTATGATGTACCAAAGATTTTCAAGTTTAAATACATTGAATTTTGGGGTTAAATAGTCAAGTAGATCTAGGTGAGTGTTCATCATTTATATTGTGATTCAATGATGCAAATGAAGGTCAATAAGTCAAAAGAGCCTAAAAATGATCATGTTGATGACATATGTCACAATCATATAGTTTAAGTAGTAGATGTATGGTAAAAATTTTATTTGATCAGATAAGGATCTAATAAAGCACATGATCTTGTCAGATAGTGATCCAATGGTGCATATTAAGTCAATATGTCAAAAGATGCTCAGAAGGCGCACGAGGGTACCTAGTGGCTTGATCTCAAAAGTGAGGATCTAAGATCAATGGTGAACATTTAAAGGTAAATAATAGGGTACTATTAAGGAGATTGAAGGATCACATTTGATCTATATTTTGTTGATCATGAGATGAAGACATGTGTCTATAATATTTACATTATGTAGTGTCTATAATATTTACATTAGTGAAGGAGAACACTAGTCTATAATATTTTACTTAAATATTTTGATCTAAGATGGATTTTTTGATGGAGAAAAAAATTTGAAGAGGAATTTAAATCACATTTAGATAAGTTAATTATAATATTTGAATATTTGTACAACCAAAGATATTAATCTCTAAAGTTGACTGTGTGTTTCACCATATTCTGCAAGTGACATGAGAAGGATAATTGAGTTGTTCTTGACAGTATTTTGATGTTTCAAGATGAAATAACTATTATAGAGTGTTTTATACTTCATGAATACTATTTTTATATATTTTTTATGTTTGACCAATCCATCTTTAGTGTGAGAAATTGCTTATAGGTTGATTGTGTTTATTAAATACACTGGTAGTTTAAATGACCATATTCTAGAGGTAAGTTGAAGATGTTCTAATCAAATTTGAGTAATAAAATGCATATGGAGATGTTATATAAAGTATAAAATATTAAATGTATTGGTTGTTATGATTTTCCCCCAATCAATTATGGAGATTCAAAATAGCTTGACTATATTTTAACTGTATATGATCGATCTGAGTGGTCATTTTGAGAGAGTTAATTTTAATGATTAGATCCTATGTTGGAATTTATCTAGAATATGGAGATGTTGTAAAGGTCCTAAATGTTTCAACCATGTGATATAATCATATAGATATGTGAAATATTTGAGTTATTACTTTAGAAGTTTGAGATTGTGTTTTCCATGTTTGAAGGCTTAAAGAGCGAGGAGACCTAATTGGCAGGTTCAAGTGTTGAGTTAGTGTTCCAAGTGGCATGGACCCATGAAAGAATTATAAAGGGTATATTGGAGATAATTTTGATGTTTTAAAATAATTTTTAGAATTTTAAAGTGGACCAATGAGTTTAAGTTGTAACGTATGGGTGAGTAGGCCTATTTGTTTTAGGTCTCATCAAGACCTAATGGTGGTTTGGGGATAATGAGGTATTAACTAAATTGAGGAGTGTGTGGTTCTTACATTTAACATGTATGAGGACATATTTTAAAGGTAACATAATTATGGTAAGTGTATTCACTAACCAATATGGGTTATACCAAGAGAGTGGTATAAATACAAGGCATTGTTGGTCTATTTATGTGAAGTTGTGCATGTATGGATTCAAGAGAAGAAGAGAACCATTGAAAGAGAAGGTAAAGTTTAGTTAGGACCATTATATTTTGAAAAATATAAAACATGTTTATCTAATTAGGTTGATGTAGGAGGGCACATAGGTTATTAGATCTAATGAGCGTAGAAGAGGCAGTTTGAGCAAGTTATCCCTAAGGATAGCTTGAAAGAGAATGGAGGTGAAGAGTGTAGACAAAGGTGATCATTATCAGTTGAAGAGTAGAAAAAATAGTTAAAGGTGATTTTTTGAAGTATATGATTGGTTACTTGGTTACCTAGGGGGTTGGTTCCTCCTTGTAAGGTAAAGCTTTTTAGAGGTTTAATTATTGGGGGTGCTCATATAGATAGGGGTAATAAATCCTTGTGGGATTGGTGTCTCACTAAACTAATGGATGGGTGTTACTTGATTATTTGTTATTTATCTAAATGTTGTATCTTATTTTATAGGATTGTATTCCATATTTTAGGGTTTAGTGGGTTTTATCCCCCAAGAGGGTTTCCCACATATATGACATGTTCATGTGATGTATTCTCGTATGCATGATTTGGATGTATGTGATTTCATGTATGATGAATTTGTAAGAGTTGGGAATTGATATTGATTATCTTACATCACTGATTCACCCCCTCTTAATGATTATACCTCTAACAATTGGTATTAGAGTAGCACCTTATTTATCAGTTTAACCACTTGAAGGAAATCTAAGGTACAATATGGATAAGAAGTTGAAGAAAGAGAATCAAGAGTTGAAGTCTTAAATAGAGGTTACTTATGCATGTCTAAAATTAAGTGAAGAAAAGTGCAATCAGTTCAAGTCATTTTTTGAGAAGTACAAAGGTAAGATGATTGAGTATGATCAAGAAGAAGCTCATAATAATATCATGGCCTCAAGATTTAAGGATATTAAGGGTGAGTGAATAAATCTCAATAAGGAGATATAATAACTAAAGTCAAGCTCAAGATCAAGATATGATAAATAAAAGATTATATTCTTGAGGATCAATTAAGGGTTACAAAGATAAATCTGATTTCAAAAGAAGAATAATGCATACATCTCAAAACTTAGTTAAAAGAGACAAATGCCAAGTTGAGTTAAAAATAAGGTGAGCATGATGATTTGATGTCCAATCTTGATTCTATAAATATTATTAAATAAAAACCATGTATATTTAAGGATGACATGGCTAAAGAAGTTATGACGGATAAGGTGACTATTCAAGTTCTCAAAAGTCAATTAGAGGTTGCAAGTTCAAGTATGAGAGCTAAAGAAGATGAGAGAATTAAAATGAAAAAAAAGATAGATTAAATGAAGGATGAGCATGAGAAATTTATTATCAAGGTAAACAAGACTGAGAAATCCCAAGAGAGGTTAGCTCAAGACAAGAAGGATGTAAGAACCAAGTGCAACATGAGAAGACCTAACAAGTAACCAAATGTTATAGGTATGAAATTTCATTTCATGGTCATTACTTTTCATGCAATATTTTGTCTTAAGGAAATAAACTATATAAAGAAGAGAAGTTAGTTAGCCAGAGGTATGGATAACGTAATTTTCTAAAATTGTCATAACATGGGACATATTGCTAGATTCTACCTAAGAATGCATGGGAAAATACTAACATAGGTATGGAGACCTAAGATAGTCAAGCTTGAGAATAATGAACCTAAGAGACAAGAAGGTATGAATGATGTTATTTGTTTTAGTCATCATCAAGTTTGTCATTTTTCAAGATATTATAAAAGTAAGTTCTTAGGTCATAAGAAGGTGCATGGACATCCTATATTTCTCAAGAAAGGTTAATACTTGGTATGAAAACCTAAGGAAGTGAATACAATGAGAAATAATTTAGTTGAGTTAAAATATCAAGGTGGACTACCTGCTAAAGCAAAAGATGAATCAAATATGAAGAAGGTTTGACAATGACAAGAGAATGTGTCATATGTCCTGATAGAAAATAAGAATCAAAAGTTAGTTCAAGTTGAGCTCAAATAAAAGACCAAGTTTCTAGTTGAGGTTAGTTCTAAGGTGTGTATGGATACAAGTAAACATCTTTCTATTATTGAATATGTTTCATGTGAAGAACATTAGTTGTCGATAACTAATAATGAGGTATGTCATAAATATTTGTTGTCTCCATGTATTTTCAATTAATTCTTATAAGAAAAGTATAATATTGTAGTGGATGAGAATGTTTCTTTTATTAAGCTTAAGAATAAAAATAATGACTATTAGTATCAGATGACCAAGGAAGAAAAACAATATGAGGAGCTATGGGAAACTCCTGGGCTCACATTATTCTAGGACATTATGGGTTAGGGTGTCTATATCTAGGTTTTAAGGATATGGTTGAAAAGTAATAGGAATCATGGTGCATGCCAATTAAGATTTGGTTGATATTTTAGGACAAGAAAATCATTTGAAGATGTGTTTGGCTAAGGGGGAGCTAACCTAGTTAACTTGAGTGTCTTGAATAAGATATGCATGATGTGAGGGGAAGCATATGTGAAGATGGTTTAGTCATGATAGAAATGTGAAAATGTATGTTATAGTTGTGAATTCAAGAAGATTGATATGATGACTTAATCAAACCAAGTCATGTGTTTTGACAAGGTATTTAATCTTCATGCATGAGTAAAGAGAGCTTGTGAGTTCTATAGGTAAATAAGTCCTAGGATTAGATAAGTCCAAGTTTAGATTGGTGTATGTCAAAGGGGGAGAAATTGATTCATATTCGTAGACGTATGTAATTATCTTGAGAATATTAAATTATATTTTGATGCATACATGATGTTAATGAATGATTGTTGGAATGTTAATGAAGAGACCCTTTGTCATTAATTTAAAAGGGGGAGAAGATCAAAATGAAGGAGTTAAAATGAGTAAAAAGTAACTATGATGATGTTTTGCCATCAATGAGAAAGGGAGAGACTCTTTATCATGGTCATTGATGCTAGGTTATCATTGATGTCAAAGAAAGCATGAAATACTAGTGCATGAATGACAAAGAAGTTATGTTTTGATAGTTTGAAGATTATATGGCATATGTGCACATTATTGAGGATTAAGAAAAGGTTGTGAGGCATCCATAGATGTCTTGGTGAAGTTTTAGTGTGTCATTTGATCATTTGGAAAGAGAAACATACATCTTCTAGCTTAAGAGAAGACAGACCATCACTACAGATCATGTAGATATGAATGAACCAGAAAGTTTGTGTAATTAGTACATGTCCTTAAAAATTCAACTATGGTTAAAGGTTTTCATGGAGATGTTGTCTATAGTGCCAAGAAGGTACCTTAAAGATTTGCAATCTTGAAGTTTTTTCTATATCAAGTTATAAATCTTTAAAGTTGCTCTTGTAGATTGTCATGTGCTATAGACCATTAGGTTTAACTACATTGAAGTCTGGGGTCAAATAGTCAAGTAGATCTATAGTGAGAATTTATAATTTAGATTGTGATCAAATGGCATATGTGAATGTCAATGAGTCAAAAGAACCAGAGAATAAATGTGTTAATGATATATGTCACAATCATGGAGTTTAGTCAATAGATCTATAGTAAGCATTTTATCTAATCAAATAAGGATCTAATGGAGTGCAAGATCTTATTAGATAGTGATAAAACATTGTGTATTAAGTCAATATGTCAAAGGATACTCAGAAATCATGTGAGGGTGCTAAGTGGTTTGATCTTGGAAGAAAGGATATAAGATCAATGTTGAATGTTGAAAAGTAAAGACTAGGCTACTCCCAAAGATATTGATAGAGCATGTTTGATCTATATTTTATGGAGAATGAGGTGAAGACATGTGTCTATAATATCTACATTATATAGTGACCATTAGCATTTGAATTAGCAAAGGGAAAACCCAATTTACATTATTTTGCTTATATATTTTGATCTAGGATGAATTTGTTGATGGAGTAAAAAAAAATTTGAAGAGGACTTCAAGGATCATATAGAATAGGTAATTAAAATATTTGAATATTTTTAAAATCAATGATATTAAGTTCCAAATTTGACTGAGTGTTTGACCATGTTCTGCAAGTGAACTAAGAAGGATAATGAAGTTGTTATTGATAGTATTTTGATGTTTCAAGATGAAATAAATATTGGAGAGTGTTTTAAACTCCATGAAAACTATTTTTATGAATTTTGGAGGTTTGACCAATCCATATTTAGTGTGAAAAATTGCTTAGAAGTTGACTGTGTTTATTAAATACATTGGCAATTTCAGTGACCATATTTTAATGGTAAGTTCAAGATGTTCAAAGAAAATTTAAGGAATAAAATGAGTATGGAGATGTTCTATAAAGTACCAAATATTGATGAGAAGGTATTGGTTTTTATGATTTTACCCTAATTAGTTATGGATAGTCATAATAGTTTGACTATATTTGGACTATATATGAATAGTTTGAATGGTCATTTTGAGAGAGTTTATTTGAGTGCTTGAAAACTATGTTGGAATTCCTAATGAACATGGAGGTGTTATAGATGTCTTAAAGGTTTCACATATGTGATATAATCATATAGCTATGTGAAAGATTTGAGTTATATCTTTATAAATTTGAGATTATGCTTTTTGTGTTTGAAGGCCTAAAGAGCAAAGATACCTAATTGGTAGGTTTAAGTGTTGAATTTTTGTTATAGTAGGCATGGACCCATGAGAGAATTATCAAGGGTCTATTGGATATAATTTTTATGTGTTCAAAGAATTGGTAGAATCTAAAAGTGGCCAATGTAGTTAAAGTTGTAAAATATGGGTGAGTAGGCCTAATTATTTTAGGTCTCACCAAGACCTAATAGTGGTGTGGGGATGATGAGGTATTTGCCTACCTAAGAGTGTGTGATTATTAAATTTAACATGTATTATGACCTATTTAAAAGTTAGAACAAGTATGGTAAGAATATTGGCTGACCAAGATGGGTTATACCAAGAGAGTGGTATAAATACAAGGCATTATTGGCCTATTTGTGTGAAGTTGTGCATGTTTTTATTCAAGTGAATAAGAGAACCTTTGAAAGAAAAGGTAAAAGTAAATTTGGACCATCATATTTTGAAAAATATTAGACATGTTTATCTAATTAATTTGATGTAGGAGGACACATAGGTCATTAGATATAATGATCCTAGAAGAGGTAGTTTGAGAAAGTTAGCCCTAGAGGAAGCTTGAGAGAGATTAGAGGAAAAGAGTGAAAAAAAGGTGATCATCATTAGTTGAAGAGTAGAAACAAGATTTCAAGGTGATCTACTTAGGTAGCTAAGTTGTTGCTTGGTTGCCTAGGGTTTTTTTCCTTCTTATAGGGTAAAGCTTACTAAAGGTCTAGTTGTTGTGGGTGCTTAACTAGATAGCGATGGTATCTCCTTGTGGGATTGGTGTCCCACTAAACTAAGGTATGGGTGTTATTTGATCAGTTAGTGCTGGTATAAATGTTGGATCTTTTTTATAGGATTATAGTCCATATTTTAGGGTTTAATGGATTTTATCCCCCAAGAGGGTTTTTCACATATACAATGTGTTCATGTGATGTATGATCTTATGTATGCTTTGGATGTACATGTTTTCATGTTTATGTTACTTGATCAATTTGATTTATGTTGAATGTTTAAGAGTTGGGAATTAAATTGGATTATCTTGCATCACTGATACACCCCTCCACTCTCAATGATTGTACTTTTAACAATATCTTTTTGTTTTCTATAGATATGAATTCTTCCTCCATGATTGGCTTGGTATTATGAAGTGTGATTTATAGTATGTATTCTTGGTGAAACAACTAGATAAACTATCCAGAGTCCTCCACCAAGTTTTATCCAGATGTTAATGTATTATTTGTGAAGCTAAAGAGATATATCAATAGATTTTTTATATTCATGAGGATAAGGAGAAGAAAAGGATGGAAAATGCATTTGGATGGTTTATTATTATTGGTGTGCATATGGTAAGGAAACCACTCTTGTGTAACATTACATCAATCTGGTAAACCTATTGGAGTGGTCCTTGTGTGTATTCAGATCAGTTTTACATTATATTTTTTTATAAAATAAAATATAGTTTTCTATTTCCACATGAGTTATCTTCTAAACATGATATCATGTAACTCGTGTCAATGGAGATAAAAAGGTGTAATGAAACAATGAAGTAATGGATTTGGATTATTTATCTTCCTTATTGATGTGTTATGGTGCACTTAATACTACCCAATCTATAATTAGTATGGAAGTCACTTAAATGTGATAGCAACAAGATAAAATATTTAGGCTTGAGGAGATGGTTATATACAAGATTAAGGTACTATCATTTTAGTATTAAAGGTGTTTTCATGAGTCTAGAAGAGACTTTAAATAAGAAGATATGTAAATTACCTTATCGAGTTTATCCAAACTCAAACATTTTATGTATTAATTGACTCACTCAGTTGTAAAAAGTTTTTTAGGAAAGTGGGAAGTGATCTCAAAATAATAGTGTGGATTAGTAGCATAAATTATTAATGGTATTTAATAGAAGTAGTTTCTCTATTGTCACGTAGCTTTTAATTTTTACTTAGTCACTTTTATTGATTTTTGTGTTTTGGTGGCAAATGGTTTAGTTGTATCTTTGATAAAATAGATAATAAATATGGTATTAGATTACACTAAAAAGGGTAATTGCATGCATTGTGTTGATGTGAGGTTTATGTACACCTTAGAGTGTTTTAAATGAGGTAACCTCTAACATTTTTGGATCTTTGTGAAACTAGGTTACACTCTGGGGCATGAGTTGTAGGGATGTGGTTAGAACAACTGAGTTGTGCAATAGAAAGTTATTCAACCAATTTTATGTATAGATTTGTAGTTTTAATAAAAAAAGATAAATCATTAGGTGAGTTAGATGGGAGAAAATATTATCTATGGTGGGTATATCTCAAATAAAATTTAATGGAAGGGTAAGGTAGAAAAGAGGCATTATATGTTTTCTGAATAGGATCTACTCAATCTATCTCTTTAATAGACAAGTGTCTCAAGGACTAATATCTGTTGTTTGTAGTTGTTGTTCACTAAAAAAAAACCTTGGTTGGGAGTCTAGGTATTCAGATATAGGATGATTATTGTAATCAACTAAAGTTTTATCCTTTCAAGGATGTTGTAGCATATCTTTCTGGATGATATTACATCTCAGACCAAGAAGTAATCTAAGGTAGTTATTTCTCACACCTAGAAGAAAATATCAATTGAGACCCTTCTACATGCTTCAAAATAATGATTCAACCTATAATAAATGTAAAAATTAATGAAACATATCAATATTTAATAGCTATCTCACATCTAGGATTAATATTCATAAACATACAATAGTCATATTCATCCATAGAATTGTTACACATCATAATTATTGAGTCAAATTTTAAATTAAATTAACTTCAAATTCATGAACATAGTTAGGGAAAAAGATAGAAAAAATAGAGTTGTATGAAAATCAAGATCCTTAATTTCTTCCTATATTCACTCAAAAACTTTTACCTCTTTGAAAAATGGTTAAAATTCATATAAATAGATCTTATGGAAGGGTTCACCTCATATTCCAAGATTAGAACACCTTTTTTACACATCAACAGACTATAAGATAAGTATGAGTTACATATCGATGCATTCCACATAGCCTAGATATTTAATATATGCATGCTTCTTAAAAATTAGTTATATATATATATATATATATATATATATATATAACACTTAAGACATAACTATTTAGTTATGTCAATTACATGTAAAATATAAAAAATTAGCAAATATCTAAATTGGATCTTGTTTGACCTATCTTAAGACTATTATGGGAACTATAGTGGTATCTTTAGTTGACATCATAGTAGATGAAGTTACACTTGAAGATGCACTATTTGTTTGAACTATAGTGACCATGGGAACAATATCCTGAAGTGGCATTGACATGGTAGTTGTTTTTGTTGGTAGATTAGGTGGAGTTGGCATAGTAGAAATAACAGGTGGAATTTATTGATTTTTTTTTTTTTTTTGCATCTATGTCCTAGCAATGCTTGTAACACTTAGCATGTTCTTCTATGATTAGACTCATATCTAGGAGAGATGGCCTCATTACCCTACTTGTCTTTCCATTAGTTTATTTGTATTTTCCTTGGATCCTCTAAATCCAACACTAAATAATTATACCTTGATACCACCTCATGCTACTACTCTTATGGTCACTATATTTCAAATAGTCAATGCATCTTTAAGTGCAACTTCAACTACTATGATGTCAACCAAAAATACCATTACAATTCCCACAATAGTTTTTAAACAAGTCAAACAAGAGCCAATTTAGATATTGGCTAATTTTGTACATTTTGCATATAACCAAATAATTAGGTCTTAAGTTAATTTTATACTATATATATATATATATATATATATATATATATATATATATATATATATATATATATATTATAATTAACTATTTATTTAGTAGTATACATACATTGCATGTCTAGGATATGTGTAATGCATCAATATGTAACTTAGACTTATCTTATAGTCTATCGATATGTAAACAAGGTGTTCTAGTCTTATAAGATGAAGTGACCCCTTCACCAAGGTATATTTAACAAATTTTAACCCTATTTAAAAGGGGTCTTAGTTTTTGAATGAAATACAAGAAGAAATCAAGAATCTTTATTTTCATACAACTTTCTTTGTTCTATCTTCTTCCCTTTCTTTGTTAATGAATTTGAAGTTTCTTTAGTTTTCAAGTTGATTCAATAATTTTGATGTGTGTCAATACTAAAGATCAATTTGACTATTGTATGTTTATGAATATTAATCTTAGATGTTTTATATCTATTAAAGATTGATATGTTTCATTATTTTCAAGTGTATAGAAGTGTATCATTTGATATAGTATTCTAGATGTGAGAAATAGTTGCCTTAGATCACTTCTTAGTCTGATATATAACCTCATATATAAATTTATCCTAAAGTAGCCTTGAAAGGAAAAACATTTAGTTATTACCTATAAGCACCCTATATTTGAATATATAGACTCCAAGCCAAGTTTGTTTGTGAATGAGAATTGGATGCAAATAACAAACATTGGTCCTTGACATACTTGTCCATTAAAGAGATAGAATGAGAAGATCCTATTCAGAAAACATAGAATTCCTCTTTTGTACCTTACTCTTCCCTCTTTTTTGAAGTTTCTTTGAGATCTACCCACCATAGATAATATTTTATCCCATATAATTCACCTAGTGATTTTATTTTTATTAGAAACTAAACATCCACCCATAAAATTGGTTAAACAACCCAAATGTTTAACTTGTTATTCCACCACTCAATTTTTCCAAAGCACATACCTTCAACCCATGACCCAAAATAGAACCTAGTTCAATAGATATCTTAAAATGTTATAGGTTACCTCATTTAAAACTCTTTGAGGTATGTATAAAACCCACATAAGAGAAGATAAAAAGTTGGTGTTATAAGGAGGGCACACTTCTATGCTTTCCTAATAAATAAGGGAACCCATCATTATGGAGAAACCTAAAAGGTTAACAAGGTATAGGTCCCAATCCAATATTTTATTTTAACCATTATGAGACTCTAAAAGGCCTAGAACTATACCTACCATCCCTAACTTACATAGATCCTAAACACCTTCCCCTATAAGGAATGTCCCACCTATCAATATTATTATGGCCTAACCTTTATTAATTAGACCTGATAATGATATCAATGAGGACCAACATGATCTACCAAGGAATCCAAAAAAAAATTGCCTACTTTCTCCCCTTCAAGTGGGAGGATGGACAAAGAGCATATCAAATCTATCTAGGATGCATTGAGATTAATGAATTTTGTCCATGAGGATGTTTCATGCTATCTTTTACCATTTACTTTTCAATATTATTATGATTGGTATCTTAATTTAAAATAAAATCCATCACCTCATGGGAGGAGTGTCAAGGTTCTTTCCTTCCATAATTCATGTAGGTGACTAATCCAAGTCTAGTATATCAACTCTTTACCTTCATGAAAAAGGGCCCCAAAAATCCATCTAAGCCTTCAATGTAATATTATATAATATAAACACCTGATTGAATGCCACTTATAATCCATATGAGAATCTTATGCTAAAAATATACAATAACACCATGCATCTGATTATTGTCATGTTATTACAAAGAGTTGCCACTACCACTATGATAGCATTGGAATTCTAATAATCTATCAACATTTATAAGTATATCAACCCATAGCTTATCCCACACACTAAGAGAGGTCAAAAATTCAACAATAGATTATTGACTTTAAATATAATTACATGTGAAAACTAGAATGTTCCCATATACAATCAAAACTAGTTATGTACTTTACTACCCATGATGCAGTAGATAACAAATCAGAACTAAGATTTCTTGAATAATCATGCACAATGAAATAATCAGTAACAAAATAGACATTAGGCTCACACCAATGCAACTATTGATCATGATTCAGATTATAATAAAGTTGAATTGGATTCTATACATAGAATGGTTCAAAAGCTGAGAAATGATTTTTTGAATATGTAGAAGAGAATGGGCAATACCAATACTCATAATTATAATCAAAATTTGGCATTTTTAAGATACAACATTCCTTTTAATAGGCCCACTAAAAAAATATACTCGAAATAATCTAATATGTTGCCATAGATTAATATCATGGAAATAACTTTGCCCAATTGGTATAGGATCCATAACACCTCTCAGCATGGAGAGTTGGACTACATAGAATTTTGTATATACTTTGAAATATTCTAGAGAGATATGATCATACAAGATAAAATGATGAATCCTCCATATTTGTCTCATGACTTTGGCCCTTCCAATTTAGCTATGGTATTTAAGACTTTTGACTCTCTCTTCTTTAGAAAAGATGACAATGTTCTAGAAGATAATTATGATGAAGTGCAGTCATTCAATCAATTCAATAAAAATAATTACAATCTAAGGAACAAGTAGTCATTCACTAATTCTAATCCTCTAAATAATATGGTTATCCTTGTGAACCCTAAGGCTGATAATAATATTCCTTCTCATAAAGGGAACAACCAGCCTCAACACAAAGAGGAATAAAATAAAGGAGGATATAATATTATTGAGGATATAAATAAAATCAAGGTGAACATTAATTTTCATGAACTAACAAAAAGAACATAGCAAAAGGAACTCTTATGGGAATCTATCATATGCAAG
Organism: Torreya grandis; assembly: GCA_037957365.1. Taxonomy (NCBI): domain Eukaryota; kingdom Viridiplantae; phylum Streptophyta; class Pinopsida; order Cupressales; family Taxaceae; genus Torreya; species Torreya grandis. The sequence goes on from JARHVA010005712.1 coordinate 1,010,873, forward strand.
TCTATTACATAAAAATCTAAGACAACCAACACAAATGTCATCTGCAAAATTAAGACATAAGTTCTCCCTATCTCACTAACTATTCAAGCATTTGGAACAATATAAACAATTGCTTAGTATATTCATTATATTCAGCAATAGTGATTCCAAGTTCCATTTGTTAGTAGATTGGTTTAACACCAAAGCCATCTAAGCAGACTATGTCAAAACATGATAAAATAATGGTGCCCATGTTGAGAGACTTGAATGATGTGAGGTTTGCATCAAAACTAATAGTGGAGATGACTATTGACATCTTAGTAATGGATATTCCTAAAGTTTATGGATTGTTATTGAGTAGAGATTGGTCAAAAATGCTAAATGGGCATCTTTCCATAGACTTTTCACATATTTGGATACCATGGAGAAGCATGGTTAATTAGATCAAAATTGACTAAGAACCAAGAATGAAATATCCTATTATGGAATACAATATTTCTAATGAGGAGGTAATTTATAAATATCCTAGTCTTAGAATCTATACATTTTCCTTGAATCATGAAGCACCAAAATAAATTCCAAGCATGTCCCAATTATGGAACCTCCATTTTGATGGAGCTATATCTAAGCAAGGATCAGGTATTGGTATTGAATTGATCAATATATAAGAATATAAACTATTGGTAGCATACATGATCTAGTTCTCATACACCAATAATAGAGTAGAATATGAAGCCTTGATTATAGGATTAAAATTTTCCCTTAAGAATAATGTTAAGAAATTGGTGGTATATAGAGACTCTAAGCTCATGGTAAATCATGTACAGAATAAATATTAGGGTAAATTGTCATATCTAAATAAGTACAAGGATAATACCTATGACTTAATATAATCATTTGAAGCTTTTAACATAGTGTATATCCTAAGAGAATAGAATGGAGCCACCAATTCATTGGCCGATTCAATAGAAAATTTATCACCCTTACAGGAGTCAAAAATATAGAAGTTCTCCATTGAATTAGTTCCATGTCCCTCAGTACCAGATTATGTTGAAAATTTTCAATTATTTGATGATGACCAATAAATTGTCCAATTTTTGACAAATTTAAGAAAATTCAAATATCTGATAATAAATGATGAATAAAGAAACCACAAGAGCCATAAAGAATTAGATGAATAAGTCATTATCCATATAAAAGATAATTTACTCCCATTGGGGATGGTTTCCCTATAAAGGACTTTCAACACAGATCCTTAGGCTCAATCACAGAGGCAGTTAAAGGTTAATGAATTTGAATTTAGTGTGGAAAATGTGGGTGATGAAAATAATGCACACTTCATCAATACTAGCTTAAATTACACATTTGAATAAAGGAAAAAATCTAAGGAACTAATTATCTAGTACAAAGACATAATGTCATGGACTTATGAGGACTTAAGACACTTCTTATACCATGGTTTTTTTACCTACATACCCTTAATAACAAATTAGGAAACCTGAGAGCAAACAAAATTCTCTAATTACACACAAAATACCTTCAAAGCACAAAATCACTTGTAACATACTTGAATGGAGTCAACACACCTTTATATGCAACAAAATCATCCTCAATACTCATGTTTCTTTTGTTGACACTTAGAAACCTCCATACTCTACCTATATACCTTTAGGACCAAAATTGTTGAACATACGTTGAGCACACATACTTGCAATCTATATCTTGAAATGAAAAACTAAAAAATTAATCACCTTCATATCAATAAACTTCATCATAGCTCAACCATGACCAATACATATCACATATGCTTCCCCTCACATCATGCACATCTTATTCAATCCATTCAAGCTATTTGAGTTAGCTCCCCCTTAGCTACACACATTTAAATGATATTAGTTTTTGACAACATCAATCAATGTTCAAATAGTATCTACCATGCTTTATCTTTCATGTCAAGTATCTCCTTGAATCCTAGATAGAGACACCTTGACCCATAAAGTCATAAAATAATTTGAAACTAGGATTTTCCATAACTCCTTATATTCCTTCTCCTTGGTCATCTGATACTAATAGTTATTCTTCTTATTCTTAGGATTAAGAGAAGCAACATAATCATCCACTATAATATTCTCCTTTTATTTTAATATTGGATTGAAAACATATAGAGACAATAAAGATTCATGACATACCTTTTCATCTGAAGAAAGAACCTCATCACTAGGTATTGACAAGTGATGTTCTTTGTAAGAGACTTGCTCAACAATAGTAGGATGTTCTCTTGGATCCATACATACCATAGAACTAGCTTCAATTAGCACTTTGATCTTTTCCTTGATCTTGACTTGAGATTACTTTTGATTCTCCTTTTATATCTACATAAATGATACATTTTCTTGGCATTCTTGAACCTTCTTCAAATTTGATTCCTCTTTTGCTTTAGTAGGTAGTCCACCTTGATCTTTCAACTCAATTAAATTAGTTATCTTGGTATTCACATCCTTAGGATTACATACCAAGGATTGACCTTTATTGATCACACTAGGATGTCCATGCTCCTTATGATTTGAGAAATTGCTTGTAAAATATTTTACAATATGACCAATTAGATGACAAATAAAACAAATAACATCATACATAACTTCTACTTGATGAATATTATGAATCTCAATAAACATACCATCTTGTATTTTATGTTTATTATGTTGAAGCTTGAATATTTTAGGTCTCCATACCTAGGTTAGTCTTTTCCAATGCATTCAAGGGTAGAATCTAGCAATATGTCCCATGCCATGAAAATTATAGTAGACTAATTTATCCATACCTCTAGTTGACCAGCTTGTCTTCCTTCTATAATTACTTGCCTTGTGACCAAACCTGTGACAAGAAACAAAATTACAATTATAATATCTTTCATACCTCATGACACTTGGATACTTGATGGATATTTTTTGGTTGATCTTAGTGCTTGCATCCTTCTTTTCTTGAGCTGACCTCTCTTTCTCTTTCTCAATCTTGTTTATCTTGACAACAAATTGCTCATGATCATAATTCAATGAATCTAGCTTGGTTTTTAATTTAATTCTCTCATCCTGTTTAGCTCTCATACTTAAACTCATAGCCTCTAACTAGATTCTAAGATCTTGGATGATCTCCTTATTCATCTTAACTTATTTATCCATGTCATCCATTAATCTACATGCTTTCTCTTCAACAATATATATAGAATCAAGATTGTATTTCAACTCATCATGCTCACCTTACTTTGAACTCAACTTGGCATTAATCACTTTTAACTGAGTCTTGAGATGTCTACATTCTTCTTCTTTTGAACTTAGATTAGTCTTTGTAACTCTTAAATGATTCTCAAGAATGATGATCTTCTCTTTATCATATTTTGATTTTGAGCTTGCCTTTAAGTGTTAGAGAGTTGTCATGATGATGTCATGATGGTGTCATGGATATGCTCTAGTGAGTGGATGAAGTGATTTGATAGCCTAAGTGACAATGAAAAAATGTTCAAGGTGCTTGTTATTGTATGCTTGAAAGTGGATTGGTTGATATTTAATGTGACATGATTAGATAAGTTTAGGGATGAGTATGGTCATTTGAGAATGTGTAAGGGCTCCAATCATAAGTTAATAATAATTTGAGTGTTTATGTACTTAAGTAGAATTCATATGATTGATCATAGTTTTCAACTAGACACTTTGGGTCTAGTGGCAGAAAATTTAAGTTGGTAATTTGATTACATCACCGTTACCACATGGGAACGAGTCGAGGGGAGTTGGTCATATGGTTATGATCATAGTAGTCCCTAGTTATTATGAACTATATATTAAGTCATGCATCAAAGCATAGTTAAATATATGAGGGTGAAAAGTTGTCTTCTTAGTCAGAATTCATTATTTTCCCATACTTAGCCAATTTGCATTATGTCTAGAAAGATCTAAGTAAGCATGTTGATGAGTTTAGCATTCACACACATGGAAGTTTTAGGATAAAATGATCATATGAGGTTTTTTCATTATATTATTAGTTTATTTGTGCTAATTTTCATGTCATGCAATGTATTATGTTAAAATATATTCATATGAAAAGTTGGGCTCCCAAGCCGTTTGACTATATTTTCCCATAGCTAATTTTATAATGTGGCAAAAGTGTTAAGTGAGCATTTTTATGGTGTTATATCTTGTATGGGTGAATTTTTCAAGATAAACTAACTATATGGGTTTGTTTAGTTTTGAGAATAGATGATTTTTACTAATATTTAAATCATTCACTAAAGCATGAAAAAATGCATGGATGATCAAAGTTGGCCTCTCAAGTAGGTTTTGGCATAGCTCTGTAATAATTTTTTTGAGAAGGAAATTTAATGGCATTATATCTTGAATGTGTGAGGCTTATAAGAGTAGTATGTCACATGGTTAGATTATAATTTTTTATTATATCATTTGATCTAAATTTTATAGCATGCGAGTAAGCATAGAAGAAGTTATTGAGTTTGAAAAATGGCTACTTAGGCATATTGAAAGGGTCCCCATACTTAGTCATTTTTTAATGTGTTAAAGCTCAAAAAAGATAAATGATGTGAATTTATCCAATAATTTAGGAGGAATAAAGATGAGGTAGGTTCATGATGTGTAAAAACTGAGCAAAGGTATATGATAATTATCCAATAGTGAAAAAACATTCATATAGATTGATCGAATGGTGAGTGTTGATCATTAAAGAAATATTTGATCCACATAGATTGATGGAGCATGTTAAGTTAAAATTTTAAGATTGCCTAAGATGACATCAACATGATTAAATATTAACATTGAGCATTGGTGGAAATTATTTAAATATTGAATAAGATCGATGGCGCATATTTGATCTGAGTAGTGAAGACACGAGATGATTGCATTATGTTCAAAGGTTAACTACGACCTTTGTCATTAAAATATTTTAATTTAACATAGGAAAACCCAAAGCTATATACTTTGACCATATATTTTGGTATAAGTCAAATTTTCTATTACTATAAAAATAAAATTGGTAGAGGACTCTAAGGTGCATCTAGCTAAATAGATTTAAAGACTTGAAAGTGAGTACAAATAAAGATATTGAGCCTAGAAGTTGATTGTGTGTTTGTGCTTATTTTACAAGTGAATAGTGAAGGATATTCAAGCTTGTATTGATTTTTTTTGATGTCTCATAATGTCTTAGCTATATTTGAGTGTTTTAGAATCTATAAGGATGCTCTATGATTTTTTTAGAGGTGTGATAAATCTATGTTGAGTATGAATAATGCTTAAGAAGTTGATTGTATGTTTGATATTGATGTTCTTTTGTATAAGGTCTTTGTTTGAGTTGTTTGAGCATAAGAAGAGGTGAGATATGTTAACTATGAGCATTTAAGGATGTCTTAGGGACACAAGGACTGACATATGTATTTTAAAGTGATCTTATGTTCATGTTTTGCTCAATGATGTGATAAATGGGTGAATAAGTATCTATGAGACCTATAAGAGATATAATGGCCTTATTAAAAGGTGTAGCTACTTAAGGGTAACCCATAGATGCTATGGCTAATATATGAAGATTGTATTGAGCCATGTCTTCATGTGAAAGATGTTTTAAGGGCTAAGGCATACCTAATGGTTGACCAAGGTTTTCATGATCATGACTTCTCTATAAATAGTTAAACAAAAGATGATGGATTCTAGACTTTGTAAGTGAGACTAAGGAGAAATTAGAGAGAGGCTTGAGTGTGTGATTTATAAAGTAAAGGAGGGTTAGAGTACCCTTAGGATGCATTGAAGATAAAAATATATTAAGGACTATTTTTATGACCTATTGGTCATAATTATATTGGTAGATTAGTTCTCTTGTTGTTTTAGTATGAGCAAAGGTGAAGTGTGATAAGTATAGGTCCATCATCAGGTGTTGTTGACATCATCTTAGAGGTGGATGTGTTCATAGGTGTTTTTGTGGTAACTTAGTGTCTAAGGTGATTTTATCCTCCTTTCAAGGTAAAACTTACTAAAAGGTCTAGTTATTGTTGTAGTTTAACTAGATAGGTGTGGTAACACCTTATAGGATTATAATCTCACTAAATAGGGATTGTAATTCGTTGATCATTAATAGATGGTCTAAATCATATCTTGCTATTATAAGATAGTAATCCATTTGAATATTTCAGTGGGTTTGATTACCTAAGAGGGTCTCCCATATATGTCATGTGTGATGTGATTAATCTTCCATTATCTCTCTTGTTCATTGATGTTAATGTTTTGTATGATTCATGAATTCTTGTGGTAACTGATTAAGTGTTTACAAAAATCATAATTTAAGTTAGATTATTTAGGCTCACTGATTCACCCCCCATCTTAGTTATTTTACCTCTAAAATTAATGATTATATCTCCTTATTAATCTTAATGCACTCATCTATAATAGAGTTAAAGTTTGAGGTCATGATCTTCTTCTAAGTTTCTTATTGATCATACTTTGTCATCTTACCATTATACTTATCAATAAATTATTTGAGCTAATTACACTTTTCTTCACTTTATTTTAGACATGCATAAGTAACCTCCACTTGATCCTTCAACTCTTGATTCTCTTTCTTTAATTGCTTAGCCATATTTTACCTTGGATCACCTCCAAATGGTTAAACTTGTGATGAAATTCCTACTCTAATACCAATTGTTAGAGGTAAAATCACTGAGAGGGGATGTGAATAAGTGATTCAAAATAATCCAATTCAATTGTTTACTCTTTAAACATTTAACATATATCAACTTGATCAAGTCACATAAACATGAAAGCATATCCATCTAAAGCATACATAAGAGCATACATAACATGAACACATCATATATGTAGGAAACCCTCTTGCTAGATAAATCCCACTAAAACTTGTAAGATGGACTATAGTCCTATAATAATAAGATCAAAATTTAGACCAACACCAATTGATCAATGAACACCCATCCCTTAGTTTAGTGAGACACCCAGCCCATAGGGAGGAACCAACCCCCTAGTTAAAAAAGCACCAACATAGCTACCTTGATATAATATCCACTTATGATCTAATGTATTCCACCCCTAATGATGGACTTCTCTTAATTTCAATATTTCCCCTTCACACTCTCATAAACTTACAGACATCTGCAATGCATCCAAAACACTCTTTTGGATCACGGTTCACTTCTTAGCACATACACAATCATAAAACCTAAATAAATTATATCACAAAATTAAGAACATGACCTATAGGTCATGCACAAAATATTCAAATTTCTCTACTCTTTACTCTATCCACTAAGCATACTCACTCAATTAGCCTCTAGGGCTTACTCGCTTAATCTACCTCTTCTAGGATCATTAGGTCTAACGACCTGTCTGATCATCTTCATTACTTTGATCATAAAAAATGATTTATATTATTCACTCTCTAATGGTACTCATTGAACTTTACCTTCTCTTTCAAATGTTCTCTTCTTTTATTTAATCCATCCTCTCACTACAAGAATAATTAATCCAATTAAACCTTGTACTTATACCACTCTATTCCTTTAACCCATATTATTCATACATGTTACATGTAATAAATATTCACTCCTTATGTCATACAATACCTCATTATCCCCAACCCACCATTAGATCTTGGTGAGACCTAAAATAATTAGGCCTTCATACTCACAAGTTACATGTGAGACCACTTAGAACACCTTCATCCTTTAAAAATTATTTGAAAACATCAAAACTATCTAAAATACCTTTTATCATTCCCATATGGATCCATGCCACCTAAAACATCAACTCACACCTTGAACCTACCGATTAGGTCTCTTTGCTCTTTAAGCCCTCAAACATAGAAAACATAGTCTCCATCTTCTGAAATAAAAACTCAAATATTTCACATATACATATGATTATATCACATGGATGAAACCTTCAGGACCTATTCTACACCTCCATGTTCTTTATACACTTCAACATAGGCTCTAAACACTCAATTCAACTCTCTCAGAATGGACACTCAGATCGGTCACACATAATCAAAATAAAGTGAATCTATTTTGATTCTATATAACTAATCATAGGAATATAATGACATAAAATACTTTATAATAATAATTTTGGAATTATAAAACATCTTCATACTCATTTTATTCTTCAATTCTACTTAAAAAACCTTCAAATTACCTCTGCAAGATTATCACTCAAACTGCCAATGTATTCAACAAAAACATTCAAATTCTAAGTAATGAAGATGGATTATTAAAATATAATAAAACCAAAAATATAGTATTCATGTATTATAAACCACTCTTCAATATTTTTTTTATCTTTAAACATCAATATACTATCAAAAATTGCTTAAATATCCTTATCGGGTCACTTATAGAACATAGTCAAACACACAATCAGATTTGGAGCTCCATAACTTTGACTGTATAAACATTAAAAATTTATAAATATATTTTATAGATCCACCATGAATTAATATATAACATTTCATTTTACTAAATTAATAAATTCATCATAGATCACAATATATAAACCAAAAATTGAGCACTGGTTTTCCTTTGTTAATTTAAAAATTTAAATTCCAATGGTCACTAAGCAAATGTTAAACATCATACATATTGATCTCATCTCATGCACCTTGGAAATTTTGAAAAAAATAACTCCACTAATCTACTTAGACTATATTAATCTTTATCTTTTAATTCTCACCATTAATCTTAGATCCTTGTTTCCATGATCGTGTCACTTGGCAGCCCTGCATGCCTTCTATGGATATTAACCTATTAACTTCAATGAGATTCCACCAGTTGGTAGCTTCACACATCTTTAGAGAAATATTTTACATATTGAATAAATATTCATAATTGGATCACTTATAACAAGATCATGCACACTATTGAATCACTATCTAGTTTGATGAAATGTTCATTATTAGATCTTGATCCGATTAATGCTCACTATTAGATTTGTATAGATAAATTAACATCAAACTTTGATTTAGTTAAACTTCATGATGTATAGTTCAACACAATCTTCAAGAGAAAATTTTAAGGTTTATAAATTTATCTAGAAACCACTTTAAGAGTACAAATCTTCAAGGTACCTTCTTGGCACTATAGACAACACTTCCATGAAAACCTTTACTCACTGTTGACTTTTTGAGTACCTATAGTAAATTCAAAAACTTGTTTGTTCATTCATGTTTTCATGATGTGTAGTGATGATTAGTGATGTTTTAGTAATGCATCTAGGAGTCATTCATAGAGGCAAATTTATTGAAAAGTTAGGAATGAAGATTCCATAGATTAGGTCTCCTCAAAAAAGTAAACAAATGTGAAAGTTGAGCCCAACCATTCAATGGTACCCCTACCCACCCTAACCATCAGTCTAGGGATATATTATTTCATCAATGTTAGATCAAAATAATAAAATTAAATGGTAAAACAAGGTTTTAAATATCCCCAGTCCACTACTACATTATATCTCACTAGATAGAAAAACAATAAAAATCTAGAGGATGAAGCAATATTATAAAAACAAATTTCTAACCAATACAGTGTCAGAGAACAAGACGGTAAATACAATTTAAATATTATGAGATAAAATGATAAATAAACTGGAAAATTATTCAAAACATCATATTTACTACTCTATCAAACTTTAAAATATTAATATGCATTCAAATAAACAAATCCATTAAATTTTTCATAGCAAGTAACACATTACTCACTCAATAATTATTCAATTTAATGTAGCTTAGTTTATAAACTATGTGCATGATGTTTTTGATAGGATGATGATGAGGTTATAAGGAGTGGGAAAACCATTCCTACAACTTACCCATCCACCTTGGGCTCCTTAAAAAAATCACATTAGAAACTATATAAGGATAAGGATACAAATAAGCCAACCTACTTGTAAAGATAATGTAATCCTTATTATTGCCTTCATTTATTTACATTCTTTCCCATAGAAGTGTGTCTTCTCTTAAATCAACCATATGATATTAACTTCCTCCATCCCACTAAGTTATCATAAATGAATATTATTCATGGTGCTCAAGAAACATTCACATTTATCATGGCTTTCACAATAAAACCTATCATTGTCCCTACTTCTCTAACCTCCTAGCTAATATTCCAAAATAAAAATTTCAACAAAAAATAATGAATTGAAATCCATCTAGATGAAAAAACCCTAATTGAATGATTAATTCAATCAATTATAAATTAAATTTCAAATAATGTAATAATTTTACCAAGGTCAAAAGTAACCTTTTATAATAACATAAGATATTTGAACCAAATTGTGACTTTGGTCAAAGCTAAATCCAGTTTTAAGTTCATGTCATAAGAAACATGCAACCCTTTTAAATATTTTAGTACTATGGTAACCTTTGCATGCTTACCATCAATCACAAATTACATAATTTAAACAAAATTTTAAATGAAGGTGATGTAATAACAATAAATGTTTTCAAAATTTATAATTCCAACCATTAACAAAAGTTTTCCAATATAAATACCAATAACATAGTCTAAGTGGCAAAATTGGATTTGTACCAATGACAACCTCTATAAATAATAAAAATATAAACATAGAATACTATTCATTCGTGACACAATATAACACAAAAAATATATGTTCGACTAAACATGTATGAAATTGGGTAGGATCAATTTGAAACTATCCTATCTCTAAAGATCTAAAATCAAAGAAGGTAAATAAAAGATAGCCAAATGATACTTACTAATTTATGATGTGACCAAATGATCCACAAACCTAGAAAGAGGAGCACCTACAACATAATTCAAAGGAAAGGGATCCAAATCCTTTAAGCCAATAACATAATGAGATGCATCTAACTATATCTATGTTTGTAAGTAATCTAATGTTTTAAATAGGCAATGTAGTAAGTGGGGATGGTTATTAATATATCAAAATGGATAAAGAGATATTTTGGTAAAATGGGGTCCTATGATACTAAATTGGATAGATGGTTAGTTCAAATAATCTTATATCCACACTGAGTACAAGTGTAGATAAATATTAAATAAGGATATATATATTAATTAACCAAAGAATTATGAAACTTCTATCTACTAAATGAAATGACTAGGGTTATAATATAATTACATTGAAATGGACCTATCAATCATGAATCTCCCTTTAGCTAATTGTGTTTTGTAAGATATTATTATGGTTATAAGGATCTTAAAGGATGAATCAATCTCTAGGATGAAATGACTCCTCCTAATGAATCCAAGACTCTATAGGATAATATTTACTTCAAGATAATATCCAAATAAATAACTCCTTTATGTGTAGATATAGGGCATAAGTATGATAAATAATAATATGAAATGAATGTATCTATTTTTTCTAATTAAATGGTGTATTATATTTATAGTGGTCAATAGGTAACCCATATTGAAAATTAAGCTAATGCCATCATATAACCATAACATAGTTTAGCATTGGTTGAAGGACATTAAATTATGTCAGCTAGGTTGATATAGTTACAAATATTACATCAACATGTTTAGAACTTCATTAATCAAGTCAATGTAGTGGGAAAGGGACATGTGTAAGATATGACTACATTAAATTATCTTGATGTACTAGCAAATTTGTGTCTTCATATAGCTATAATGGATATAGAAATTATGGATGGGAAATAATATCTTTCACAAAGCACTAAATACCTAATCACCCCTTCCTAACTACACCTTTTAAGGTGTGCACTCAAATATATTGGAAATTGATAGTTTAATACAAGATAAAATGTCAGTAAATGATAAACATGAAAAATATTATGTGTATACATATTCCCCACTATAATTTCATCATCTATAATAATATTTTAAGATAGGATGTTGCTTTGGGGAATAACATATCAATACAATAATTGAGCTAACTAAAAATATAATATTGAAATGAATACAGTAGGTAGATTTTGAGAAATAAATGAGCAATTAAAAGTATCATAATACATAAATTATATTATCTTTATCTTTGAATGGTTATAAACTAAAACCATAGTCTCAATTGTGGAGGGTACAATAACTACTTTGGTCAAACCCTAGGGATACAAGGATAGAAATCAAAGGAAAAATTTGCAAAAAAAAAACAAATTAAATGGAAAACTATCAAAATTAAATTAATTACTTGTAAAATTAGCAAGATAAAATTACAATGGATAGATTACAACCAAAAGACAAAGAAAAATGGTAACCCAAAATCCAAATATACTAATGACTGAAAAGCCCAAAAATGTGTGCAAAGTACAAAAAGTAACAATCTAGATCAAAATGGACACATGTAACTAAATATTGTTACCAACGTAAATTTAAGATAAGTAACAATCCAAACTTGAAAAAAGGTGGAAAATAAGAAATAATGAATGATGAAAACATCTATGAAAGAAAAGTAATAAGCCATGCTCAATCAAAAGATGGAAAATGAAGAAAATGGGAGAAAAATGATCAAATGGCCCACAAAAGGGTGAATATAAATCTCAAGTTTTGAAAATCTAACTAAGAAAATTTTTATAAATATAATGTATTAATCAATAGAGGATCTCACAAAAAATCAAAAATATAGTTTCTATTATAATGATGGATCAACTACAACTTCCATTCTTTAATAGTGTCAAAAAGAGATGGATAATGGGAAGTATAGAAATTGGGAGTAGATTTTGAATAAAATACTTCATATAAATGGAGGAATGAAATTGGTAGTGGGGTAAAAATTGTGGCATCAAGGTGAGAACATAATATTTATTGAAAACTAGATAATTAAATAAATTTGGCAAGATAAAATGAATATCAACATCAATGACCTAGGAGAACACTTACTAAAAACATAAGTTTGGACTAATTAGTGAAGTATAGATATAATACCATGAAGGATAATATGAAATAAAATTAAAATGATTATACCTTCCCTAACACATTCCCCATTCCTCAAGAAACCTTACAGAGTCATTAGTCTATTATGAAGATTGGGTACTTATGAGAGAGTAGGTTATACTAAATAGTATGATAAAATGGGAATCCTACCCCATTATACTATCCTCCCACACCCCAATGGACCTTATATCTATTATTAAATAGATTTGGAGTTTCAAATTAAAATAATATGGGATATGTGATAAATAAATACAATGTATTTTAATGTGATCTAAATTTTAAGAGTGTATTTTCCTTTTGATAATTATATTTTTCTTGTATGATATGGCTTTTATTTTTTTGGGTTTTTTTATTCCTCCTCAATATGGATTCAAAAATCTAAGCATGGGTTCTAAATATGAATATCACAAGAAATATCACATTATATATACATACATACATACATATATATATATATATATATATATATATAATATATATATGTATGTATGTATGTATGTATGTATGTATGTATGTATGTATTTATGTATGTATGTATGTATGTATGTATGTATGTATGTATGTATGTATGCATGTGATAAATAACATGGTGTTTAAGACTCTTCTACTTACATGCAAGAAAAGAGTGAAATCTTGAAACTGACCTTGGTGTGACTTAATGTGAGGTGTAATGAAGATAATGATGGAAATGAACATAGAATGACTGGGCTTCCCCAAATCACAAAAATGTGCAAATAAAGTTGATACAATGAAAGGTAGGCATGAATCATCATCATAATAAATGACATATGTGAATGAATACATGGGGATATGTTGTAATAGTTTTACCATAGAGGGATATAATTGAGCAAAATAACATGACCCTTGACCATTTCCTTATCTTTCAAGGAAGATTCCTAGCTAATGTTGAGAGTAAAATAAATCTGTAAAAAGTCTTAAATGATGGGTATTTGTGATTATTTCCTAATCTTAGCTAATGTTTCATGATGCAACTAATTTTCTTAAAAACAAGTGGTTTAAAAAATAAAAGAGATAAAATGACCAAGTATAGGAACTAATGCTAATATGTAAGAAAATGTATATGGGTGTAATGAAGTAATGTTGATGTTATGATGCAAAAGAGAGAGTTTATGTAAAACCTATAAAAATATCGTAGATCCATAGTATATGCATAAAAATAACTAAACTAATTTCAGTAAGAGAGTATTAGAAATGAAAAATATCAAAACAAAAATTAAAACTAAGAAGGAACATAGAACCAAGAAAATTACTTATTCAAGAACTGAGCATTTGTCAATTCCTTGAAGATGTGTCCTCCACTAGTTTTCAATATATATTTACTCAATCCTAAAATTTATTTCACTAAGTAAGGTCCCCTCCACTTTTGGGTGTAATCTAACTTAAGCACTAAGTCTCCAACATTGAAAATAATGACTTTGGTGTTTTTGCTATGTTATTTAGCTATGCAAGCTTTGTATTGGAGATTATGTTTTAAAGCAACCATACTTATCTAATCAAGGAGATCTAAAGCATGAAGACATGAATCATGAATTTATTCATCAAGAATGATTCCATGAAGATAAATTTTCAAGGAATTTAAATTGAATTATAATGGTAAGATGAATTCAAAGTTGTAGACTTAAGAGAAATGAGTTTCCCCAGTGGAACTATGAATTCTAATATGATAAGCCCAAAGTGTGGGATAAATCTTGAGATGACAATCAGAACATGAATCCCTAATTATCGTTTATAATATTATTTTAAGCATTTTATTAGTGGCCTCAACTTCACCATTGCATTGAGGGCATTAAGGGTGATAAGGTGTGAAATACATTTACATGATTTTTAATTTAACACATAATTATTTCATGTATTTATTTTTGACATTCCCACCATTTTAAGATATGATTATGTGAGGTTTGCCAAATTATAGATTATTTTATTAAGAATGAATTTATAGATAGCAAGGTAAATTTTAGTGGAAAATATTTGTTAGTTAATGAATATTTTGGTTTGGGGAATTTTAATTTGGTGTAGCATAGGACCCATTCACCTAAAATTTTGGGATGTCATTTTGTTTTAAGGGTTGACTTGCCAAAGATTTACAATAATTATGGGGTTATCCATGTAATTCACCATATATATATATATATATATATATATATATATATATATATATTCCCATAGGTCATGAAATTACCACCAAAGTATCTTTCTTTACCACATTATGAATATCTTGAGACTTTAGGCTAGACTGTGCTACATGATTACTTTTAATATCAACTAAACTACCTAGAAATAAGACATCATCTGGTAGCAACTTTATGCTTGAAAAAATTATATTTTCATGACACCAATAAAATGGCTGGGATAACTATGTTATGTATTACTAACTAGACACTGGATGGCACCATGTCATGTGATCACAACATGGCTTCTAGTAGCACTATGTTGCACAATGGTAACTAGATGTTCAGTAGAAATGTGTTTCATGATGTAAACTAAATTATGAACATCACTATGTCATGCAATGATAACCAAATTCTTTGTAGTAATGTGTACATGATGGAAAGTAGATGCTCAATAGTACTATGTCACATGATAACAACCATATGCTTAGTATTAATGTGTCATGAAATGGTAACTTGATGCCTAATACTAATTTATTTCATGCCTATAACCTAGTTCTTAATATAAATGTGTCATATCATAATAACTTAGTGTCCTATAGTATTATTCCACACAATAGTAGATTTACACCTAGAAGTACTATGTTGTATGATAATGGCTTCATACTAGGCAGCAAACAAGAACCCAACATTGTTAAACCACCTGGTAACAAAAATATGGCATCAAGAAGTAATGGTAACGGTTAAACACAACAAAAAATACCATAAAAATTTAACATCATGTCTTATTTCATAAATCTAAGACATGCACTATAAAGATAGGTAATTATGAAACTTTTTAAGAAAATATCAATTATTTTTTGATTTTAGAGTAATTAAAAACCATTTCAATGCATAAATTGACATGGATAATGATATTATTTCATTAAAAATAATTAGTCCCAATAAATTCTCACCACCCAAATATTTTATTAATTAAATTCTACCCCTAGAAGACACTCCTCTAGGAACTTCACTAGAAGACACTCCTCTATGCACTTCACAAGAGAATTCTAGTTCTTTTTAGATACCAAAATTTGTTAAAAATTCCACTTAAAAATTCAATGGAGGAAGAGAAGTCAATGGACAATAGGAAGGTCTTTTCAAGTTGAATGGGCTATACAATATCCATTTATAGAACTTGAAGAACCAAAAAATGTTAATGAGCCCCAAACAGAATACCAATGTACAATTTGTAGTTGGAAACTTGGAAAAGAACACAAAATGAAAATAAAATTAGTCACCATTGAAAAACATTGTGGGAAAATATATATCTGCGAAACACCAAGGACAGATAAAAAGAACACATTGTTGGAAAAATTAAGAAGAATGTTTGCATGTAAGATATGCACATGAATATGAAAATGATCAAAAATGACAAAAACATCTTACTGATAAAGGGGAATAATCAAAGTGCAATTTGGAAAGGTTATGTAGTCTAATATTAAGGCAAAATATGTATAGTTCTCTACTATTTTCCACATTTTAAAAATGGTAGACCCATTTTTGATTTTGTCAATTACAAAATTTTATTTCAACATAATGGGTTTTTATATATTTTATAGTCACATTCATCGGATAACAATGCTTGGGAAATGGAAAAATGTCTAGCCATTGTTGAGAAGGAAGATTTGAAAGAAAGTGTTAAGAGATCACTGTTTATCTCTATGTCAATCAATGAGGTCACTATAGTTGACAACACAACATAGATTTGGATGCATCTATATACATTTGAAAACTATTCAAGGCAATCTCATCTTTTAGTTATCCATAAAATGGTAGAAAATTGCAATGTAGAAAACCTTCATAAATTGGTTGTATCTAATTTAAGAGAGAGATTTGGGATGGATGATTTTTCCATAGCTATGAATCTTGTGTGTTTTCGTGTTGATGGTGCATCAGTGATGTAGGGGCATATAAGCAGTCTTTGTGTTCACCTTCAAACAATAGTTTCTCTATTTGTGATTCCAATTCATTGCATGACACATGGGATGAATCTTGTGTACAAAATTATTAGAACATTTAGTAATGTCATAAAATTGGAAGATATTATTCATGACTTGTATGCTTACATGTTAATCAACCCAAAAAGATTTATGGAGTTCCAAAAATTTTCAATTGGGGTGATAGATAGAAAAATACTACTAAAAGATGTTGAAACCAGATGGATTTTCATGTATGAACTTGCATTCAAAATTTTTGAGGAATATTTTTGATAGGTTTTATGTATAAATACCATAGGGAATTTGAAAAATCAAAAGACATGTTATTTCACCTAGTAGATCTGAAAACTTTATTCACATTCTATAGTATTTTTCCAATGTTAAAGGAAATCAACTATTTAATGAAACATGCCCAAGAGAGATCTATCCATATTGTTGACTTCATACATTTGATAAAATGTGTATGTCAATGTCAAGATGTATTATACACATTGAATGAAAGCTTTCATGAACCTATTTTTATAACCTAGAAAATTTTGATAAATTTTTAGAATCCAGGTAGTTTTTTAAAATTCAATATACATGATCATCTTTGTGTCATGGTAAATGGCATTCAGATCCCAATGCACACATGATTATGCATTTTTTAAAAATATGTAGATGATAACAGATTTTATATTAATGGTATTTTAAATAAAAATTTATTGACATCTTAGTCAACCCAGTTTGGGATTATAATGATGGATCAATTTTAGTGTTGAAGTGATCCAATAGAAAATGGTGCCATTACACACCTATGGAAAAACATTATCCAAGTAGCATCTTAAAAGATAGTATTAGTGAATACTCTAGATTATATGAACTTTTTCAAACAATGATTTTAGATTGTGTAGAAGAGGAGTGAGTGTTTAGTGCATTATCCTTCATGAAGTCAAAATTTAGAAATAGATTGGATACAAATCTAGAGACTTGATTAAGACTATGTGTTTCACATTATTCTATAGAAAAGTTTTCTTATGATATAGTAATGGCAAGATGGATTTATCTATTTGAAATAAGAGGCACGAGTAATATAACTAATACCATCTTGTAGATGATGTGAATACTAACAATGCATTCAATGCTATAACTACTAGAACATTATAACAATGCATTCAATGGTATAACTATTAGAACAATATAATAGTATAATAATGCAATATAGCAGTATAAAAATGCATTCAATACTACAAATAATAAAAAATTATAACAATACATTCAATGCTACAACTACTAGAACGTTATAACAATGCATTCAATGGTACAACTACTAGAACATTATAACAATGCATTCAATGCTACAACTACTAGAATAATATAACAATGCATTTAATACTACAACACTGGAATAGTATAAAAATGTATTCAATGCTACAACTAATAGAATAGTATAAAAATATAACAATGCATTCAATTCTATAACTACTGGAACATTATAACAATGCATTTAATGCTACAAATACTAAAACAATATAATAGTTCATTCAATGTTACAACTATTAGAATAGTATAGACATGCTTTCAATGCCACATAATACATTTTAAATGTTTAAAATATTAAAACTATATACCCAAAGTATTTGGAACAACTATAAAATATTATTTAATAAGACAAGTGTTTTTCAAAAAAACATGATATAAACTATTTGAAACATTATAAACTATTCTTTTTAATATTATAAATTGTTTGAAATAAATTAACATTTTTTTAGAAGATACTCTCCACCCCCTTGCTACTTGCCATTTCCCTCCATGGAAACTCCATTTTCTTGACCTACTTGTGTATCCTATAATATCACTCCTTCCTTTTGAATATCCTCTATAATAGAATTCATATTTGTAATAATTATCCTCTCCTCATTTACAACATCACCTATTGAAAGAAAGTTGGATCCACATCTATTTTTTTCTTTGAAAAAGTTCTTAGATCCATCTCATGCTCTTTAATTTATTTTTTCAAAGTGTTATTCTATTTATTTAACAGAACAAGCTTTTCCTTCAATGCAATAGCTAAGGTAATACTTTTCCAGGTATTTTTCAAATGCACATTAAGAGGATGTGCTTATTGATTCAATTTTTTATATTTTGCCTATAATTAACAAATTATATATAAGTTTCAAGCAC
Organism: Torreya grandis; assembly: GCA_037957365.1. Taxonomy (NCBI): domain Eukaryota; kingdom Viridiplantae; phylum Streptophyta; class Pinopsida; order Cupressales; family Taxaceae; genus Torreya; species Torreya grandis. The sequence continues at coordinate 1,030,057 of JARHVA010005712.1, forward strand.
ATAAAAATTTTAATAACTAAAATATATGTTATAGATAATGAAAACTTACCACAACTTTATCCTTCTCTACTTGTGTAATGGTACCAAGGTTTATATCTCTAGCATATTTATTGAAATATGCCTAGGCTTCTCCATTTAAATTTGCTAACCTATTTATCATAATCCCTATAACCCTATCATTGTAAACATTTTTTACAAAAATCAATCTAGATTGAGCTTACTAGAATAAAGCATCGATCTTTGAGGGTTCAGTTTGAACCAAAAAAACAAATTAACTCTTTGGGAGAGGTTGTGATATCAAGAATTAATTTATTTGATAAGTGATTTTACCTTTATCTCCCATTGTTTTAAATCATTAAAATCATCGATAACAACCTCCGTTAGATTAACAAGCAAATTTTTTGAAACTAGATTTTCCAATGAAAAATTAGTGATGGAATCATTAGAGATATTTAAATTATCAATGTGGGGTGGAGTATTTGGGGAAGAGGTAGTCATAGAAGGAAATTATATATGTACATTATCAACTTGAATAATATCATGTGGATTAAATCCAACAATAGCTAGGGCCCCACTTTTGATCCCAAAAAACTCTTCATCCAGATCAATTTTATGCAAACATGTAAGACCCTATGCACTAGAAAGGCCACCAATAGAGAAATTTTGAAAATCAAAAATTTGTAGGGTTCCAATACTCTCTTCAGGGAAGGGTATGTTCTTTCCTCTTATATGAGTCTAGATGGGTGGTGGGGGTGGTGGCATACTTCTCAGTCTCCTAATAGATGTTGGGTGGATTACAAATCAAAAAAATATTCAAAATCATTAAATTCAAAAGCATAAAATTAATGCAAATTCATATCAAATATATTATTACATGTCAGGATGACTGCCTCTTCCATTCTAATTATCCTTAATAGAGTTACCTCTTCCCCTCTTATTTTCCTTAAGGGATTTGGATCTTATTATCTCATTGTCCTTACAGGAGTGACATTAGTGGTTTCACCTACAAAATGAGTAAATTATCTAGTTAATAAACCACCCAATTCTTAGAAACTTCAATTCAAATGAAAGTTGTAAGGTGGAAAACATTGATCATGTTGTTAGGAAGAACCCTCAATGAAAACAATTTAAGACTCAACTAAAAAAAATTAAAAAACAATATGATAATTTTTCTATTAAATAATACAAGAAATAAACATTAAAGGAAATTTGGGGGAACCTGGAAGTAGAGACAAAACAAAATCACTTCTTGAGAATTTAGAAATTCAAAATGAATTAAATGAAGACTACATGGAGTGGGTATCACCAAATCCCTTTAGATCATGCTAAATTTTGGATGTCACCTATTTTATTTTGGCATATGCACATACTCTTACCTATAATAACCAACAGGCTAAAAATTGTTAAAATTTAAAAGATGTATACAGTAAGAAAGGAGACTATTAGGAAAACTAAACTTACCTCCTTTTCCTTGATAGACAAACATTAATTTTCATTTTTTTATGGAGCTTAGTGGGAATTTAGTATTCTATATATCGTATAAGGCCTCAAAATATAAGGCCAAAAGATAGTTGGCAGATGAAATGGTGTAAGAGTTCTTAAAAAATGTAAAATTCAACTTAGACCTAATCTTGATGGATATAACTGTGCACCAATCACACACAACACCCAATAGAGAGTGAAGAATGTAGTAAATAAACTAGAATGGAATGTCTAATGGTATTCCCTACAAACTAATTTAGGCTTGGAATAAATACATAATAGATTTGAGAAATGGATTACAGATTATTTCAACAGGGATTCCCCTTTGATTTTGACTATCTATAATGAAAATAGAAAACATAAAATTCAATTAGGACATCAAACTAATTATAATAAATGATTTAGGAATAATTAATAAATGTTAATTTCATTAATAAATCTAACATTTACCAACTGGGTCTATGGCCACTTTATAGACTAACTCTATGTAATTTTTGTCAGCATCAAATAAGACAACCTTGGTGCTAATAAGGCTTGCATTGAAATGTGGAAAGCCTATTAAATTATGGATATCCTATGGAGAGTTGCCAAAGGATATTGTTTTATTTTTAAATTAGACATAGAAATGACTCTTACTATGGTTAAAGTAAGAAACCAAAGATTATAACAAGTTATTATTGGTCATCATGTCATATTAAGGAATTTACACTAGCCCTCTAAATTCACATTGATCTATCTAGTTGACATAGGATTCTTGCTACTTTACCATTTAGAGGAAGTTTGAACATAAAAGATTCTTGAAAATCAAGTTTTATATCCTTGTTTTAGTTTATGTGGTTGTGAGAGCCATTGAAACTTCATTGAATATTTTTTAGTAGTAGGTGAGCTTGAAAACAAAAGGGAAAATGAGAAAAACCTTTGAGAAAAGTGTGAAAATGAGGGCACTATGAGGATAATTATAATCCATGAGGGGAATCAGAGAAATCAATTGGCATGACTAATGAAAAATAAGGTATATTATCACTAAAAAAACTAGGCTTATCGATAGCATGATGATACAAAGTAACATAGTATTACACAACATCATGGCATGCTAGGATAGTATGTTTTTGGATGACAAGATAATGATGGGTAGTGTTAGCATGATTATGAAAGGAATCATGATGTTGGGTGTCAACATGGCATTAAATAAAAGGATGTTGTCATGCAGCAATATGGTAGTGGGTGGCATCATGCTGCCATAAGGTAAATTGCTGTCATATAGCACCATAGTGTCATATGGAAACATGTTTTTGGGTGACACCATGTTATCATGCATCAGGTGGTTCCGTGTTTCCATACAATAACATGATGTTGGGCATCATTATTATATTGGGTGGTAACACGGTTCCTAGTGATAGTATGGTATTAGGTGGTAGTATAATACTTATCAAGAACATGTTTTCATGTGATAGTATAATGTGACTTGATGGCATAATGTTTTTTTGTGGAATAATGTTGCCTAGTGGCATAAAACCACCTAAAACCATGTTTCTTCTCAGTGCCATGGTGCTTAATTTTGAGTGTAGTTACCTATCTCTAGCAACATAATGTCACTCAATAGCATAATGTCAACCCATACCATAATGTTTCTTAATAGGATAATATATCTTGAAGTCACCCAACACCATGCTACCACCCATCACCATAATATATAGTGTTATGTTTAGTGTCACCCTCGGCTCTATCTAGATGTTGTCAAGTAGTTATAAAAAAAAATAAACAATGTGATTTTACCCCTCCTCTACACACTTGGATTTGCCAAATCTATGAATTTTATTTGCCTAAAAAAACCTAGGGGGGTTTCATCATAGCCTCTTCAAATGAACCCTAGTAGATAGTGATGCTATTAAAATTTAGAAGGGGCATAGATTCAACCCACTTGGTAAAGTATTCAGTGGTGGTAATGATGAATACATGGCCATCCTATGATCTAGGTAATTTTTCAATGAGATCCAATCCCCACATATAGAATTTCCAAGGAGACTCAAGGGTTTTAAGTTCAACTAGATGAGGGTGAATTCTATCATCATGAATATGGAAAGGATTACACTTGTTAATAAATGAAATGGTTTCTTTTTCAAGGGTAGCTAAGATATATCCCATGTATTTTAACCTTTTAGGACTTAGTGTATGTAAATACTATTTTGTTAAGGGGGTTAAGTATAATAAATCAAGGTAGAAATATGCAATAAATATATCCACTAATTTGTAAAATTAATGTAGTTTGACCTTTCTAAAAATAACAATAAATTATTTAAACAAGTTCTTAACTATAAAATGGTAGAAAAGATATATCTAGAGGCTATAAATTGACACAAAAAATAGTTTGAGTGTTAAAAATAAGATCCAAGTGTCAAAACCCTTCTTGGATAGTAGAAACCTAATTTTATAGTATTGTCATATGGTATTAGTGTCCCTCTTTTTGTGGTAGTGTCCTATATGTATAACTATTTTGAGCTTCTGGGTGTACCTATGTCTGGGTCTATCATGCCTATTCCTATTTGCACAAGTTATAGATATCTATATATTATCTATTCTTACTAATTTTATGTGTAAACCCTAATCCTCCATCTTGTTAGGGTCCCTCTTTTTGTGTTAGTGTCCTCTATGTATAACTATTTTGAGCTTTTAGGTGCACCTGTGTCTGGATGTATCATGCCCATTCTTATTTTCACAAGTTCTAGATATCTATATATGACCTATTTTTACTATTTTTTATGTGTAAACCTGAATCCTCCATTTTAATACAAGTAATAAAGTGCATTGTTAGTGGGATAGGCTAGATATAATTAACACCTCATTAATATGAGAATTGCCTACATACCAATACTCTGAAGAGGGATCAAGCTTGATGTAGTTCTTCCCATGTAAGTTCTAGTGCAAGTACAAGTTAAGCTAGTATGAATGTTGACTTGCGTTCTTTAAATGTTCTTGAGATTATAGATATAAATAATCTAAGCTTATAAAAGTTGTACATGGTTCTATGTAGAAGTAGGGTAGAATAGGGATTAATAACCTTAATTATACCCAACTTATTTTGAGTTTGTATGTGTAATTTGCAACTAATTTCCATCTAGTGGTTAGAGACATAAAATTCACGTATATATAATGTTATATTTCTTGTAAAAAGTTTTAAATATGTCTAGGTCAATCCTTATGGACTTATATTTTAAAATATATCCATTAGTAGAAAAAGAGGGAATGGATAATAACACCAAAATTAAGAGAAAAGTGCCATATGGCACTGCTATCCCTATTATGGCACTAGCATCCAGGTGGTAGAACCTGAGGCATAAAGGGCCAAGATATAAATATTAGGACCTAAGACTACTTTAGGAATGTTTAGGGATGTTTATGGATCACAAAAAGGTTGGATAAGTATGAAAATATTCCCTAAGATAGGTATAGGGATAAGGTATGGGTAGTCTCAAGTATCACTGTTAGCACTCAAGTGTTAGTTTTAGGTGATTACATTTATCCCCTTTTTATTATATAAATGAAATAAATAAAAATAACTATGATAAAGGAGAAATAAGCATGCCTAGACTTATTTAAGAGGAAAAGCCTATGAACTTAGATATAAATATGTGAACCATGATTTATTACATGTAATCTAAATAAAATGTGCATAGATTAGTGTTTACTTAGGATATATCAAAAGCGAAGACAAAATTGAGTAAAGAGATAAAATTGAGTAAAGATGTAAGAGGTAAGAGAGAGGAAAAGAATAAATACACCTCAATGAATATAAACCTAGTGATAACCTATGTGTGTGCATGTATATACTTATCAATTTGTGAATAACTTGAATTAATTTGATGGCTTACTCAATCCCCATGTGTGGGTGGATAAATAATGCAATCCAATTTTGAATCCATCATTACCCACCCCTATTTGGTGGATCATGACTTGTGAATATATTAGATTGGACTAATGGTATGTCCAACTCTCTCATGTAAGTGGCTCAAGAAATCAAGTAGACTATGACTCCATCATTTCCTATTGATGTGTAGTTTTAACATATGAAACTCAAGTTATGTGATGTAACTTTGAATGTGTAACTAGAGATTCACATCTACATCCACTTAGGTATATTAGGTGGTTCTAGGCCAATCATGAATGTTAACAACTAAAGATGGAGTAAGGCATGAGTCTAGTGTGTAACCTAGAAAATGGTGTCTTATGTTTAGAATTTAGATAATATCATGGAGTTTGACATTCCATCTAATCAACTAGTGTATAAGTGAGTAACAAAAATAATGTGCCATGCACATGACCCTAGATATGATATCTGAGTATATATATTTTGGACAAAGTTTTATTAATATATATTTAAATTAAATTAGAATGGTGAATCCACACATAATGTCCCCAATCTGATCAAATTGGTATGAATCTGAGCTAAACTGAGCCAAAAATGGTAGTTATAACTAAAACTATGCAAACCTAGACTACACCTACTATACTTTTCTATATATTCTAAAATTTTATGAGATTAAGGATACTAAAAAGTAGTGACATATCTTGGATAGTAGCACCATGTGGTGTTATTATCCAAATTTAGGGGTTAATATATGATTATTTTTATTTTTGTGTAATTGTAACTGATATCTAGGTCACTATTTCCTACTGTGTTTTCTTGAATCTAATTTATATGTTATGAGCCTATGTGATAAAAATTGTAATTTATATCTAGATAGTTTTATATTTGTGACAAACCCCTATGAATGACTGCTCTTTTGAGGGGATTTTTTGAAATTATGCAAGAAATATTCATAAAATAAAAATCTCTAAAAATTTATGTTAGTCAAAGCATATATGATATCTATGTAATACATTAATATAATGTTAATACATAAAATTGGAAGGTAAGATAATCTAAGAATAAGTGTGTAATGTGTGATATATCTTAGGTCTAGTAACTAAAAGGCTAACAAAATAGATATAACTATGTATAAGAAGATCAAATCTAAGTAATAGCTGAGTATCTACCTAGGGGGATGAGGCATGATGCCCATCATGACACCCAATTAGTAAGGGGATATACATGAGGTCCCTCTTGGAATATAAAACTAGAGTGTGTAAAAATCAAGAGACGAGTATCATGGCCATGATTTATACAATAAAGCATACATACAACACACATGAGGCATGTAGTGTAGGCCAAAGGAATACAATTTTAAATCTGAGAAAGTAAGACATACAAATACATGTTAAAATGTAAACATATTAACATAACAATTAATTTGGGTTATATCCACATAGAAGGACATGTTTAAATTTCCACACACAAAATCAAGATGGCACACATAAGGACATGGGCCCATGTTTAAAGAATACACACTATGAAAAAAAGTAACATAAAGCCATATAATAATGGCATATTAAAATTCCTTTGAATATAATAATAATAGAGACACAATAAAGTATATAATAGGAAAGATAGAAATGAAAGTATGTAGGAACATGTGGTAAAAATCTATATAAGAGCTAAGATGTACATGGACTGAGTCTAAAGTAGTAGTAGTTGGTAATGAATCTAACTAGGTGTAGGATGATTGATATAAATATATGAAAATGCTAAATATATGATGTAAATATTATCAATATGTAACCTGGTAAGTGAAATTTTGTATAAGATGCCCCCAAATTGGGGAACGTGTCCAATTAATAACTCATGTATTTGTGTGTATGCCCCTATTGTGTAGATAGTATAAACTCTAGATAGGTGTAGTGGACTTGAGTCCTATAGTAATCTATGAGCACTCAACAAGAAAACATGAATGATTTATGTTTGATAAAATTTACTATACTAAGATATCTATCATATGTAGTGTGTGGCAAATATAAGAAGTGTAAACATGGCAATTTATAGAATCTATAATTTATGTAATTTTGTGTATGTATTTAATTTTCTTTATTTTGACATATTATATTGTTTTTGTATTTCTTAGATATACGATATTTACAAACTACATTAAAATTAAACTATATAAAATGAGCACGAATTAAGGAAGGCATGTACAATAATGGGAGGAACAATACTAACCAATGAGTCTCATGGGATACTCACTATCAATGTGGCCTATGTCAAATATAGGAACAATGATCATGTGTGATATATGAAAAGGTAAATGAGGTCACAAAACCTATTGTAATTAATTATCTATAGTTTTCACTACCTATTAAGTGTTGATAGGAATATGAAAATCTAATTGTGGTTTATTGTGAACTATAGGGGCATTAGGGACCCATTTAGTACAAAATGTTGTAACTAGAATAGGTTCCCTATGTTGAGAACCTTGATAACTAGATAAATACTAATATTAGAATAAAATGAGTAGAGGTAGGTCCTCTATAATATTTAACATATCTGTAACATAGGGGGTTTTCTAGTAATGGTATGCATGGGAGAGTATGTGTATGGTAACATTGTATGAGAAGACATCACCTACAGTGGTGGATCAATTTATCTATGTTAGCATGTATATATTTGAGTGATATATGTATGGTGGATTAGATGGCTTATATATTTTGTATCCATGGTCTCCCAATAAATGCCAAAAATGCCTACACTAGGTACTACTAAGAATCTAGTGGTCACATGTGTTGGTCCAACCTGAAGTGGAAGTACAATCTCCCCAACTATAGCTCTAACATGGCAACTAAAATCACTAATAATTATTTTTTTAGGAGAAATATATGTCTCTAAATACCCTAAATTTTGTATAATTTTGATGGTTCACATGTTAATACTTGATCCATTATCAATCATAACAATCTGAATAGAATGATGATCTATATAGGCTCATAAAAAGAGTGCATATAAATATAAATCATCATTGACAATATCCTCCTATAATAAAGTGGTGAGTAGTCTATATGGTATTATTTTATGATACACATAAATGGTATTTTTTATTGGGTGTGTATCCTCTATATTAGTTTGATATGATATCAGTGGTGGATGTTCCTTATACATATAGTGAACACCTAAAGTGCCTGCTACCTCTTTTGTTGTATACTTTAAAAATAGATCCAAGAATACTTTTAATGCCTTATATTTAGTTTATTTAACTTTGGGTATCTCTATGAGTGTGCTCATATTGATTATGTTGGCCTCTATCAAATTTTGTATCTAATGTTTCAAGCTAATGCATCAATTTTTAGTATGGCTTGGTGCCCTATGATATTCATAGAATGCATTAGAATCATATATTTTTGGAAGATTTCATTTCATATCAACATATTTTATTGGAGGGATATATATTAAATTACATTCCAAGAGTTATTTTGAAACACATATAGGCTATTCTATAAGGTTGTTGAAACTTCTATGTGGATGAGTAGATGAAACCATGTGAGGAGATGGATATAAAGCTATATTAATTATGGAATTTAGATCACACTTATTTTAAATGGACATTAAATTTTATGGAATCTTACTATATATTTTATTATTTTATTTTGATCCACTTATATATTTTAGTTTACCTATAAAGAGAAGCTTGACTTCTCTTTCATTCACTATGTGGCATAAATCTGTGAAAGTTGGAAACTTCTTAAACAAGATGGATTAATTAAATGTTGTTATTAATTTATATTTAAGTATGTATTATATATCTATATATACCATGGAGATAGTCATCTTTTCCAATATATTTTTATATCACAAGATGTAATCTAAAATAGGCTCATTGGATTTTTTCTTCAGTTGTGCTACATGAGCATATGAGATATTATCACTGATTTTAATTTATAAGTATGTTATAAAAATATCAAACAATGTATTGAATGAGGTGATATATTTATTTATTAGATAATATAAACAATATAAGGCATAGTCCTTTATACTACATGGGAACAACCTAGTGATGAGCCAATCACTAGAAATTTAGTCCAAACATGCTATGTGGAAATCTTAGAGATGGTGCTCTAGGTCACCCTTACCATTATATAATGTAAGATTGGGTTCCAAATGTGTATTTAAAATAACATGATAATCCAATTAATTTGATGGCCTAGTATCTTCCTACTCAATATGTAACACCTTAATGTTGACCACTTTCTATCCTTAGCTCTAGAAAGGTGTCAAATTGAGTATTGGGATCTTTGGTCCATCATCAAAACCTCATAGTTATCATGTCTCTTGATGAATTAGGTAAACTCAAATTAATTATCATTGGTTTTAAAGTGAAGGGAGTATGAGTCTCTTATCTTTTCATGGTCATGTATGAGTTTTAACTTGTGTTAAGTGTGATCATGGTGTGTGACTATATTTAGATCTCTTTGATAATGGATTGAAGTGGTGTTATGATCTAGAGTGTCTTAATTTAAGAAGTTTGAATATGATATATGATGATTCAATATTATATTATTTGATTAATTTCATATATGCAAGGTATGTAGACTATAAACCTTTAAAGGGTGATGAAAACACATATAGGCTTAATTATTTTATTCTTTTGTGATATTCATTAGCATTTATTCTTATGAAGCTATGTATATTATTTAAGACAAGTTATTTTTCTTAAAATTAAAAAATTAGACCTCATAAGGCCATTAAATCATCACCAACATCTTTAAATTACTCCCATGATCCTTATATTGCCTACTCAAATGGTTCACACTTTGAAAATGTCTCTTTTATGAAGCTAGAAGGTTGTTTTGCCATCAAATACAATCACACGTGGGAAAATAGAGAATTTTTTTCTCTCCAAGATGTGTTACTTGATTTATATTACTTTTGACCCACCTTTTCCTTCATGTTTCTGTAACATAGTGGTTTTAATCTTAAACAAGAGAAAATTAAAGACAATTTATTGGATTAAACAATGTTTTCAGGTGGTATGGATTCATACTATATGAATTTGATTAAGAGGAGTCTGGGAGATTAAATGTGGTCTTATTATAGACACATGGTGAATATATTATAATGTTTTAATGCTTTAGAAGACAAAAACTGATGTGTTTTTCATGTTTAGTTCATTGGTAGATAGAAAGAGCACCTTAGGTTTATGCTCAGTCCATACAGGAGAGAGAGAAAAGAGGTCAAAGTTATTTACCAAATAAACTATAATTTATGACCTTAAAATCATGGGTATTGGTTTTTGGTTTAGTATTATCAAATTTATGAATAAATCCTAAGAACTTAAGGGTTCCATTCACTATTTACATTTGCACAAGGCAAGAAAAGTGGTATGGTTTTGTAGAGTTGCTTACTATTTTTATCAAACTAGTGCTTATTCCTAATCATTAAGGTCTTGAAGATATTTTTTATGGATTAAAAAACATTTATGTGTACATAGAGATGAATAAGACATAAACTTTCAAATCTATGGTTTTCAGGCAAGGTTGAAGATAATGTACTATGTAATGGTTGTTTTAAAGTTATCAAGCATAGTAAGATGTTGTCTGAGATGTTTCATTCATGATCATGTGTTCCTCTTTCATATTTATCAAATTTTACTCCAGGTATCATATCATAAAATCCATAAATTTGTCTTCAACACCCTCACAGTCTCATTTAGCATATGTTAAGGCAACATAGCATATGCTAAGGTAGTTTGAAGAATCCTATGTTTCACTTTTCAGAGTCTATGCTTCATAAAGAACCTATAAAATGATATATATTATTAAGGTATATTATTATGCTCACCAAGGATCATTAAATACTATCTTGATAGTGGAATCATGTTTCTTTTCATTTCCTCATGTTTCATTCCATTTTCATAGTCTTTGTCAATGCCATTCACCATTGTATAAGCTTATCACTCCATCTTCATTCTCCCATATATCTTTTTATAATCATATCACTATTACCTATCAACATTTACATCATGGATCCAATATTTTAGAGGAATAAATGGTGTTAGGAATCATTATGGTCATGAAGTTATGTTATGCAGTCCTTGAACACTGCTAAAGGGATGAATTATCACCTATAACCAAGGCAAAATATAGTAAAAAATAATCATTAAAAATTGTAGAAAGATGAGGCTAGGGGATATATAAATTAAAGGAATCTAATTAAATTATCTCCATGAGCTATTTTTAATTAATGTAAGAGGTTCATAAAATATGTTTTTAACCTTCTCAAAGTCTCATCATATATTAGTCCATACAAGCAATAATAGATCATTACCTATAGTTATGATAAGACATAGTCAGGCTACCTATAAAAATTGAGTTTTATATGTAAGAGGTTTTGGTTTGGATAAAAAAGGTCTATATGGCTGATCAAGGAGATATAACCTATAATCAGTCATAACGATTACTCACAATCAATACCCCACTTCCACGTATAGGCCCTTTGGAGAAATTAACAAGTTTGTTACAAATGGAAAATAGAGGTTTTATGATACAATTAAAATATTAATACAATTAAATATTTAAAAAATTTCAAGGATGTGGTAATAATTTCCTAAACCCAATGAGGTAACCAATGTGTATCTATTACTAACTTAATGGAGTTATGTATCTAGGTGGAGCAAAATTTAGTTTTGACAAAGGAGTGAAGGTTGAACTTGTAACGTATGAAACATCAAGAGATGTTCAATTATTTTAAGAATTATAAGAAATATTAAAATAAATTTATTTAATTATGGTGTTTTAATCCAAATATACAATAGTCAACATTTCAAAAGACACCTACATATACAAGGTACAATACTGTGTACATGAACAAAGACAAATGTTTGAGGTGTTGGAATGAATATATTTGGGATGGTTGAAACCTACATAAAAATTTAGTAACATTCAAAGGAATATTGAATATTTTTTAAACATGAAACATAATCCTTAATCATAAAACACTGTAAAAAATGATTGAGCTATAATTTGCTTATCCTTGAGAGCTCTTATTTGGATTGAAGAGGATATGACTTTGGGAATATTGAGAGGATTGAAGTATATTTTAGGATTATGAATAAAATGTTTTAATACCCATAAAACACAAATTTACCTTGTTAAAAATATTAAATCATTAGAATAGAGCTTGAATAGTTGAAACTTAAGGAAAATTATAGTCGTAGTCAACACATATAGCCCGATTTGGGGAGTTTTATGGTTTTGAAGCCTCTATAGGTGGTTGTAGGACTCAAATTTGGTAAAAATGGTATAAATTACTAAAATGAGATATCCATTCTATCCTAAAGGCTAGACAATTAGTGGAAACATTTACTATTTTATCTCAGAATTGCCTTAGTTAGTAGTCAATAATGAAACCAAATGGACTTTTTAAAGGTTTGTAGATATGAAATGAGGTTTTAACTTCATGTAGATGTTTTTGACGTAAGGAAACTTTATTGAAGGTATTAATACCCTTTGTGGCCTTGGAAACACTCAGGTCTTCAAATTAAATATGCCCTTGAGGGTTAGTAGATGTAAATAGACCCTAAACTTGGTAAGAGACCCTACCACCATGTTCAGATAAATCTAGGTACTCATTGAACATTATGGATAAAATAATGGTGTGGAGAGTTAATTAAAGTCCTGAGGGAAGATTTATATTTAGGAAAATTTAACAAACTTGTCATTTTGGCCTTTAAACCTTATTTTTGCTTGTACAGTCTAAATAATCAATTCAAAGCATATTTCCCTATGTTCATATCTTTACTCATATTATTCATCGGAAATTGATATATTAATATAATTTTAAGGGTTATATTTAATTAAAATCCATGAAAATAATTTTTTAATTAGAGGTCTATACTCTATGAATTATTACTAAGAGTCTTAGACCTCTAAAACCCTTACAAAACTCTGAAAGACACTTGATGAAGGAAGGATGCCTCAAAGTGCATCCAGATCAAGTGTTTGAGCCATAAAATGATATTTTTGGTATTATTAAATCTCTTTTTCATCATAATATCCTATTAATTAACATGTGTAGAGGTTTTTTTTGTATGGATTAAACTTGGAAAGGCTAATTTAGGCGTATGATCAAGGAAAATGATGGGGATTTTCATATGTAATGAATTATATAAAGGAGAGTGGGTCTTAATCCCCCTAAAAAACCTTTATATAATCATATATAGGGGTATTCATTATTATTTATATAGGTAGATAAGTTTGGATGTTTAGACAAGAGACTCTATGCATGCAGATATAGGGTAAATGAATTGTTCAAACAAACACCATTAATCCAAAGGAATTAATAAATGTTATTCATGTTGTAAAAAGTGGATAAGATATTTTAAACTCACATTGAGGTCAAAGCTATAATAACCTTACATATACATATGCTTGTCTATTAGCCTCTTTAAACAGTGTCATCTAAAAAGGGTAGCAGAAGGCAAAATGAGGTCATGAGGATACATCCAATATTCATGAATAAGAGTATCTAGTTTTTATATGGATATATGTCAAATTTGAACTATAGGAAAGATGATATGACTGGTCACTCAGACCTTAAGACACCAAAAACTACTTAGAAAACTTGTTTCTTCCCTGAGAGGTGACTTCACATACTCACTACTATATAGGGATTTTTCACAAGAGGATATAAACTTTGAGAGAGGTGGAGGGTTTCTTATATTATTGTTTTGTGGAATTAGTTTAGAGATTCAATGCCTAAACTTTATGAATCATTTTTAATATTCCTAAGCACTCGTAAACATCTCTAAAACCCTAGTTAAGACCCAAAGGAAGATTTGAAATAAAAGGCATTTAAATATATTCAAATCACTTGATTAACACCTTTATCATATATTAAACTCAAAGAGGGTAATGACAATGGTAAGGTGTTATATAGAATTGTATGGGCCTATCAAAAAATAATGTTTTTTGAGGAAAAAGAATAGGAATAAAGTTACAAGGTAGTTTAAGAGGTTGAAAAATATTGGAGATTTTTGTCTGAGACTTATTTCAATTCCTCAAATCATTATATGTCCAAAAAGATGCATGCAATTATATATGTAACTCTCTTCTAATAAGCTAGTCTACGTGACCTAGTCAAAATAACCTAATTGATCAAATAAGACTACATTATAGATGAAATAGCTCTTGGGAATATAAATAATATGTGAAATTAATAAAACATATATAATTACCCTTTATATCAATCAATTTACATAGTTATGATCATTCATGAAGGTTTCTTTGTGGTTACATGGATATGGTCAACCCACAAAGAGAGGCAATTAGTTTAAGCTTGAAGGAATATGGTTGTTTACGACTATTAAATGTTTGTAACATATAAGAGAGAGTGAATTAAGTGAATATGGTGTGTTATAATTTTCATGGGTCAAAGGTTACTAAAAATAGGCTTTAACCATCTTAAGAATGCCCTTTGAAAGCACTTTAATGCATAAAATTTTATTGAAATTATCATGAAGGGAGGTTATGGTCTTTTAACTTCTTAAAGGACTTATATGCCACTCTCCCTCTTTATATATTCATGTAATTCTATTTATTGAGTTTAAAAGACCTAATTCTGGCATCCCTCAAGATGGTATAACAAAAATATTCTAAAATTATATCTTTCACCTTGAGTTAATGAGAAAAGATTTTTGCAAACTTATTCATTATTGTTAGTTTGTATTTTGATTATTGACTTGTATAAAAATATGAGATTCATATTATTTTTTATGTCTTATCCTTCACCTAATTTTATTTTGTCATCCTCTATAGGTCATAGTAAGTGTTAAGAGATAGAAGTTGTGTTGAAGAGTGAGTTAGTTTGTAGTGTCTTATATATACCTACATTCCTTTACATTCAAGTTGAAAACATTTTATCTAACCTTCGTATGAAAAACTCATGTTTAGGAATATGTTAAGAATGTCTAGTTGATAAGCTATTTCAATTTGATTCATAAGTGTGCTTAATGACAAGGTTAATAAATGATCATTAAATAATTGGTGCATCACCATCACTAGTATATATTTTACTTTTAATTTATCTTTCTAACTCTTTTCACCCCAAATAAAAATATGTTTTATGAAAAATAATCCAATTTGATACATCATAGGATATATCCTCATAATCTATAGGTTTGGTCTAGATATAAGTAACCCCTAACTTGTAAACCAATCCAATGTTAGTCCATGTTTAAAGGAGAAGTGAATAATCTACTTCATAAGGTCCAACTTGGGTTGTTAACACTTAGTATACAGAGAATTAATCTCATACATAATGAATTGTACATCTAAAGAGGAGGAACTAGCCATAGGAGGTGTAGTTGCCACCAAAGGTTGTCAAGTTAAAATAGGTTATACAAGCTGAGTTGCCCCCAAAAGTAGGTATAACAATGTTGTTATCTAGGGGAATATAATATTAAAAATTATTTAATTTTTTTATTTCTTCATGGATAATATTGATAAATTCATGTTGCATATCTAGATGTTTGGAAAAAAATCTTGAAATTTTCTATTATCAATTTCATCAAATTGGTTGTTCACTTCTCCCATTATAGGTTGGGGAGTAAGAAAATAAACTATTGTATATTTTGAGCCTTTAAATAATTTTAATCTATGAAAGATTATAAGAATTAAATAGTGAAAAAATTATGAGATCTTAGAGCTAATATCTAAACATAGAAAATAAAAGCATACAAACCCTAAGAACATATAAGGATAGGGTTAGGGTTTGAGTAGTATTTAAAGTAAGTTAGGTTCACCAAATTTTTTAGCCTTTTAGGAATTAGTGTTAGTAAATAATATGTTGTTAACGACGTTGAGTATAATAAATTATGGTAGAAATATGAAATAAATACAACCACTAGTTTGTAACAAAATTGACCTAGTTTCACCTTTCAAAAAATAGTAATAAATGATGTAAACAAGTAGTTAGCTAGAAAATGACTAAAATAGGAGATTTGTACGCTATAAACTAGGAAAAATGATGGTATGAGTGTCACAAATAGGATCCAAGTGTCAAAACCCTTGCTATATAGTAGTGACCTAATTGGGCAGTAGTGTTATGTGGTGTTAATGTCTTTATTTTGCCAATAGTGTCCTCTATGGAGAACTATTCTAAGATTTTGGGTGTACCTATGTTTGGGTTTATCAAGCCTCTTCTTATGTGTATGGGTTTTGGGTATCTGTATCTAAACTATTTTGATTGATTTTATGTGTAAACCCTAATCCTCCATGTTATTAGGTGATCTGATTGATACAACTAATAAAGTGTGTTTTTAGTGGGGTAGGATGGACATCCTCAACTCCCTATTGTGATGAGAGTTGTCTAGATATGAATAATCTAAACAGGGATCAAGCCTAATGTAGTTATACCTAGCTAAATCCTGGTGTAAGTGTAATTAAAGCTATTATGAATGTTGACTTGATTATTTTAAATGTGCTTAAGATTGAAAATTTAAGTAATTTGAGCATAGGAAGGATGTAAATAGTTTTATGTAGAAGTAGGGAATATTAGGGATTAATAATTTTTATTATGTATAACTTGTTTTGAGTTTGTTTGTGTAGTATGAATGTGATTTCCATCTAGTGGTTAGAGGGATAAAATTCATCTATATGTACTATTATGGTGCTTACGCAGAGTGTGAAATAGGTCTAGGCTGACCCTATGTGGTTTTAGATTTTTAAATATATCCATTTGTAGAAAATGGGGGAAAAGGATAATAGTGCCAAAATTGGGAAATTGGTATCATGTGGTGATAATATCCCTATTATGGTGTTAGTGTCTAAGTGGTAAAACTTGAGGCCCTAGTGCCTGAGATGTCAATATGAGGATCTAAGACTACTTTACGGATGTTTAGTGATGCATGTGGCCCATACAAAGGTTGGATAAGTGTGAAAATATACCCTAAGATACGTCAAGGGCTAAGCTATGGATGGGTGGTATCAAGTATCACTCTTAGGACTTAAGTGTCATTCTTAGGTGATTAAATTTCCCCCTCCCCTTTATTATATAAATGTATAGAAGTGAAATGACAAAGATAAAAGAAAAATTAAGATATATAGACTTACCTAAGAGGTGAAGCCCATCAATCTAGATTTGAGTATGTAAAGCATGATCCATTACATGTATTATAAATTAAATGTTCATATATTAGTCCTTATGAGATAATTAAATCATAAACAAAAAAAAGTAAATAGACAAAACTAATTAAAAATAGATGAGAGAGAAAATGAATGCATACACCTTACTAGGTAGGTGAACAAATGCATAAACCTGGTGATAACCTTCATATGTGCATGTATATAGTGATCAATTAGTTAATAAATTGGACTAAACTAATGGATTTTTAAATCCCCATGTGTGGGTGGATAAAGAACTTAATCCATTGTTTACTCCATCATTATCCGCCCCTTCTTAATAGATCATGACTTGTGAATATCTTGGATTGGACTAATAGTGTGTCCAACCCTCTCATTTAGGTGGCTTAATAACTTAAGTACACTATAAATCCACGATTACCTACCCATGTTTATTAGATACATATAAAACTAAAATAACATAATATAAATAGAAATTTGTAATTGGAAATGTGTAATTTGAGATGTCAACTCTATGGCTACTTAGGTATATTAGGCATCTCCGGGCCACTTGTGAATGCCAACCACTATAGATGGATTAATTCATGAATATAATGTATAACATAAAACATGGTTTTTGATGTTTATAATGTAGATAATGACATGTATTTTACCATTGTATTTGATAAACCAATGTATAAATGAGTATATGGAAACAATGTGCCATACACATACCCTAAAATATGATATCTAAGTATATGTATTCTAGATTGAGTTTTAGCAATATGTATATGAGTATTTTAACTAAAATGTGAATGATCATGTCATGCATGTTTCTCCTAATTTGAGAAAATTGGTATGAATCTGAGCAAAAAATAGAAAAAATTGGTAATTTGTAATTGAACCTATGCAAACCTATACTATACCTATTGTACTTTTATGGCCAATTTGTAATTTTCTAAAACTAAGGCTACTAGATAGTAACACAATATCTTGATAGTAGTACTGTATGGCATTACTATCCTAATTTTGGCACTAATGTTTGACTTTTTTTATTTATTAGTAATTATATCTGATATTTGTGTCATTATTTCCCACTGTGTTTTCTTGAATTTAATTTCTATGTTTTAATCTTGTGTGCTAAAAAATTTACTTTTGAGTGCACCTAAATAGTCCGATCTTTGTGAAAAACCCCTATGAATTATCCCTCTTTTGATGGGAGTGTTTCACTATGTTTTTGTATTATTTTCTTTTGATTTTGAAAATAATTAAAACCTAAAAAAAAGGTAGAAGGTGTAGATGAACTTGTATGTAGTTGCATGCTCTGTGATGTAGATGATGTGAATAATTCCTCTTTGGCTTGGAAGGAATGACATATAATAATAATGAGACTATAAAGGGGATTGATTATTAATATTGGAGGGTGGATTACCTAGCAAGTGCTAGATCCAAAAGGTACAAGACTTCACTCGAGGGTTGTCAATCCACTCCTTTAACAAATCAAGTATTGAAATTTTTTGATGAGAAATGGTTGCATAAAGGAATGAAAATTACTTTAAAATTATGTAATTAAATGATTTTCAAGAGAAATTATTTATTCTTAAAAAATGACATTAACTTGTTCAAAATAAATGCTAAAGTGCTAAAATGTGATTCATATAAATGATTATAACTTTGTGTTGTGATAGGGATTTATAATGATTTTGAGTTGGGGCTGATAGGTAATTTAAACTTGATATTTCTATAAAAAGGATTTAAATAGAGACATATACTGATCACTAGGTAACTAATGTGGATCAAGGTGGGTTTGTCACAATTCTTACTTTGGTCAAAATGGATTTTGGGCTAGTTACAAAGGGGTTTTATTAGATGTTTAGATGTTGGTTAATTGTTGTAAAAACATAATGGAGAATCATAGATATCAAACATAAAGTTTTAATAGTCAAATGGGTGGGAATGGTTATTAGTGATTTGGTACAAAAAGGGGTGTTTGAAGTTGTAGAACTACAACACAAATGAGAGTGTGGGGAGAGATTGGAAGTGGGTGAAAGAAATAAATTACCAAGACCAAATATTGGACTTATAAAAACACATAATACTTACTTGTTATGGATTTATTGGCTTGAACATGACTTGAAGTTGAGTGTGAGCTAATTATAAGCCTAGAGCAAAATGGGTAGAGTAACCGTGCTTGAATCTTGAATCTTGAGGTGGTGAAGTACTTCTTGATCTCTGGACTAGTTCTCTAGTTCACTAGAAAGCTTAGTTTCACACAAGAGTTTTGGTTCTTGTTCAAATGATTCAACCTCCTGAGAAAGGGTCTTTAGGTAGCCTTAAGTAACTAACTTTGGTCTTAGTCAACTGATGTCAATCAAGGGATGAATAACATCGGTCAAGGTGAAAATGGTCTAACTTGCCAAAAATAGTGTTTTGCACTTAATTTAGGTAGTTAAGACCATTATAAATTGTCCAATATCATTTAAGGATGCATAATAACGAGGGAAAAAATAATCTAAGAGGTTAGGATTTTAAATGCTAGGATATGAAATGGTCTTAATGCTAGGTGTCACTAAGTTAGCCATGGGTTTAGTTAGGGTCAGCTGTAAATAAGATTTATTAGATTAATTAATTAATTAAGATAAATGTGTGTAAATGGATAAAAGGGTGTTTTAAATGGTTTTAATAAATGTTCTAACCCAAGGGGTACCAAAGGGGTCAAAAAAGTATATTGTGACATCTAGAACATTGGCGTAGTTTTCTAATGCATATATTTTTCCCTTTTTTGTTGTGTAGTTTACATCAACAAGTTGTAAAATAAAAACTAATATTTTAGTGGATGGTTGAATTCCCCTAGTATGGGAGGAGGTATTCTCCCTCAAATTGGAAAGTGATGAGGTGAAAATGAATTAATGTGTGAGTTTGACAAATGGATAAGGGGGTGATAATGTTAGTTGTGTGGTTAGGCTTGGAAACACAAAAGGGTGCAAAAAATGTAGTGAAGTGAAATGTTTTAAACTATGTTGAGATGAGGCTACCATGGTTAAATGAATTGGTAAATAAGGTTGCACTTAGAAGAAAAAGTGATTAGTGAACCAAACCATAGCATTAGGCATAGCTTATATGGGTTACACTTATAAACACAAGTTTCCTAGGTGAGGTAGTCATGTTCTTAGGGAGACAAAAGTAAGGTGTGATATTAAGAAGACTAAATGGGTTAAGTGTCAAGATTACAAGTGATCATGTCCTAATGTACTTAAAGGGATGCAAACAAAGTAGTGCACGTATGTAAGGTTATCAAAACATGGCAAGGTAGGTGATGCATTTAAAATTGACCAAGGCAAGGTTGGTGCAACAAATATGTGAATGCATATCAAGAGTAACCAAGTAGAGGGAAAGTGGTTGTGGGATGTGAAGGAAAAGAAGGTGATTTTTGAGTGATGCATGGTTATGATGTTGGGATGTGATATATTTTGGTGGAAAGGAAGATAAGGTTGGAAGGAGTCAGGGTAAAATCCCTAATGTACTTGATTGATACTATTCATTATAAGGTAGGATCAGCCAATGTTGGACATCCCAACTCAAGGGGTAACTAAGATCAGTAATCGACCAAACCCTATAAAAGGGGGTCGATAACTAAAAGGTTAAATTGATTGATTTTTGGTTATTTTATTTATTTATCTAATGCTTGAATGATTTATACCTGAGAAGGTTTCTAGGATGACACATGATTAAAATAGGTGATTGGGTAGAGTATAAGTGGGGCAGGGTGAATCTATCTATTTGTGGGATTATGAGAGTGTTCGATATAAAAGTGAGTGGGGTAGACATCTTGGGGACCAATGTGGATGGAGAGGAGTAGTCATGTAAATAGTTAAAGGATAGGAAGATAGGAGATAGATGCCATCATGGATATGGATGTGAGATGAGGTAGGTGATTTTTATTGGTTTTATCTTTTTTTTAAATTATTATGGATTTTAATGTTTTGGGGTAGATTTGCTATATAGGGTAGGGGAGAGGGTAGTGAGAGGGTGTGGGAGTAGGAAAGAAAGGGATAGGAAGAATATTTAGTTGGAAATTGGGTTAAATTAGGGTTTGATGTTTCATCCCTAAAAACATAGTGATCAATGTTGATTGATGTTGAACAATGTTAGTCAAAGAACTAGTGTTAGTCAATAGGGAATTTGTGTCAGTTGACCTATGATTGACATCGATCAAAAGGTAAGTATTAGTGGAGTAAAAAGATTAAAAAATTGTAAAATGTTTTTGAATTAAAATGATTTATAATGTTTTAGAATTTTTTAAAATGTTTTAAAATGTTTGTGTGAGGATTTGGGAGGGTTTAAGGCCTAAAAAGCATGTAGGAGGTGTCAGTATGTTTGTCTTAGCTAAGGAAATGTTTAGGGTAAGGGTACAAGTCTTAGGATGGCTAGGAGTATTTATAGGTTGGAATACTTATAAAACTGGTTTGGTAAGCAAAATGAGCCTATGGTAGTCAAATAGGGTTATTGGTGTGGGTAATTGTGAAAAGTAGCAAACTATGGTGGATTAGGTGAACTATTTATTGGGTGTTTAAGGTGCAGAGTGAAATAAGATGAATAGCTAACCTTAAATGCATGGTCTTTATTGATGATGTGGGATCTAGGGCCATTGATACTCAAGGATCTACATAGAGATATGAATGGGGATGAGTGGGCCTAAATGATGGTTTTGGGTCTAGGTGGGATGCAATATTATCAATGCTTACATTGATATACTAGTGTGTTGGTTTCCCTCATCAAGAGATGAAATATGAATACCAACACATTATGGCTAATGATACAAGAGCTGACCATTATGTTGGAGGATATGTATAGTATCCTATTGATACCTATACAAGGTTGAGCATGGAACCAATTTTTGGTGATGAGCTGGACTCACATATGGACCTATTGTATAGTGAAGATGTAGTAGAGTCCTAGTACCATGGTGGGGGTTTATATTTTG